>OZ024763.1:4265119-4280119 GCA_964016885.1 Eledone cirrhosa
ACACTACTGTACTACAGTACTGTATCGTAGTGTACTATACTATATTGGAGCTGGTTATGCTGCACTATGACAGTTACTATAGCAACAGTAACCATTGGAAATGCACCAATCATTACCACCCAAACACACCTCCACTCCCCTCTCTAGTTACTGGAGTCTCTGTGTGACTATGCCAGGTGTGTTTCTCTCTTTCTCTCTCTCTCTGTATATAGGTCTGTGTATATGTGTGACTGTTTGGTATGCTTATGATTGTGTATCTGTGACTCTGTGTGTATGCGAAGGTGTGTAGTTTATAGTTAGGGTATTTGGCTCACAATCTTAAGGTCATGAGTTTGATTCCTGGTGCTGTGTCCTTGAGCAAGACACTTTATTTCACCTTGCTACAATCCAGTCAGCTTGCAATAATGAGTTGCACTTGTAATTCAAAAGACCAGCCTTGCCTTGTCATGTTCGGTGGCACGCTGAATCTCCCTGAGAACAACGTTAATGGTACGCATGTCAGTCGAATGCTCAGCCACTTGCACGTTAATTTCACCAGCAGGCTGTTCCGTTAATCGGATCAGCTGGAACACTTGTCATAACCGACGGAGTGCCAGCTCAGCACGATGTATCTATGCATCTCGGGTCATGCTTGGGTACTACTGGCAACATGTAACCCTGTACAACCTGTCGCATGGTCGGGTCGTTGGTGACTAAATCAGCAACCCCACCAAGCTTGCTTGGGTTGGTGGGGAGAGTGATTTTGGACACTCTGCAGGATGAAAAACAAAACCTGACAAAGGGCGGAGGAACTCGTAAGAGTCAACTGCCATCCAGTAATGTGTAAATATATATATACTGTGTGGGATTGATTGCACGCTTGTCGGTGTGTGCACATATATATATATGTTGGTGTTGTTGGTGGTGTTGTCGTTGTTGGTGGTGTTGGTGTTGTTGGTGGTGGTGTTGGTGGTGTTGTCGTTGTTGGTGGTGGTGTTGTTGGTGGTGTTGTCGGTGTTGGTGGTTTTGTTGGTGTTGTTGGTGGTGGTGTTGTCGGTGTTGTCTGTTCTTGGTGGTGGTGTTGTCGTAGTTGGTGGTGTTGTTGGTGTTGGTGGTGTTGTCGGTGTTGTCTGTTCTTGGTGGTGGTGGTGGTGTTGTTGGTGGTGGTGTTGTCGTAGTTGGTGGTGTTGTTGGTGGTGTTGTCGGTGTTGTCTGTTCTTGGTGGTGGTGGTGTTGTCGTAGTTGGTGGTGTTGTCGGTGTTGTCTGTTCTTGGTGGTGGTGGTGTTGTCGTAGTTGGTGGTGTTGTTGGTGGTGTTGTCGGTGTTGTCTGTTCTTGGTGGTGGTGGTGTTGTCGTAGTTGGTGGTGTTGTTGTTGGTGGTGTTGTCGGTGTTGTCTGTTCTTGGTGGTGGTGTTGTTGGTGGTGGTTTTGGTGGTGGTGTTGTCGTTGTTGGTGGTGTTGGTGGTGTTGGTGTTGTTGTTGTCTTATGTTGGTGTGTGTTAGTGTGTTGGTGTATGTGTGTGTTGGTGTGTGTGTGTGTTTGTTTATGGTGCCTTGGTGCATGCTTTGAGGAGGATGTAGCCATTTCTAATACATTGAATTAGTATGCTAGGACACCACCTTAAATGTTTTAAGCAATTATATCAAGCCCACTATTGGTAGTTATTTTATCAATTACTCCTTGTTGAAATTCTAAACCATGGAGCATGAACAAGGACACGCTCACACATATATATATATATATATATATATATATACACAGACACATACACACACACATATACACATACATATACATATATACACTCACACATATATATATATATATATATATACACACACACACATATACACATACACATACACAATCATATACGTATATACACTCACACAGACATATATATATATATATATACATACACGCTCACACATATATATATATATATATATACAGACACATACACACACACATATACATATACATATATACACTCACACATATATATATATATATATATATATATATATATATATATATATATATATATATATATACATACACACACACACATATACACATACACAATCATATACGTATATACACTCACTCACACATATATATATATATATACATACACGCTCACACATATATATATATATATATAGACACATACACACACATATACACGTACATATACATATATACACTCACATCATCATCATCATCATCAACGTTTAACGTCCGTGTTCCACGCTTGCATGGGTTTGGACGGGGGTAGTCCCACTTGAGGCAAGAGTGATTGTCTTGCTCGCATAGGACTGTCTGGCAGGTTTTCTACAGTTGGATGCCCTTCCTAACACCAACCACATTTACAGTGTGGGGCTGGGAGGTTTTTACCGTGTTGCCTACACGGCCACATTACAGCGTGGACTGTCTGGCGGGTTTTCTACAGCTGGATGCCCTTCCTAACACCAACCACATTTACAGTGTGGGTCTGGGAGGTTTTTACCGTGTTGCCTACACGGCCACATTACAGCGTGGACTGTCTGGCGGGTTTTCTACAGTTGGATGCCCTTCCTAACACCAACCACATTTACAGTGTGGGTCTGGGAGGTTTTTACCGTGTTGCCTACACATATCTATATATATATATATATATATATATATATATACAGACACATACACACACACATATACACATACATATACATATATACACTCACACACATATATATATATATATATACAGACACATACACACACACACACACATACACATACACATATATATATATATATATATATAGACACATACACACACATATACATATATACACTCACACACATATATATATATAGACACATACACACACACATATACACATACATATACATATATACACCCACACACATATATATATATATACAGACACATACACACACACACACATATACACATACACATACACAATCATATACGTATATACACTCACACACACACATATATATATATACATACACACACATACATATATATATATATATATATACACACAGACATTTATATACATACACACATATATACATACACATACACACCAATATATATACACATTTATATACACACACACACAAACATACACATACATTCACACACGCACACATACTCACACACACACAAATACATACACACATTATCTAAATATATTTCATTTTGAAACAATATTGTTCCCTTTTGTCCTTCCATACTATTCAGTTTTTCCTAGCCCCCCCCCATATCTTTATCCCTTTTCCTCCTCCACCCCCACCCCCCAGTCCCCTACCTTGTCATCTCCAAAGTATTCAGGGTGTGCCTCATTGCTACTGCTATTCCCACTATAAACATATTTCATACATAGAGGTGCCACACGTATACATACTTAGTCATACACACCATTTCACACACATACATAATCGTACATATGTACACATATACATACATGTGCACACACATATTCACACACTCACGTCTGTGTGTGTCTGCTGCTGTTTCAACTCTCACACCTATGGCGGTTTACCTGGCTTTCTCTGAGGTTTTCTCTCATAGTTTTCTTAAGTGTTATAATGATAGGAGCTCCAGTCTTATATATAAATACTAGCCCCCCCCCACACACCTCCTCGTGTCGCCATATGATGGCTAATTGTAATATCTACACATAATATAAAAAAATAAGAGATGTTTGTTTGTTGCTTGGTTGGTTGGTTCCTTCCTGCCCACTCACACAAGTGATACAAACACACAGCTGTGACGAATCTTAGAACGCTGGACCTCTATAGTTTATCACCCTTCCTTCCTCAGTCGACGTAATCACCCCTTCCTTCCTCAATCGACGTAATCACCCCTTCCTTCCTCAGTCGATCTAATCACCCCTTCCTTTCTCAGTCGACGTAATCACCCCTTCCTTTCTCAGTTGATGTAATCACCCCTTCCTTTCTCAGTCGACGTAATCACCCCATCCTTTCTCAGTCGACGTAATCACCCCATCCTTTCTCAGTCGATCTAATCACCCCTTCCTTTCTCAGTCGATCTAATCACCCCTTCCTTTCTCAGTCGACGTAATCACCTCATCCTTTCTCAGTCGACGTAATCACCTCATCCTTTCTCAGTCGACGTAATCACCCCATCCTTTCTCAGTCGACGTAATCACCCCATCCTTTCTCAGTCGACGTAATCACCCCATCCTTTCTCAGTCGACGTAATCACCCCATCCTTTCTCAGTCGATCTAATCACCCCATCCTTTCTCAGTCGATCTAATCACCCCTTCCTTTCTCAGCCGATCTAATCACCCCATCCTTTCTCAGTCGACGTAATCACCCCATCCTTTCTCAGTCGACGTAATCACCTCTTCCTTTCTCAGTCGACGTAATCACCCCTTCCTTTCTCAGTTGATGTAATCACCCCATCCTTTCTCAGTCGACGTAATCACCCCATCCTTTCTCAGTCGATCTAATCACCCCTTACTTTCTCAGTCGATCTAATCACCCCATCCTTTCTCAGTCGACGTAATCACCCCATCCTTTCTCAGTCGACGTAATCACCCCATCCTTTCTCAGTCGACGTAATCACCTCTTCCTTTCTCAGTCGACGTAATCACCCCTTCCTTTCTCAGTTGATGTAATCACCCCATCCTTTCTCAGTCGACGTAATCACCCCATCCTTTCTCAGTCGATCTAATCACCCCTTCCTTTCTCAGTCGATCTAATCACCCCATCCTTTCTCAGTCGACGTAATCACCCCATCCTTTCTCAGTCGACGTAATCACCCCATCCTTTCTCAGTCGATCTAATCACCCCATCCTTTCTCAGTCGATCTAATCACCCCTTCCTTTCTCAGTCGACGTAATCACCCCATCCTTTCTCAGTCGACGTAATCACCCCATCCTTTCTCAGTCGACGTAATCACCCCATCCTTTCTCAGTCGACGTAATCACCCCATCCTTTCTCAGTCGACGTAATCACCCCTTCCTTTCTCAGTCGACGTAATCACCCCATCCTTTCTCAGTCGACGTAATCACCCCATCCTTTCTCAGTCGATCTAATCACCCCTTCCTTTCTCAGTCGATGTAATCACCTCTTCCTTCCTCAGTCGACGTAATCACCCCTTCCTTTCTCAGTCGATGTAATCACCTCTTCCTTCCTCAGTCGATGTAATCACCTCTTCCTTCCTCAATCGACGTAATCACCTCTTCCTTTCTCAGTCGACGTAATCACCTCTTCCTTTCTCAGTCGATCTAATCACCCCTTCCTTCCTCAGTCGATCTAATCACCCCTTCCTTCCTCAGTCGATCTAATCACCCCTTCCTTTCTCAGTCGATCTAATCACCCCTTCCTTCCTCAGTCGACGTAATCACCCCTTCCTTCCTCACTCGACGTAATCACCGCTTCCTTCCTCAGTCGAACTAATCACCCCTTCCTTCCTAAGTCTTTTGTATTTGTTCATAACGTAGTAGAGATAGATGATTATTATGTTAGTGTATTATCTCTCTATATAATTGTTTCTACTTTTGGCACAAGGCCAGCAATTATTCCAGTGAATTACTGGTACTGTTATAGGGCTGTTATTTGTGTTGATGTGTGGAAGGTCCGTGTGTTAGAAAAAAATGTTTTGAAATGATATCTGTGAGACAGAAGGAATAAGATAGTTTCCGGGGTGTAAAGGTTGAATGTATGCATTTGTGGACATAGTCAACCCATACCATGATGAAAAATGGAGGATGGAATTGTGTGTGTGTGTGAGAGACAGTGAAACAGCATGTGTGTGATAGAGAGAGAGAAATAGCATGTGTGTGTGTGAGAGCGATAGAAAAATAGCATCTGTGTGATAGAGAGTGAGAAAAATAGCATGTGTGTGATAGAGAAAAATAGCATGTGTGTGTGTGATAGAGAGAGAGAAAAATAGCATGTGTGTGATAGAGAGAAATAGCATGTGTGTGTGTGAGAGAGAGAAAAATAGTGTGTGTGTGTGTGAGAGAGAGAGAGACAATGAAGAGCAGTGTGAGAGAGAGAGAGAAATAGCATGTGTGTGTGTGAGAGAGAGAAATAGTGTGTGTGTGTGTGTGTGAGAGAGAGAAATAGTGTGTGTGTGTGTGTGAGAGAGAGAAATAGTGTGTGTGCGTGTGTGAGAGAGAAATAGCGTGTGTGTGTGTGAGAGAGAGAGAGAGAGAGACAATGAAGAGCAGTGTGTGATAGAGAGAGAGAAATAGCATGTGTGTGTGTGAGAGAGAGAGAAAAATAGCATGTGTGTGTGTGTGTGAGAGAGAGAGAGAGAGAGAGAGAGAGAGACAATGAAGAGCAGTGTGTGAGAGAGATAGTGAAACGAGATGTGAGAGAGAGGAGAGGGAGTGAAACCTCAAGTGTGAAATGAGATGTGAGTGAGAGAAATGTGGTGGATTAGAAGAATTGTTAGAGTTGGACAAAATGAGGTATATTTTCTGGTTTTCTGAGTTCAAATCCCACTGAGGTCAACTTTGCCTGTCATCCTTCTGGGAGACGATAAAATAAAGTACCAGTTAAATACTGGGAGTCGATATATTTGACTCCCCTCACCCCTTCAAAATTTGCTGCCTTTCTGCCAATGTTAGAATTATAATTAATTATCTAACTCGTTATGTTGCTACTATATTATATTGATTATACATTGTCTTGTCTATTTCAGACTTCCCAAACATCCATTATGCTGTCTACCACCGAACAACTGGATGATTCCATTCGTATGAAAGTTGGTTTCAGTGGGTGAGTCTACAGTTATTTTCTTTCTTTCTCATTATTTCCTTCCATTTCTCTCTCTCATCTTTCTTTCTGTCTTTCTTAACTATTGGTATGTCTTATACATAAGAATAAACACACACACACACACATATATATGTATGTATATATTAAAAAAAGGGGGAGCACAGGTCAAAGACAATGGAAGAAACAATAGAAAGGTGGACAGTCTCATCTCCTCAGTCAACCTCTGGAAATCACTACAGTTTTGATACATTAAGGTCAATACCATTCCCTCCAGTGCTCATTAGGACATAACAAAATAGGTAGAAACAAGTTTTGCCTTTTGGTAAATTACACAGATATAGATGAAAAAGTGGATCAACTAACAAAAAATGTAGAGAACGTTGTGTGAGAGCCAAAGGAGAGAAATAGTAAAAGAGTAGAGAATATTAAGGACTGTAGTCCAACATCCAGACAAAGAAGAAAGACACTGAGCTGTAGAAAAGATAAGAAGGGAGATTAGAGTAAGATAGACCCCCCCCCCTGCATGATTTAATCTTTAGAATATGAATTTCCACATATTAAATACATATGCCACTTCAATACCAATGTAACCGCGAAATCCCTAAAACTCGAGAAGTACCCAACCGATTTTTTTCAAACTTTACATGTGTATTATTTATGTTTCAAGGAGTGTTATGCACATAACAAAAATTCAACTTTTTGATCCCCTAGGCCAGCATTAGGTGAAAAACTGCGTTTTTTCAGCTTTTTATGGGTTTTTTGAGGTGTTACGTCAGACCGATTTCCTTGAAATTGTAACTATGTATTAGTCAGTCTCTTCTTCATACATTGAGCAAAGAAAATCCAACTTTTTTATGGCCTAGGGCCCGCATTAGGTGAAAAACTTCATTTTTTTCAGCTTTTTAGGGCTTTTTTGAGGCGTTACGTCTAGCCGATTTTTCCACGATTAGGTCTGTTGGCGGCCCACGTTCCAAAATACCTTATCCCGTGCAACGCCGGGTACCACTGCTAGTATATTTATATTATTTAGAAAATGTGGGTGAAAACATAAACACAATTCCCGTTCATTGGCTGTCTTCTGTGGATCACTAATGTTTCGAATGCATTAAAAACAGGACTTTTCATGACAGTGTGTTAATAGCTAAAATGGACAACTATCCAGGAAGAAAGTCCTGTTTTTAATGCGTTCAAAACATTAGTGATCCACAGAAGACAGCGAATGAGCGGGACTTGTCCCTGTGTTTGTGTTTCCACCCACGTTCTCTAAATAATATGGTAACCACCACGCAGCCTCCCTTTTTCTTTTTAATTCATTACTATATATATATATATATATATATATATATAAATGAAGTAATTCCGTCGGAAAAGTCCAGGAAAAAAGAGTGCTCTATGTAGGTAACAGAGCTTAATAGTTATGTAATAAACAACATAAGGCAATTATTCCATTTACCAGTGGTTTCTTTTTTTTTCATTCTGATGATTGAAAGCAACATTTTTTGTTTTTAAGAAACCACTGGTAAATGGAATAATTGCCTTATGTTGTTTATTACATAACTATATATATATATATATATATATATATATAGTGACGAAACATAAGTCAATTGCATGAACTCAATCCTTTATTTACTGCTATATATATTTCGATGATAGCCATTGAGTGGCTATGACCTCATCAGGCAGTTAGTCAGTTCTTAGATATGCCAGCTCTGTGTTTATGGTGTTGATGGTATCAGAGCCTTTGGACATATATATATATATATGTGTGTGTGTGCGTATGTGTGTATGTTTATTGATGTATGCAAATACATACAAATAAATATGTATATTTGTTCTTTAACAGTGACATTCTGGTGACTAGTATAGGCAGTAAGATCACCTATGAAAGTCTTCGACAAGAAATCAGGGATATATGTAAATTTGAATCTAAACAACCCTTTACAATGAAGTGGGTGGATGAGGAAGGTAAGGTGAACAATATCTTTTTTGTTTGCTTGTTTTTTTTTTTGTTGTTTCAATTTTGTTTATGGCCATATCAGGTTGAAAACCATTGGTTGACATTAAATCACTGGAGCTCAAGATTGCTTGTTTCACTTGAAAGGGATCATCTAAGAACTAGCCCTTTGCTGATTTCTTTGGAGTGGAATGAGGAACCTTCTTTGTAGGGCTCAGCCATGACAATATATATATAATATATATATATAGGAACGAGTAGGACCCCGACGGCTGAGCTCAAGCCGTTTCGACAGCTAATTCTGGACTAAATTAGTCCAGAATTAGCCGTTGAAACGGCTTGAGCTCAGCCGTTGGGGTCCTACTCGTTCCTATTACCCACTCTACTACCCTAAGTATTGAGTACTTTGGTGCGTTATGGTCCACCTGGTTCCTTACCACATTTCCTTCATTATAATATATATATATGTATGTATGTATACATACACACACACACACACATATATATATATATATATATGTGAATATAGACATAGAATATTCGAAAATATTCTGTATGTTTATAATAAACATTTTGAAGACCTAATCGCTATAGAATAGAATACGTCACGTATTACAATTAGATTCTCGATAAAAGCAAGGGAAGTAATCTACGCGTTTCATTCTTGTTAGAAATCATCAGGACTACATATCCAGTGCTTTTATCGAGAATGACACAGCTAGAGACTTATAGAATACTTAGCTGTGTACAGGAACTGGTTTGAAAGAGCGGTTGCCGGTCCGGCAGAAATTAGAAATTGGAATAAATGCTCTGAAATAGCGATATATATGTGAATATAGACATAGAATATTCGAAAATATTCTGTATGTTTATAATAAACATTTTGAAGACCTAATCGCTATAGAATAGAATACGTCACGTATTACAATTAGATTCTCGATAAAAGCAAGGGAAGTAATCTACGCGTTTCATTCTTGTTAGAAATCATCAGGACTACATATCCAGTGCTTTTATCGAGAATGACACAGCTAGAGACTTATAGAATACTTAGCTGTGTACAGGAACTGGTTTGAAAGAGCGGTTGCCGGTCCGGCAGAAATTAGAAATTGGAATAAATGCTCTGAAATAGCGATATATATGTGAATATAGACATAGAATATTCGAAAATATTCTGTATGTTTATAATAAACATTTTGAAGACCTAATCGCTATAGAATAGAATACGTCACGTATTACAATTAGATTCTCGATAAAAGCAAGGGAAGTAATCTACGCGTTTCATTCTTGTTAGAAATCATCAGGACTACATATCCAGTGCTTTTATCGAGAATGACACAGCTAGAGACTTATAGAATACTTAGCTGTGTACAGGAACTGGTTTGAAAGAGCGGTTGCCGGTCCGGCAGAAATTAGAAATTGGAATAAATGCTCTGAAATAGCGATATATATGTGAATATAGACATAGAATATTCGAAAATATTCTGTATGTTTATAATAAACATTTTGAAGACCTAATCGCTATAGAATAGAATACGTCACGTATTACAATTAGATTCTCGATAAAAGCAAGGGAAGTAATCTACGCGTTTCATTCTTGTTAGAAATCATCAGGACTACATATCCAGTGCTTTTATCGAGAATGACACAGCTAGAGACTTATAGAATACTTAGCTGTGTACAGGAACTGTATATATATAAGCAGAAGGGATATTCAATTTGTTGGTAATTCAACAAATATCAATGTTTATAACTGATTCAGAGCACTCAACAGGTTTTCTGGAGTATAATATATATATATATATATATATATATATGTATGTATATACAATGATATTAAATAAATGGAAACTATATCATTCAATATCATTGATATATATATGTATATACAATGATATTAAATAAATGGAAACTATATCACTTAATATCATTGAATATTATACTCCAGAAAACATGTTGAGTGCTCTGAATCAGTTATAAACATTTATATTTGTTGAATTACCAACAAATTGAATATCCCTTTTGCTTATATATATAACAACAATTTGTTATCCCATATATATATATATATATATATATATGGGATAACAAGGAGGTCATATAAGTGTTCATTCATTAATAAATTGCTCTGAAGAATCCAAACCTCGGTTTGGAGGAAACAGTTGTAAGCACAAAAATGTTTTGAACAGTTCTTTGATTCTTATACTTTATATATATATATATATCAATGATGTTAATAAATGGAAACTATATTGATAAAACTATATTTATTTTATTATATATATTTCAAGGGTACCAAAATTTTGGTACGCTCTCATCAGATAAAATACAAAATTTGTTTTATAAATGGTGACATACCCAAGAAACCAGACCTTATCGGTTCACACATCTATACACACACACATCACACATCTATACACACACACATACATGTATATACACATATATACACACACACACACACACACACAAATTGATTGATGTTTGTTTAAATTTCAGGTGATCCATGTGTGTTATCCTGCCAAGTAGAACTCAATGAAGCAGTCAGGCTACATGAACTGAACAAGGACTCAGAACTTACCATACATGGTAATGTCTTTATATGGTTTGAGGTTTTGGCAGGGTTAGTACCACCCCGGGTCTATTAGATAGGTGGTGGTTATTATAACTCCTGTCTATTAGATAGGGGGTGGTGATGGTGGTTAGGATCCCTCCTGTCTATTAGATAGGCGAGGTGGAGGGGGTGAAGCTGGGAGTTTGGTCATGTAGATAGGTTGGTCTTTACTGTTATTTAATGTTGTTACAGCTCACAGCTATGTAGGTTTAGCTGGCCACCTACAAGCTTATATCTGGTAGGAAGTTTGTTGGGTGTTTTAATGGTAGGGACCCTAGACCTATCATATTGTTACAGCTCACACCTATGTTTGTTTAGCTGGGATTAAGGTTTCTTGGGTAATCATTAGAGTCTCCAGTCCTCTCATGGAACACATGAAATGATGTGTCTTGCTCAAGAACACAACTCACTCTCCAGTCCAGAAATTGAACTCTCAGCCTTATGATTGTGAGTCGAACACGCTAACCACTAGGACATGTAGTTTCCCCGATGTAAGAGTTAAGTGGGAGGTTAAGTAGTAGATCTTGTACAAAAAAAGGTGGGAAACTGTAAAATGAAATATCTGGTAGACAATTAATTATATAACAATACAACAAAGAAAGTTTCATACTTGATTTCATGAATTAACACCTGGCATTTTCTTTTGAAATTACTGTTTACCATAACAATCTTCAACCACCTTTATTTTGTTTTAAAATTACTGTTTACTATAACGATCTTGGAAGAGGCTATGTAACTGGTAAGAATGTCAGACACCATGAGTTGTGGCCTGACGTAAGACAATTGTTAAAAAACAAGTCAAAATCATTTAGTTGTCATGTTACGCTTTAATTACACACACACACGCACACACACACATAGACACACGCACATGCACACACACACGTAAATACATAAATAGATACAGACAACAGAAGGAAGGGGCTGGCGAAATGCTATGGTGATGTGTGTTGCATCCCTTTTGGGTTTACCGGCTACATAGCCTATTCGAACGATCTTCAACCACCTTTGTTTTGTTTGGTTATTTAATTAGTTGCTTTTTATTTTTTATCTTCTTTGTTTTTTTTGTTGTCTTTAGACAGTTGTGGCTTCTGTATGTTGTGGTTTTTACTGATATCAATATTATCAATATTGTCGTCCGTGTGTATACCATTGTTGATATTCTTATTGGCAGTATCGGTAGAGGGTCGGACACCATGCTAGGGCGGTAGATTGGCAGTATCAGTAGAGGGTCGGACACCATGCTTTCCAGCATAGTTACGTCCCTTTACGATCTGAGTTCAAATCCCGCCAAGGTTGACTTTGCCTTTCATCCTTACGGGGTCGATAAAATAAAGTACCAGTAATGTACTGGGTAATTGCTGGCCTTGTGCCTAAAGTAGAAACAGTTATTGATTATATCATTACTGATATAACTGTCTACCTGTCAGTCTATTTACATAGTGTTTACCTGTCTCTCTACCTTGTCTCTACTCATCTGTCTGTCTACACAGTGTCTACTCACCTGTATATTCATGTATATCTATCTTTCTATCTGGGTCTACCTACCTATTTATTTATTTATTTATTTATTTATTTATATCTGTTTGTATGCCTGTCTAATTAGTCTCTTTGATTACCTATCTAATTGTCTCTCTGTCTTCCTACCTGCCTGTCTATATTTCTGTTTATCTACCTACCTGTCTATCTATTCGGCCCGAGTGAATCGGCCTCCTCTCTATATCAGCCTGTAGGTTGAGGAAAAGGAGGAAAGGGGGTACTCACTCTTCGTACTCCTGGAGATGAGGGTTGCACATTTTTTCGGGGGGTATGTGTTACCCATATGTAACGTCTCCCCCTATTGGGGAAAATCGACTAATTTTTTAAATTGCATTTGTGATAACATTTTACACGTTTTTATTGTATGTAAACTTCCCCCTTTGTATTTGTCCCCTTCTTTTGTGCCCCTGTGGCTAATAAACATATCTATTCTTATATTTTTGTGTGTGTGTGTGTCCAGTGTTTCCTAATGTGCCAGACCGACCAGGAATGCCATGTGATGGCGAGGACCGTAAGTTAACATTTAACA
Source organism: Eledone cirrhosa (assembly GCA_964016885.1). Lineage (NCBI taxonomy): Eukaryota > Metazoa > Mollusca > Cephalopoda > Octopoda > Eledonidae > Eledone > Eledone cirrhosa. The sequence goes on from OZ024763.1 coordinate 4,278,508, forward strand.
TTTGTACCACACAAAACCACATAAAACCACATAAGACATTCTTGAAGACAGAATAGTATTAGGAGTTCATCACATTGAAAATTGAAGTCTTTAGTTGACTGCAATTTTAATGATCTGTCCATTAGTGAAAATATTATAAACATTTGAATTAACAGAGAAATTTAGCAACACTTGTTGTTGTTGTTGGTCTTTCTAATAGCAATGTCATTGGAGGAGGGTAGCAACTGGAAGTTGAAACAGTACTTTGAGTTGGTGGCAGTGGTTGGTAGGGGGTTGGTGGGTAGGTGGAGAGTAGCTTGGTAGGCAGGTGGGTAGGTAGGTGAAGAGTAGCTTGGTAGGCAGGTAGATGGAGAGTAGGTAGGTAGGTAGGTAGGTAGGTGGAGAGTAGCTTGGTAGGCAGGTGGGTAGGTAGGTGGAGAGTAGCTTGGTAGGCAGGCAGGTGGGTAGGTAGGTGGAGAGTAGCTTGGTAGGCAGGCAGGTGGGTAGGTAGGTGGAGAGTAGCTTGGTAGGCAGGTAGATGGAGAGTAGGTAGGTAGGTGGGTAGATAAGTGGAGAGTAGCTTGGTAGGCAGGTAGATGGAGAGTAGCTTGGTAGGCAGGTAGATGGAGAGTAGCTTGGTAGGCAGGTAGATGGAGAGTAGCTTGGTAGGCAGGTAGATGGAGAGTAGCTTGGTAGGCAGGTAGATGGAGAGTATGTTGGTAGGCAGGTAGATAGATAGGTAGGTTAGGTGGAAAGGTAAGTAGATAGGTGAGAGAAAGGCAAAACTTGGATGAAGCTGGGTTCAAAAGTAATCTGAGGTGGGCAGGAAAGAGGACTACACTGGTATCGACATGTGATCCACATGGATGATGATTGATGGGTGAAGAAGTGCCAGGAAATGCCAGTGGAAGGAAGCTGCAAGAGATGTAGACCAAGGTAGACCTGTGCAGAGGTGGTGAGAGCTGAACTCAAATTACTGAGAGCCACAGAGATGAAGGGGTGTAGGGAGAGCCACAGAGATGGAGTGTAGGGGTGTAGGGAGAGCTACAGGGATGAAGGGGTGTAGGGAGTGAAGAGATCCTGTGCTGGAAAAGACCTGTCCAACCTCTGCAAGCATGGAGAATGGATGTAAAAACAATGATGGTGATAGGCAGGTAAGAAGAGAGATAGGTGGACAGGTAGAACGGTAGATAGTGGGGTGAGTAAGAAGGCAGGTAGGTAAATAGGTAGGCTACAAGTTTGAAATGTTGAACTTGTTTATTAGACTAGAATTTTTTTCAACACACTGACGCCTATATCATCATCATCATCACCGTTTTACATCTGTTCTTCCACGCTAGCATGGGTTAGACGGGTTGTTCTGTTGTGGGCAGTGTCTGGTCGGCTGACCATGCCTTGCTCATACAGGAACTGATTTGGCTTGATTTCTACAGCTGGATGCCCTTCCTAACACCAACCTCATTTACAGTGTGGGCTGGGTGCTTTTTCGTGGCGCCTACACGTCCACTTTACAGTGTGGGCTGGGTGCTTTTTTGCCGTGGCACCTCCACGACCACCTTGCAGTGGGGGGTGTGGGGGCATATTGTCTATATGCTTCAGCTTGTACCCATGGGAGGTCGGGTACTCTGTATTA
>OZ024763.1:4285119-4300119 GCA_964016885.1 Eledone cirrhosa
AAGTATCTTTTAAAATATATTTATTTTATAATTGATCTGAGAGAGATTTGTCAGTAATAAAATTAATTTAATTTCAAAATAAACCTATCAAGATTCTGTATTGTTAATGTGTGTGTGTATAGCGCTCTCTCTCTCTCTCTCTCTCTCTCTTTCTCTTTCTCTCTCTCTCTCTCTCTCTTTCTCTCTCTCTCTCTCTCTCAGCCTTCTCCCTGGTTAACACCTATTTGGTCCTTAGCCAGGTTCGTTCTGTTGCAAGCATTTGGGCCAGGACTCCAGTTTGAGGATAGCTTTGTCCCTTAATCTTCTAGTAGTTTTGGGGACCCTCAATAAAAATAAAAGGGTTATACCTGCTGTCGTTCCATTTCTGGTTAAGTGGTTAAAAAAAAAAATGAATAAAGATTTCACACATACATATAGGTTTTATATGCTTGTGTGTGTGTGTATGTATATATGTACATGTACGTGTATTTATGTATGTGTATATGTACGTGTATTTATGTATGTATATATGTACGTGTGTATGTATGTGTATATGAACGTGTGTATGTATGTGTATATGTACGTGTGTATGTATGTGTGTGTATGTATGTGTGTATGTATGTGTATATGTACGTGTATGTATGTATTATGTATGTGTATGCATATATGTACGTGTATGTATGTATGTATATATGTACGTGTGTATGTGTGTATGTGTATATGTACATGTATGTATGTATGTGTGTATGTATGTATGTATATATGTACGTGTGTATGTATGTATGTATATATGTACGTGTGTATGTGTGTATGTGTACATGTATGTATGCATATATGTACGTGTATGTATGTATGTATATATGTACGTGTGTATGTATGTATGTGTATATGTACATGTATGTATGTATGTGTGTATGTATGTATGTATATATGTACGTGTGTATGTATGTATGTGTATATGTACATGTATGTATGTATGTGTGTATGTATGTATATATGTACGTGTGTATGTGTGTATGTGTATATGTACATGTATGTATGTATGTGTGTATATATGTACGTGTGTATGTATGTATGTGTACATGTATGTATGTATGTATATATGTATGTACCCGTAATACTTGGAGTAATAGGCACACTGTAGTTATATAGAACGTGTCTTGGGCATTCTTAAGCCGGTAGAGCACATTCTCCCATCAAATCTTAACACCGCCGATTGTTTAGAGAGAGAGAGAGAGAGAGAGAGAGCCGTTACTTGACTGCTATGTTTTTTTTCTCCACCTCGAATGGCTGTGTGAATGTGTAGTCAATATTTGGAATATATGATTAAGATGTGGTTGACCCCTTGACCTGTCAAGGGGAGCAATGACCCCAAATATGAACTGATTTGGATGGTAACAATCTGCCCTACCCATGCCAGCATAGAAACTGGATTTACAGGGATGACAATGGCGGCGATGATGATGATGATTTATATTTTACAGACCTGTTTAGGCAACACGTACATGTGAACCTCACATACACACGGGCACCACAGACCTACAGAGACCTTCTCTCTCCCACACACTATCACACACACACACACACACACACACACACACACACACACGTATGCACATATATGGACATTTACTTATATTTCCAAACACATGCATGCTCACTTGTATTACATATATTTACATAAATTTACAGACACACGCTTCTAAACATACATACATATATGTACATATATTAAGACATATACCTGTACGCACGCATACATATATGTACATATACATATATGTACATATATTAAGACATATACCTGTACGCACGCATACATATATGCACATATACATATACATATATACATTTATATAGACATAAACATATATACATATATGTACATATATGTACATGTATATACATATATGTACATATCTTAACAGACATAAACATATATACATATATGTACATATATTTACAGACATACACATATACAGATATACACACACACACACACACAAACATCATTATGATGTGTTCTTCATTGTTCATTACATAAAGAAAATAGTATTATTATTGTCATTATTATTATGTGTAGGTGTGACATAACATTTAGTTGAATCCAGTTTCGGGCAGTTTAAAACGTGGTTAAGTGGATGGCTTTAAAACTATTAAAGCTTGTCCCACTTATACCCGAAGCTGCGGTGTCACTTGTAAGGTTAGTTGTGAAGACATCTCACCACATCAGGGCCCAGTTTTATGTGTATCATTTCTTGTCACAGAGGGCTGTGTGTTATTTCTGCTCTGATCGCATCTGGGGTCTCGGTCGTCAAGGATACAAATGCATCAACTGCAAGCTGTTAGTACACAAACGTTGTCACAAGCTGGTGAAGCAAGCGTGTGGAGAGACTGTGGTAAGTATTCTCTCATTCTCTCATTCTGTCGTTCTTTCATTCTTTCTTCTCTTGTTATTTTTACTGGTGTCCGTCATTAGACTGTGGCCATGCTGGGGCACCACACTTTTACTGGTGTCCGTCATTAGACTGTGGCCATGCTGGGGCACCACACGTTTACTGGTGTCAGTCATTAGACTGTGGCCATGCTGGGGCACCACACTTTTACTGGTGTCAGTCATTAGACTGTGGCCATGCTGGGGCACCACACTTTTACTGGTGTCAGTCATTAGACTGTGGCCATGCTGGGGCACCACACTTTTACTGGTGTCAGTCATTAGACTGTGGCCATGCTGGGGCACCACACTTTTACTGGTGTCGGTCATTAGACTGTGGCCATGCTGAGGCACCACACTTTTACTGGTGTCAGTCATTAGACTGTGGCCATACTGGGGAACCACACTTTTACTGGTGTCAGTCATTAGACTGTGGCCATGCTGGGGCACCACACTTTTACTGGTGTCCGTCATTAGACTGTGGCCATGCTGGGGCACCACACTTTTACTGGTGTCCGTCATTAGACTGTGGCCATGCTGGGGCACCACACTTTTACTGGTGTCCGTCATTAGACTGTGGCCATGCTGGGGCACCACACTTTTACTGGTGTCAGTCATTAGACTGTGGCCATACTGGGGAACCACACTTTTACTGGTGTCAGTCATTAGACTGTGGCCATACTGGGGAACCACACTTTTACTGGTGTCAGTCATTAGACTGTGGCCATGCTGGGGCACCACACTTTTACTGGTGTCAGTCATTAGACTGTGGCCATGCTGGGGCACCACACTTTTACTGGTGTCCGTCATTAGACTGTGGCCATGCTGGGGCACCACACTTTTACTGGTGTCAGTCATTAGACTGTGGCCATGCTGGGGCACCACACTCTTTTTATTCTTTTACTGGTGTCGGTCATTAGACTGTGGGGCCATGCTGAGGCACCACACTTTTACTGGTGTCAGTCATTAGACTGTGGCCATGCTGGGGCACCACACTCTTTTTATTCTTTTACTGGTGTCAGTCATTAGACTGTGGCCATGCTGGGGCACCACACTTTTACTGGTGTCCGTCATTAGACTGTGGCCATGCTGGGGCACCACACTTTTACTGGTGTCAGTCATTAGACTGTGGCCATGCTGGGGCACCACACTCTTTTTATTCTTTTACTGGTGTCGGTCATTAGACTGTGGGGCCATGCTGAGGCACCACACTTTTACTGGTGTCAGTCATTAGACTGTGGCCATGCTGGGGTACCACACTCTTTTTATTCTTTTACTGGTGTCAGTCATTAGACTGTGGCCATGCTGGGGCACCACACTTTTACTGGTGTCCGTCATTAGACTGTGGCCATGCTGGGGCACCACACTTTTACTGGTGTCAGTCATTAGACTGTGGCCATGCTGGGGCACCACACTCTTTTTATTCTTTTACTGGTGTCGGTCATTAGACTGTGGGGCCATGCTGAGGCACCACACTTTTACTGGTGTCAGTCATTAGACTGTGGCCATGCTGGGGCACCACACTCTTTTTATTCTTTTACTGGTGTCAGTCATTAGACTGTGGCCATGCTGGGGCACCACACTTTTACTGGTGTCAGTCATTAGACTGTGGCCATGCTGGGGCACCACACTTTTACTGGTGTCAGTCATTAGACTGTGGCCATGCTGGGGCACCACACTTTTACTGGTGTCAGTCATTAGACTGTGGCCATGCTGGGGCACCACACTTTTACTGGTGTCAGTCATTAGACTGTGGCCATGCTGGGGCACCACACTTTTACTGGTGTCCGTCATTAGACTGTGGCCATGCTGGGGCACCACACTTTTACTGGTGTCCGTCATTAGACTGTGGCCATGCTGGGGCACCACACTTTTACTGGTGTCAGTCATTAGACTGTGGCCATGCTGGGGCACCACACTTTTACTGGTGTCAGTCATTAGACTGTGGCCATGCTGGGGCACCACACTTTTACTGGTGTCAGTCATTAGACTGTGGCCATGCTGGGGCACCACACTTTTACTGGTGTCCGTCATTAGACTGTGGCCATGCTGGGGCACCACACTTTTACTGGTGTCAGTCATTAGACTGTGGCCATGCTGGGGCACCACACTTTTACTGGTGTCCGTCATTAGACTGTGGCCATGCTGGGGCACCACACTTTTACTGGTGTCAGTCATTACACTGTGGTCATGCTGGGGCACCACACTTTTACTGGTGTCAGTCATTAGACTGTGGCCATGCTGGGGCACCACACTCTTTTTATTCTTTTACTGGTTTCAGTCATTAGACTGTAGCCATGCTGGGGCACCACATTCTTTTACTGGTTTCAGTCATTACACTGTGGCCATACTGGAGCACCGCACTCTTTTACTGGTTTCTGCCATTGACTGTGGCCATGCTGGGGCACCACATTATTTTAATGTTGTATTGGTTTCACTCATTAGACTGCAGCCATGCTGGGGCACCACATTCTTTTATTGCCCTTGTTTCAGTCATATTTAATGGGTTAAGATGTGAGCCCATTGATGTGTGTAGGAGATTATATGTAGCTATCTCAGTTATCTTTGCCCTATTTACATGTCACCCTGACCCAGTCAGTTTTCCATTCCATCTGTGTCCTGCCAGCCTTGACCATGGTGATGGCAACTGCCCAGATGGGATAACCCTTTTCCCGTTGGAAGGAGGAAAATCTCTGATCTGGGATGCCCTGTGTTGTGACACATTCTCTGCCAACTCCAAGCTTATTTCCTTGGCCACAAACCCAGGCACTGCTGCCTGTGATGTGCAGGAGAAGAAGATAGTCAAATCCTTGTCCGACTGCTTCTTTATCATGCTAGTCACTGTTGTGACCTCTGGTGACCTCCTTGGTCCCTGAATGCTGTAAAATCGTGAGGAGTTTATCCTACCAAAGGAATGAGCCCTGTGAGGCAGAGTGGCTGATGCAGGGTGCAGCTAAGATGTACCACTTTGTGTGGAGTGTAGAGTCTTCCCTAGGAGGTGGATTAGCTGATGTAGTTGCTATTATTGACTTATCTCCATGGCAATGCCTTTGCCTCTATGTCTGTGGGGGGCCTCTGAGATAAACCCTTTTGATTGGGATCTAGAATCTCCTGCCTCTCCCACCTTTTCCTCACTTTTGCTATTTAGTTTTTTTTTTTGTTTGTTTGTTTTTCTTATCATTACGAACATAATATAATTTAACTCTAATATGTTGACTAAAGTGTGTCTTTCTTGTGTGTCAGGAGTCATTGCCAGTTCATCAAGAAGAACCAGTCCACAACACAGAGGAAACCTCACAAAATGGATTACATTCTGCAGGTTAGAGCAACAAATAATTATTGTTTCTGATTTAGGGGCCAGCAATCTTCAAGAAGGGGTCGGAGTGATTAGTAAAGTCATTAGAACATCAGACAAATTACTTTATGGTATTTGTACCCGTACTTTACCTTCTGAGTTCAAATCCTGCAACGGTCAACTTCACTTTTCATCTTTCCAGGGTGGATAAAATAAAGTATCAGTTAAATACTGGGATTGATTTCATCGACTCTCCAAATTGCTGGACTTCTGCCTAAATTAGATGCCATTATTGATATTATTTTTATTATGCACAATGTTGACATTTAAAGCTATGATACAGCTATCTAATTTAAGATGGTAAGAGTTGTCACAATCCCTAAGTTTAAAGCACATAGCTGGTATCTGGGAGTTATAGGGTTCAATTCCTCATTGCAGCTGATTGCAACTTCTTGGTATGTCTTTAGGGGTCTTCACCCTATTTTATAGCGTCTCCAAACATGAACACACCGTTCTTTATTATCGTTATGATTATGACACACGACCGTGACTTCTGGCGTCACGCAGTAATACAGGGTACCCGACCTCCCATGGGTACATGCTGAAGCATATAAACAATATGCCCCCACTCCTCCCACCGCAAGGTGGTCGTGGAGGTGCCACGGCAAAAAAGCACCCAGCCCACACTGTAAAGTGGACGTGTAGGCGCCACGAAAAAAGCACCCAGCACTCACTGTAAATGAGGTTGGTGTTAGGAAGGGCATCCAGCTGTAGAAATCAAGCCAGAATCAGTTCCTGTATGAGCAAGGCATGGTCAGCCGACCAGACACTGCCCACAACAGGACAACCCGTCTAACCCATGCTAGCGTGGAAGAACGGACGTAAAACGGTGATGATGATGATGATGATTATGTTATTCCGTTTAGCTCAGTTCTGTCTCTCTATTGCCAGGTTCAGGCCTTAAACCTAGGGCTATAGAGGTTTTCATTGTAGAGAGAGAACTCGTCTGAGAATGTGTGCTGTTCCTCGTAGCCTGATCTCCTGGAGCTCATATTTGCTGATCTTGCAGGGAAGGACGCTAAGGTGCAGATCTGAGGATTTGGGTATTAATCCTGATGCCCCTATTACCCCAGGGATAGTGTTTGTTGTCATCCTCCACATGTGGTTGATCTCTATTTCCAGGTCTTTGTATTTTGACAGTTTTCCCATTGTTTTTACAGATGTATTCTTGTCAACTGGTATGGAAATATCTGTTTTGTTTTTTATGACAATATCTGGTCTGTTGGCAGCGATTTCTTGGCCGCTTATAACAGGCATATCCCTCAAGATGGATATGTTGCCATTTTCCATGATTGTTTTTGGTTGATGTTCATTCCATTTGTCAGAGGTTTGGATGTCATGAAAGCGACAGAGCATCCAGTGCACATATTTGGCAATGCAATTATTTTTTTTTTTTTCATGTGTGCTGTCACTGAATTACTGAGCACAGCTCTGTGTGCCATGGACATGTGCAGTGTGGTGTTTCATATTCTCTTGTAATGAGAGTACTCTTTGTTATATGTCTGCAGTGCCTAGTAGTGTTATTGTCAGTCTGTTATATAAGTCCTAGGGTTAGATATCTGTCTGTGTTCATTTTTTATCATTCTTAGATCACCTATTATTATGGGGATTGTTTCTGTTTTCATTATCCATATTCTGGTTATTTCTAGATCTTTATATTTGGATAATTTCTCCATTTCCTTGGTAGATATATTGTCATCTGTGGAGATCTATATCATTAAAGAACATGTTTTCTCTGTAGTTTTTGACAAGTATTGTTGTTGTTAATAATTTGCTCTTGATTAACAAATTTTCCATTCTATTTCCCTATCTACCCCAAACATTGATGCTGCTGTCAACACCAAACTGCTGCTACCACTGCTGCAGTGTTGGAGAGTGTGAAGAATGAGAGTAGTAATGAGGTGAGTTGGGTAACTTATTTAACAAAGGAATACACACGTATATACAGCTTCACATACACACACTCAGATAGCTACACGCACACACACACACAGATAACTACATGCACAGCTACACACACGCACATAGATAACTACATGCACAGCTACACACACGCACATAGATAACTACATGCACAGCTACACACACCCACCCACACACATGTACACACTCACACAGAGCTACACGCTCAGGCATAACTAATTGCACACACACACAGAGCTACAGACACAGCTACAGGTACACACACACACACACAGCTACTGATACACACACACAGACAGAGCTACAGGCACACACACACACACACAGAGCTACAGGTACACACACACACACACACACACACAGCTACAGGCACGCACACACACACACACATGCACCCAGCTACATACGTGCACACATGCAAATACAGTTACATGTGTACATACATCTATTGCTTAGCTCTTGTCTTCTTACCCATCATCATCATCATCATCATCATCTGCTCTTCTTGCTGTCCAGGGTGAGGTTGGGGGGGGGGGGGGGGGTTGTCATGGTACACGTTGGTTTTTATTTGAAGTTACAACATTTCCAGGTCGGTCTTAGGACCGGGTTTCACCTGTACATCCCATTTCTGCTGTAGTTTCTCTGGCTTGATGCCCTTCCTCATTCCAACAGCCTGTTGGGTAACAGCAGCACTAGAGAGGTTGTCATGCCCTTATCCAGGCTGAACTGACCCCTTAGGCAGGGATTCTACAGCTGGATTCCTTTTTTTTTATGCCATCAGAACTACATATTACTCTACAACACTTTCACATATCCCATTTATCAACACACACACACACACACAGATGTACACACACATGTGCGTGCATGTACACACACACACACACACATGTACTCACGATATACATAAACACACATGTACAAAACAGTCACATATGAACACACATGTACAAACACAAACCGACCCATACAAACACATCTATTCTACTGCCACTCTACTTCCACTCCACTCCACTGCCACCTCCACTACCACTCCATTACCCGCTCCACTCCACTGCCACTCCATTTAGCACTCCACTTCCACCTCCACTCCCACTCCACCTCCACTCCACTACCACTCCACCCCCACTCTACTACCACTTCACCCCCACTCCACTACCACTTCACCCCCACTCCACTACCACTTCACCCCCACTCCACTACCACTCCACCCCACTCCACTCCACTACCACTCCACCCCACTCCACTCTACTACCACTCCACCCCACTCCACTCTACTACCACTCCACCCCCACTCCACTCCACTGCCACCTCCACCCCACTCAACCCCCACTCCACTCTACTACCACTCCACCCCCACTCCACTCCACCCCCACTCCACTCCACTGCCATATATCACCATTACTATTCATTCCATTCACCATAAAACAATAACCTCTCAAAAAAAACTTCAATAAAAGCCATCCAATTGTTTGTGTTCAATTTTTGTTACCAAGGAGACAAGCCCAGTCCAGACACCATCAACAGAGGTATTCTGCTATTTTCATATTCTGCTATAATATTATTCTCTCATATTTTATAATTTTGCTCTTCTATCCCCGCTGTTGCTGTACTGAGTCACCTGTCCCGTTAGTTTCATTTGATATTTATTTCTCTTTTGCATTGATTACCCTCCAATGTACAGGGCCGTATTATTCATAAGGCTGACTAGGCTGACACTTAGGAGCCCACTGCCACTTTATTCTGTCCCCAAGGGTATTTTACCTGATTTTCTAAAGCTATTATTATTATTTATAACAGTTTTATGTTTGGATTCTAATGTTTCAAATTTCAAATCATCCAAACACATCGATGAATTGTTATATACGCACGCACACACACACACACATACACATACACACACACACACACTAATATATACACATATATATATATATACACATAAAATAAAGTTAAATAAAAGTCAAATGATTAAAATTTAGCTTCGTTTATTACTGCTATATATATTTCGGTGACAGCCATCTTTGGCTGTGACCTCTTCAGGCAGTTTGAATTAGTGTGGTATAGACAAGTACATATGTTGTTTAGGTGTATGATATTGTCAATACTCTGATATGCCCAGTTCCTTGTTGGGTTGTTATTTCACTGAGGAACTGGAATCATATATATATATATATATACACATAAAATAAAGTTAAATAAAAGTCAAATGATTAAAATTTAGCTTCGTTTATTACTGCTATATATATTTCGGTGACAGCCATCTTTGGCTGTGACCTCTTCAGGCAGTTTGAATTAGTATGGTATAGACAAGTACATATGTTGTTTAGGTGTATAATATTGTCAATACTCTGATATGCCCAGTTCCTTGTTGGGTTGTTATTTCACTGAGGAACTCGGAGTAACCAAACCAACCTGCGCACTTCGTCGAGTGCTCCAGCCTGCATACTAAGGTGTTGGTATACAACCAACATAAACTCAAAATCTATATATACACATATATATACATACACATATAAAGGTGGCGAATTGGCAGAGTTGTTAGAATGTCGGATTGAATGCTTTGTGGTATTTGGTCTGACTCTCAGCTCTCCAAGTTCAAATCCTGCCAAGGTCAACTTTGCCTTTCATCCTTTCAAGGTCAATAAAAATAAGTACCAGTCTAGTACTGGGGTTGATTCTTCCTCTCTCTCTGGAAGAAATCTGCTGTACTCGGGCCTGGGGAGGGATGGGCTCTGCCAGGCTAAAAATGCCCAAGGAAACGCCATATGTCAATATGACGCCCCCTACGACTCTATCACGAGTTACAGGACCATACATATATACATACATGCATGGTGGCTGCCAACTCGTTTTCGAGTATGGCCACTACTTTATATCCATGTAGGAGAACCCCTACCGATGCGCTGAACGAGTGTGACTTTTTAGTCCAGCCAGCGACTTGAAAACTCTGGTACAAACACTACACTTGTGACAATTATTGACACATTGTGCTGGGCCCATGGTACCATGTGACGACAAGTGCAGAGATATCTCCAGATATAAAGCAATGCCTGTGCCGTGAAGCTTTTATAGTGAGCAAAGGCACTGCACAAAGCCAGTCCCACTCTCTTAACCAAGATGATATTTACCAAAAAGAACAAGAAGTCAACATCATTGGATACCATCAGGGTTGCAGGTGTTATATCAGAGTTTTCCTTCTCCTAGAATTCTGCCTTGACAAAGGCTAAGGGGTCATCTCTCCCTGTGATTTTGGATGGCCATTGACTCTTAAGAGCTCCTTTGCCATTTGACAGGTCTTGTTTTTAGTCCTGCAGGATGTCCAAAGTCACCCTCCTCACCAAGAAACCTTGGTGGGGTTGCCAGTTTAGTCGCCAACGACCCGACCATGAGACAGGTTGTACTGGGATACATGTTACCAGTAGCACCAACTGGTGACCAACTGGTGACCTGACATACATGCATACATACATACATACATGCATACATACATCTATACATCATCATCATCACTGTTTAACATCTATTTCCCATGCTTTCATGGATTAGATTGGTTGTCCATGATATGAGACAAGTCTGACCAGTTGACTGCACCATACCTTGCTCAAACAAAACTGTATTTTGGTGGTTCCGTTATGAGGAGGGTCTGGCCAGTTGGTCACACTGTACCATGCTCATAGCAGGACCGTATTTTGGGGACATACACACAGGGCCATGTTATTAATAAGTCTAAACTGAAGCTTAAGGGGCCTGTTATTGTTTTTTTGTTGTTGTAGTTGAAAGGTTGAAGTGCTGGAGGTGATGTGAATTACTTGAAAGTTTAGGGTTACATACCATGGGCTTATACGTCCTACTTACCCCTGCTATATACCATTTTGTTTTTATATTTTATATTTTTTGCTTCTCCCTGCTGCTGCTAATCTACTCAGTGACCTGTCCAGAATCTTGTGTCCATTTGATTTCATTTTTGATTTGATTTTGTCCCTCCTGCATTGATATGTATCCTCTGTGTTATATACCAGTGGTGGTAAATTACGGCCCTGTGGGTCACATGTGGCTTGTGAGGTTTGTGTATGTGGCCCACAAACGTTGTTGCACGGTCATGTCAATTTGCACAACTCTTCATCGAATAACATGTAGGGTTTAAATGAAATGTAACCCACTAGTACCTTACAGATATTCCATATGACCCTCAGGGAGAAAAGTTTGCCAACTCCTGCTATATACTATTTTTCTTTCTCTATTTGCTGCTGATGTACTGAGTGACTCTGGACTGCATCCATTTCTTTTGACTGTCTGTATCTCCCCTTCCCTACATTTGACTGTCTGTATCTCCCCTTCCCTACATTTGACTGTTTGTATCTCCCCTTCCCTACATTTGACTATTTATATCGCCCTTCCCTACATTTGACTGTCTGTATCTCCCCTTCCCCACATTAACCCCCTAACTGTGTCTCCCCTTCCCTATATAACCCCTAACTGTCTCCCCTTCCCTACATTAACCCCCTAACTGTGTCTCCCCTTCCCTACATTAACCCCTAACTGTCTCCACTACCCTACATTAACCCCTTAACTGCTATGTATCCTTGATTTGAAATCTATATGATTTTTTTGTTTTAATTTAAAATTTAATTTTAACCCTTTATCATTTCCATTACTCTATATTTACTATTGTATTTTCACGGTAAAGGTTTTATTTCACATAATATGGAATCTACGAGATTTTGATATTATTTATTTTGAGAAAAATACCTTAACATCAGTATGAGGGGCCAGTTATGGCCAGTTTAAACAGAAAGAGGTGAGAAAATTCTGGCTGGATATGGCTGGCTTAAATGTTCAAAGGGTTAATTATTTTTTCATGTGTATAAATATGTCTGAGCTTCCAAAAATATTTATATAATGTATGTTTTCTTTTCATTATTTTTCCAGTTTGTGGAAAAATAATGAAAAGGTAATGAAAAATAAGGGCAGTGGATTGGCAGAATCGGTAGAGGGTCAGACACCATGTTTTGCAGCATAGAGTTATGGCCCTTTATGGTCTGAGTTCAAATCCTGCCGAGGTTAACTTTGCCTTTGATCCTTACAGGGTCGATAAAATAAAGTACCGGTAATGCACTGGGGTGATTGCTGGCCTTGTGCCAAAAGTAGAAACAGTTATTTTTCCAGTTTGTTTTGTAATGTTTTTGTAACATCATTTCTCCTCTTTACTGCTGTTGGTCAGCTTCCATCCAATTCTCACTTTATCTTGTGTTTTATTTTTATTTTCAATTCCTCATTTCATCTTCCCTAATTTTGGAATTATTTTCTTCCACTTGAAATGTTCTATATCTGCAGGTATCTCAGCAGATACCTGCAGACTTCTGGGGGTTCGTGTGCTAAGTTAAAATTTCTACTTCTTTAAATATAAATATTTCTCTCTTTCAATTGTTATTCTCACTTTACAATAGTTTCAAGTGCTTTACTAAAAACATAACAAACAATATTGGCCATCCATTCTCCTCTAAGTATACACATTTCTCTTTTATATAACAATTTGGGAGGTGGGGAGTAATTGTAGTGAAGGAAAGAGTTCCGTTGGAAAATTGATTTAAATAAAAGGTCGTTGGTAGTAAAACGGTTGAGAACCACTGCAGAGTAATATAGAAACTACATAATGACAGCTGCAGCCTGATAACACCTGTCACCCTCATACCAGTAATTGGTGCAGACTGGTTGTTATTATGCTGACTGTTCCTCTATACATTGTTTGTATAGCTTTCATAAGCCACTCATCTATTCCTAGTTTTCTAAGAGCCCACCAGATAATGGAACAGGGGACTCTGTCAAAGGCTTTCTCCAAGTCAACAAAAGCTAAGTAGAGGGGTTTACTTTTAGCTAGGTACTTCTCTTGAAGTTGCCTTATGAGGAAGAGGGCATATGTGGTACTTTTACCTGGCACAAATCCACTCCATTATCAACACGAACACACTTCTCCCTAATAATATCACAATTTTCCATGGCACATTGTCTTGCAATCCTCAACATCTCACACCTTTTGTCTTCACTTTGCAAAACATGCTTACATTTTTTATCTTCTGCTTCCCTTCTTGCAAAGTACTCTTGTCGCCTAGCTTCTCTCCTAGCCACCTGATAGTGGTCTCTACTCCCCCCCCCCCCTCTATATTGTATGCCTGTATTTGCTCTCCCTTACTGTCAAAAGCATCAAGTAACATGTCTCTAAATTTGTTACTGACTGTGGGAACTAGAGAAGAAAGGCCAACTTGTCTAAGACTAAAGTTCTAGTATGTAGAAAGGAAAATAGGGCACTGGTCCCCTCTGGGAAATGGCCATGCTCAGTGAGTAGGAAAGGAGTAGGTAGAAATTCCATTTTATGTCCCAAATGCAAACTATGTGTACATAAAAGATGTAGTGGAATCACAGGTAAGCTATCTAAGAATGTAGATTTCATATGTGGCCGATGCTTAGGTGCAATAAGTAGCAAGTGCCCACAGGATACTATCTCCTTCTATTGCCCAGATGGTTCTATAGAAATAGTGGACACTTTCCAATACGTGGGTGACATTCAGCAGTGGTAGAGGGTGCTCTGAAAGTACTGTAGCCAGAGTCAGAACGGGATGGAAAGAGAGCTTATACCGCTGTTGGCCACAAAAGGTTTCTCTCTAAAAATGAAAGCAGATTGTATGATGCCTGTATACGAACAGCAATGTAGTACCAACATAACTTTACAGAGAAAGGGAGGTATGGGTGGGAGGATGGAGTAGGGGCAGTGGGTTGGGGTGTATATTTGGTTAAGAGGTGCCTACTGACTTTAGGTTTCGCTTTGTACATAGGCAAGGCGGGTCTTCTGTATTACTGCGTGGCACAGGTTTTTCTGGGTCTTCCTACTCCGTAACTTCCATCAATTTTGATCACCCTGTACTTTTTTATACAGCTGTCATCTTTCATGCGTTTCCTGTGACCATACCAATGTAGTCTTCTCTCAAGTAAACAGCATCTGATCCCTCTTATTTCTAATTTCTCACTTAGTTCATTTATGTTTTGCCGTTCGCGTATATTACTATTACACATCCAACGGAGCATACATGCTTCATTCCTTTCCAGTCTGCGCAGGTCCTCTGCACACAATGCCCGTGGTGAAATAATTCTGGCTGGATACAGCCGACTTAAATGCTTAAGGGTTAATCTTCAGCACACTGTTGGCAACAAATTATGACAGGAGAGTAATCTCCACTTAATAGATAATGCACTGTCAAGGGAAACAATTCATAAAAAAATTCAACGTCCTAAAGTTTAAATCATTACTTAA
>OZ024763.1:4305119-4320119 GCA_964016885.1 Eledone cirrhosa
TCAACTTCCCTACAAGACCACCACAATTGGACTGGCCAAATACCTTGAAAACAACAAAGGACTGTATGCTGAAACTTGTTGAAAAACATGAGAGAAATAAGAAGCTTCATTCTCTCTTGAAGGAGAACAGCAAAAAATATGCTTCTGATCTCCATGCTTGATACCCAGGCTGGACAGACTGAGGAAACTTGCAATTGTCGCTGTGAAGCACATGAAATTACTGGCAAATGCAAAAGAGCAATTAGCATCAAAGTGGGATCAGAAACCTCTGCGTGGCAAATATGTGGCCCGTAGCAAACAAGCTGATGTTGACCAAAAGCACACCCATCAGTGGCTACATAGCTCAGGGCTAAAAGCAGAGAGCGAAGACTTCATCTTAGCTGCCCAAGATCAAAGCTTATTGACATGGAATTACCAAGCCAATGTGGTGAGAAATGGAGTAAATCCAAAGTACCGATTCTGCAATGTTGAGGTTGAAACAGTGGACCACCTAGTTTCTGGATGTAAAGTTTTAGCCCCAGTAGATTACAAATATAGACATGACAGAGTTGGCCAATGTCTACACTGGTTAATATGTCGGCATTATAAAATCAAAACTGCTGTCAAGTGGTACAATCATCACCCTGAGGCGGAGAAAAAAATAACTGAGTGAAGGAGAAAAAAATAACTCTTTGGGACTTTGCTGTACACATTGACCCGATCATAAAAGCTAATAGACCAGATGTCATTGTAAAAGACCAACATGCTAAAGGGCTAATGAATATAGCAAAATTATCAATGAGGGGCATGGCCTTGGTGGGTTTTGACAATGTTTATCATTCTTAGTTGTCCCCACTTTGACAGTTATATATAGAATCTTGCTCTCTTCCAACGCGCCTAATTACATATCAGGTGCACCATGCATCAGATGCACAGTTTGAGAACCACTGGTGCAGATGCATAATCAATAACTTTGATATCTAATTAAAGACTATATCATTGCTGTTTATCATTGTTTTTCTCTACAAGTCTACTAACGGTTGTTCTTTTTTTTCTTTTTTTCTTTATGCATGATGTCATTGCTGTTATAACTACTGCTTTTATTACTACTACTACTACTACTACTACTTCTACTACTACTTCTACTATTGCTGCTGCTCATGTGACTACTACTACTACCACTACTACTACTACCACTACTACTACTACCACCATCACTGGATGCATGCTCTATGATGCTGAACATCATTCACTGCTGAACATCATTCACTGCTGAACATCATTCACTGCAGTGTGCTAAAGTTGAGGTATTAATATTATTATTAATTATTATAAATTGCTGGCCTTGTGTTTAAATTATTATTATTATTATGTGAGGGGAGTGGCCGAGTCAGTAGAGCGTCAGACAAATGCTTAGCAGAATTTGTTCTGGCCCTTTATGTTCTGGGTTCAAATCTCGCCATGGTTAACTTTGCCTTTCATCCTTACTGGGTCGATAGAATAAAGTACCAGTAATGTACTGAGGTTAATTTAATCAACTTTCCTCTCTCCACAAAATTGTTGGCCTTTTGCTTAAATCAGAAACTATTATTATTATTATCAAGGCAGTGGATGACAAAGTCGGTAGAGCGACAAACAAATGCTTAGCAGTATTTGTTTCAGCCCTTTACCGTCTGAGGTCAACTTTGCCTTACACCCTTTTTTAGAGTGACCGCTATCTATTTCTAAATGTCTACTCCTGGATTATAGAGTCCCTCTATCTATTTCTATATGTCTACTCCTGGATTATAGAGTCCCTCTATTTCTATATGTCTACTCCTGGATTATAGAGTCCCTCTATCTATTTCTATATGTCTACTCCTGGATTATAGAGTCCCTCTATTTCTATATGTCTACTCCTGGATTATAGAGTCCCTCTATCTATTTCTATATGTCTACTCCTGGATTAGAGAGTCCCTCTATTTCTATATGTCTACTCCTGGATTATAGAGTCCCTCTATTTCTATATGTCTACTCCTGGATTAGAGAGTCCCTCTATTTCTATATGTCTACTCCTGGACTATAGAGTCCCTCTATTTCTATATGTCTACTCCTGGACTATAGAGTCCCTCTATTTCTATATATCTACTCCTGGACTATAGAGTCCCTCTATTTCTATATATCTACTCCTGGACTATAGAGTCCCTCTATTTCTATATGTCTACTCCTGGACTATAGAGTCCCTCTATCTATTTCTATATGTTTACTCCTGGACTATAGTCCCTCTATTTCTATATGTCTACTCCTGGACTATAGAGTCCCTCTATTTCTATTTCTATATGTCTACTCCTGGACTATAGAGTCCCTCTATTTCTATATGTCTACTCCTGGACTATAGAGTCCCTCTATTTCTCTATATCTACTCCTGGACTATAGAGTCCCTCTATCTATTTCTATATGTCTACTCCTGGACTATAGTCTCTCTCTCTATCTATTTCTATATGTCTACTCCTGGACTATAGAGTTTAGACTGTCTATTTAGAAGTTATCCGTCTATTTCAATGATTTTCTGTCACATTATCTTCTTGTTTCTTCAGCTTGATGATGGCATGGAACGAGGCGAGATCTCTCTTGATGACTTCACTCTACTGCGGGTCATTGGACGTGGAAGCTATGCAAAAGTCCTCATGGTGGAGCAAAAAACCACTAAACGTATATATGCTATGAAGGTTATCAAGAAAGCCATGTTTAATGACGAAGAGGTGAGTTGGTGTAGGTGATTGTGTGTGTGTGTGTGTCTATGCCTGGCTGCATGTATGTGTATGTCTGTGCCTGTATGTGTTCTGTGAAGGTTATCAAGGAAGCTATCTTTAATGAAGAGGTGAGTTGGTGTATGTATGTGTATGTCTCTCTCTCTCTCTCTGTATGTTTGTGTTTGGATGGGAATACATCTGTAGGCATGTGAGTGAGTGAGTGTGCATGTGTGTGTCTGCATGCATGTCTGTTGCTGCGTGAGCATGTCTGTATGTACATGCACATGTGTGTGCACATATGCTCTCTCTGAAAGATGTCAAGAAAGAGATGTTTAATGATGATGACAATAATTAATACAATGTTACCTTTATTTGTAGGACATTGATTGGATAAACACAGAAAAGCATGTCTTTGAGACTGCCACTAATTATCCATTCCTGGTCGGACTTCATTCTTGTTTCCAGTCACTCAGTCGGTAAGTAAATCCTCATTTGGTATTGGCTCAACTCTTTTATAAGAACTTTTGTGTTAGCTTAATATAAGCTGCTTCAATGCAGGTTTTTTAATGATGAAAAATAGTGAAATAAGTTGGGAATATAAGTCACTAGAGAAGGAAAAGGGGGATTTGATTTCCGTATATGATACTGTCCATCTCTCCTGTCTCTAGGTCTCTAGGGGACACTGTCTATCTCTCCTGTCTCTAGGGGACACTGTCCATCTCTCCTATCTCTGGGGGACACTGTCTATCTCTTCTGTCTCTAGGGGACACTGTCCATCTCTCCTGTCTCTACGGGACACTGTATATCTCTTCTCTCTAGGGGACACTGTATATCTCTTCTGTCTCTAGGGGACACTGTATATCTCTTCTGTCTCTAGGGGACACTGTATATCTCTTCTGTCTCTAGGGGACACTATATCTCTCTGTCTCTAGGGGACACTGTATATCTCTTCTGTCTCTAGGGGACACTGTATATCTCTTCTGTCTCTAGGGGACACTGTATATCTCTCCTGTCTCTAGGGGACACTGTCTATCTCTCCTGTCTCTAGGGGACAATATATCTCTTCTGTCTCTAGGGGACACTATATCTCTTCTGTCTCTAGGGGACACTATATCTCTTCTGTCTCTAGGGGACACTATATCTCTTCTGTCTCTAGGGGACACTGTCTATCTCTCCTGGCCCACTTATTTAATTATTTTTCATAGTAACAAAAAATGACTTACATATTTTCAAAATGAATAATTTGCTCAACACTTGAAGGACCATAGGAAGACAATGATCAAGATTGTTGGATGACATCGTAAGATTGGTGGGTCTCACTTAGGGATCCACTTGTAGCCTTTGGAGATGGTTGCTTCTGATGGGACCCTCATAATTATCTCACCTAATATCAAAATCTCATAGATTCAATATTATATGAGATAATTATGAGGTAAAGCCTTTACTGTGAAAATACAATAGTATATATAGAGTAATGTAAAGGTTATGTGAGATATTATGTGAGGTAAAGCCTTTACTGTGAAAATACAATAGTATATATAGAGTAATGTAAATGTTATGTGAGATATTATGTGAGGTAAAGCCTTTACTGTGAAAATACAATAGTATATATAGAGTAATGTAAATGTTATGTGAGATATTATGTGAGGTAAAGTCTTTACTGTGAAAATACAATAGCATATATAGAGTAATGTAAAGGTTATGTGAGGTAAAGCCTTTACTGTGACAATACAATAGTATATATAGAGTAATGTAAATGTTATGGGAGATATTATGTGAGGTAAAGCCTTTACTGTGAAAATACAATAGTATATATAGAGTAATGTAAAGGTTATGTGAGATATTATGTGAGGTAAAGCCTTTACTGTGACAATACAATAGTATATATAGAGTAATGTAAATGTTATGCGAGATATTATGTAAGGTAAAGCCTTTACTGTGAAAATACAATAGTATATATAGAGTAATGTAAATGTTATGTGAGGTAAAGCCTTTACTGTGAAAATACAATAGTATATATAGAGTAATGTAGATGTTATGTGAGGTAAAGCCTTTACTGTGAAAATACAATAGTATATAGAGTAATGTAAATGTTATGAGAGATATTATGTGAGGTAAAGCCTTTACTGTGAAAATACAATAGCATATATAGAGTAATGTAAATGTTATGTGAGATATTATGTGAGGTAAAGCCTTTACTGTGAATATACAATAGTATATATAGAGTAATGTAAATGTTATGTGAGATATTATGTAAGGTAAAGCGTTTACTGTGAAAATACAATAGTATATATAGAGTAATGTAAATGTTATGTGAGATATTATGTGAGGTAAAGCCTTTACTGTAAAAATACAATAGTATATATAGAGTAATGTAAATGTTATGTGAGGTAAAGCCTTTACTGTGAAAATACAATAGTATATATAGAGTAATGTAAATGTTATGAGATATTATGTGAGGTAAAGCCTTTACTGTGAAAATACAATAGTATATATAGAGTAATGTAAAGGTTATGTGAGATATTATGTGAGGTAAAGCCTTTACTGTGAAAATACAATAGTATATATAGAGTAATGTAAATGTTATGTGAGATATTATGTGAGGTAAAGCCTTTACTGTGAAAATACAATAGCATATATAGAGTAATGTAAAGGTTATGTGAGATATTATGTGAGGTAAAGCCTTTACTGTGACAATACAATAGTATATATAGAGTAATGTAAATGTTATGGGAGATATTATGTAAGGTAAAGCCTTTACTGTGAAAATACAATAGTATATATAGAGTAATGTAAATGTTATGGGAGATATTATGTAAGGTAAAGCCTTTACTGTGAAAATACAATAACATATATAGAGTAATGTAAATGTTATGTGAGATATTATGTGAGGTAAAGCCTTTACTGTAAAAATACAATAGTATATATAGAGTAATGTAAATGTTATGTGAGGTAAAGCCTTTACTGTGAAAATACAATAGTATATATAGAGTAATGTAAATGTTATGTGAGGTAAAGCCTTTACTGTGAAAATACAATAGTATATATAGAGTAATGTAAATGCTAAAGGGTTAATACAAATATGTTTTTTTTCCACCAGTTTGTTTTTTGTGATTGAGTTTGTCAATGGTGGAGATCTGATGTTCCACATGCAGCAGCAAAGGAGGTTGGCAGAGGACCATGCCAGGTTTTATGCTGCCGAAATTTCTTTGGCCCTTAATTTTCTACATGATCGAGGTAACATATCTTCCTTCTCTCTGTTGTCTCTAGCAGGTGGTGTAGATGTATGGGTGTGTTTGGGTGGATGTGTGTATGTTTGTGTGGATGTGGATGTGAGGGTGTATGTGTATATGTGTGGATTAAAATGTGTAAACATGTGGTGTGTGGATGTTTGCAGGTTTTATGTATATGTGTGTCGATGTGTGATTGTAGAGGTAGCTGTATGTGTGGGTTTGTGTGTTGTGTAGCTTTATGAGTGGGTGTTTGTGTTTATGATTTCATACCTTGTACACCTGTATTTCCACCCCTGTTCTCTATATGTTTTCCATTCCAGGTATTGTGTACAGAGATTTGAAATTAGACAATGTTCTGTTAGATTCTGAAGGTCACATCAAACTGACTGATTATGGTATGTGTAAGGTAAGTAATCCCTCATCTCGGGTCTTCTTTTCATGGATTCACTATTAATGGTATCTCAGGGGTGCTGTCATAGCATACAGTCTGTCATGGATATCTTAACTTCTAATGTCCTGTACCACAAGTAACCTCATTAGCAAGACATTTTGAAAGGTACCTAACTACTAGAGCTACA
The DNA here is from genome assembly GCA_964016885.1 of Eledone cirrhosa. Lineage (NCBI taxonomy): Eukaryota > Metazoa > Mollusca > Cephalopoda > Octopoda > Eledonidae > Eledone > Eledone cirrhosa. Next base: position 4,311,642 of record OZ024763.1, read on the forward strand.
TCACATTAAAAATTATTCTTTAATCTAACACTAAAAATGTTCACAATAATCTGTTTACTAGTAAAGATACTATTAACACCTGAATTAACAAACTAAATTAACAAGACATTTTTGAAAAATAAAAATAAAACATTAAGTTTTACCTGTAGGGCAGGGAAACTTTATAGTAATATCTATACTCTACCTTTCTTAAGTATAAAGTACTATATTGAATAATGGTCTTAACTGGTTTTAACTAAGTTATTTTCAGCATTTGAGATTTCAACATTTTCTAAGATAGTAGCTTTATTATATAGAAACTACATAATTTGACAGCTGCAGCTGGATAACATCTGCCTTTCCTATTTGGTGGCTGTTGCAGTCTGGGAAGGTTGGATGGTCCACATTTGGTTTAACGAATTTAGAGGGTGGGCCATGGTTTCGTTTAGCAGGAGTCTTGTTGAGTATTTTTGGACTTATTGGAGCAATAATGGTCTTATTTATGTATATATATCTAATATTTCAGGAAGGGTTATTTGGAGGTGAAACCAACACATTTTGTGGGACACCAAATTATATTGCTCCTGAAATACTCCGAGGCGAGTCATATGGTAAGCATTTATGTGTCATGTTATGTATTTAAAATATTCAAACATTAACTGAATGAGCACTCAATACTTATGGGTAGTGTGTAGATTTTATTTTTTATTTTTCTAAGTAGAAAAGTGGCAGTGACTTCAAAGTTTCAGCTTGGTTGTTTGATCTAACTGCATTATGTGGTGGGACAGGACTTCTTTATATAGGTCTGTAGTTGTGGGAGGGTTAAAAAATATATTTGTTATAGGGTGATGGGCAAATGTGTGTATCTATATCATCATTGTTGTCATCTGCTTTCCATGTGGGCATAAGTTGGACAGTTTCACAGTCAGCGACCAGGTGGGTCAGAACAACCTCATTTTGCTTATACATTCCATATTTGGCATAGTTTTTACATGGCACCAGCACTACCACTTTACAGAGTGTACTGCGTGCATCTTTTCATGGCTCCAGCACAAGAGAGGTTGTCACAAGCTTGGCCAAACTGAAGATTTCTCTCAAACTCTGTTGTTTCTGTTTGATCACCAAACACTGTAGTCTCCTGTCTCTTACAATGTTTATCCTTAGTGTCACAGTGTATGTACTGGTGGATGGGTCTTTTGTATTATGACATTTTGTCAGTCAGATCTATATGGAGGGTCTTTGGAGTAACGTTACTTGATAAAGTGTGTAGCTCGGAGATGAGAGAGTCACTCCAGGTAGCTCCAGGTAGAGCCGCTACTTCTCTGTAGTGAGAGATCACAGCTCTGATACTATGGACATGTGGTTAGAATGTCTCAGGAAAGAATCACTGGACAGATTTTATGGGTGAAACCAATGGGTAGGAGACCCAGGGGTAGACCCCGAGCAAGATGGTTGGATAACATCCATGAGCTTGGCTGGTCTCGTTTGGCAATCCAACCAGATCAGTTGGAGATGGTTGCTTCTGACAGGACCTGTTGGAGGGAATGTTTGAGGACTCTGCCCCCACGACCCTCTTAGGAATAAGTGGGCGAAGAAAAGATCTATATGTATGTGTATATATATATATATATAAGGATTAGAATACTGGAGCGTGTTGGAGTTAAACACCCTCTTCGTATTATAGAAATGACAGTAAAAGGTATAGCTCAATGCAGTTAAACAGAGCCAAAAAATTAAGAGAGTAAAACAAAGAAGCCTTCAATACATCAAAAGTCTTTATTAGCCGACAATGTTTCGTCCTATTAAGGACTCATCAGGGCAATCAAAACAACAAGAAGTAATATCGGCAGATACAAGCCGGAATCTCAGAAGAATATGGAGTGTACATATACTAAAGTCTTGCAAAAATATATGATAATAAAAATAAAAATATATAAGAATAACTAAGGATGTATATAACATTAAGAACCATATTACAAATATAGTCCAAAGCAACTAACCTAAATCTAAACAAATTTGGTTATATAGAGCAGGAATTATATATAACACAATGTAATATAACATGTAGTATATGTACACTCCATATTCTTCTGAGATTCCGGCTTGTATCTGCCGATATTACTTCTTGTTGTTTTGATTGCCCTGATGAGTCCTTAATAGGACGAAACATTGTCGGCTAATAAAAACTTTTGATGTATTAAAGGATTCTTTGTTTTACTCTCTTAATTATATATATATATATATATCCCCAGTCCTCACTGTAAAGTGGTCATTTTGGTGCCATGTTAAAAAGCGCCCAGTCTACACCGTTAAATGTGGTTGGTGTTAGAAAGGGAATCCAGCTGTAGAAATGAAGCGAGAAACTGTTCTGTATGAGCAAGACACAGTCATCTGATTTGACTTGTCTCATAACAGGACAACACATCTAACCCATGTTAGTATAGAAAAATGGACAATAAATGGTGATGATGATGATGATGATATATAACAACAGTAATAAGTTATGCCAAGGAAATGTCAAGTCCAATATGTTTCTATAATCTGTAAATAGAAGAGATTCAATGAAAGTGTAATCCATTGGGGAAGTAAATCCCAGATTCTGTAGGAATGTAAAGACAACTCATAATAAATCAAGTGTTTCTGACAAAATTTACGTTTTCATTTTGTGACTTGCCTCTCTTAAATTCTGTGAGGAAGCAAAGGAAATGGGGTTAATTTATTGGGAAATTTATATTACTTGGTTTATACTGGATGACTAATATATGGAGTTACTGTCATATATTGGAATTTTACTTAACTAAAACTCTTTGACTAACTATCTATCTAGGGCAGGGAAAATTCCTGAGACCCATGGACAAGTTCTCTCTAGCGGTTTCTGTCCTTTATCATCACTGCTATGCCCTGGGCCTCCCAGAGACCAGTGTCTGTCCTTAGGGCATCAACATATGTCAACCTCGGTCTCACTCTTCTAGTGTGTCCATGTAAGGGCTCCCACAGGAGCACCGAGTGCAGTGTCAACTCTGAATGTCGGTGAGCATGTCCAGCTAACCCCAGTCTCCTCCAAGTAGGGGCTCCCACAGGAGCACTGAGTGCAATGTCAACTCTGGATGTCGGTGAGCATGTCCAGCTAACCTCAGTCTCCTCTGTGTTACTTTCAAGCTGACTATTGGGAGGCTCCCATACAGCTCTGAGTTCTTCGTCCTCAATGTTTACTGATTAATGTTCAGAGCCATCCTTAGCACTTTTGTGTAGCACCCATCCACCATTTGTCCAAGTCTCAGACCCGTACAGCAGCACAGACTGCACAGTGGCGATAAAGAGACGGATCTTCGGGTCTTTATGAAGGTCCCGACTTCCACGCGGACCTCTGACTGTAACACCACAGTGGACTATTGTATGCACCTTGCACTGGAGAAACACCAGGACTCGGGCTTCACTGTAACACCGGCTTAGAGCAGGAGAGTTAAGGCGAAAAAGATATCAGATGCTGAATTTGCTGACGACATAGTTCTGGTGACAAACACAGTGAAGGAGGCAGAGGAGTTGATGCAGGGGGTGGAGACTGTGTTGATGGGTGTGGGGCTGAGAATAAATGAGATTAAGACAAAGTATCTGGTAGAGAATATTAAGAAGCCAGAGAAGATTATGAATGTGGGCGAGAAGATGTTAGAGCTGGTTGAGGACTTCCTGTATCTGGGAGCAAAGATTGGGAACACAGAGGATGATGTGGTGGAGAGGAAGAGCAAAGCCTGACTAACTATATCTTTACTAATTGCATCATTTGTGAAAACGTGTGGAAGACAAAGATGTAAATTCTAATATTCTGACTGAAATCTTGGATTTATTACACACACACACCACACATACACATACACACATACACACCACACATACACACACCTGAAATTGACATGTTTCTTATTTCTTTCCTAAAATTCAGATTTTAGTGTTGACTGGTGGGCCCTTGGTGTGCTAATGTTTGAGATGTTGGCAGGGCGGTCCCCCTTCGATGTCGTGGGAAGTGATAATCCAGATCAAAATACAGAGGATTACCTCTTTCAGTGTAAGTCTGGCCTTTCATACATTGATTTGATATATTGAACATATTTTTGATGTTGGATTTTAATTTTAACTCTTAACGTCCTGTACCACATGAAACCACATTAGCAACACATTACTGAAAAGTACAAAACATCACTGTGATTACATCACATTAAAAATTAATGTCTTTACACTAATACTGGAAATTCTCGCAACAATCTGTTCACTAGTAAAGATATAAGCATTTGAATTAACAAACCACATTAGCAAAACATTCTTGAAAAGTACCAGACATCACTATGACTGCATCACATTAAAAATTAGTTTTTCTTCTAATATTGCAAATATTTTTAGATATTTTCTGCTGAATCATTACAGAATGTTAAGAGTTAAAGTTTAAATTAATTTGATATAATTTGATGGACTTTTATAACTTGTTTGATGTTTATTTTGTAAAGAAACTGTTTTTTCTTAATGTGTTAGATATATGTGTGTGTGTGTGTGATGTAATAGATGTGTGTTTCTCGAGTGTGGGGAATATGTGATGTTTGTACTATGCATGGTGTGTGTACATTTGTAATGTATGTGACATGAGGTGGAGATATGTATATGTAATACATGCAAATGTATGTATAGTGTATGTGTGATATATATGTCAGATGCATGAGTTGCTGATGTGTACATGTGTAATGAATGTGTGGTGTGTGTGTGTATGTCTAATGTATGTGTGTAATGTGTGTTTGGTGTGTATGTGTAATGTGTGTAATACAAGTGTATGGTGTAATGCATGTGAGTGTACTGTATGTGTAAAGCATTTGTGTGGTGTGTGGTGTAATGCATGCGTGGGTGTGTGCTCTGTGTGTAATTCTTGTCTGTCCTGATTGAAGAGACCTTTAGTCAGAGATGTTCTAACCATGACCATCCTGTCCTAAAATATTCTGTGTATCAACTGTTTCCTGCTGATCAGGCAACTGTGTAGTAATTGTGGTGTGTGTGGTGTGTGTAATATGTGTGTGTGGTGCGTAATATTTGTGTGTGTGTGTGGTGCGTAATATTTGTGTGTGTGTGTGTGTGATATACCAACGATTGTGTAGAAGTGTGTGTGTGTTGAACTGTATAAATATATATAAGGTATATACTCATGTATAAGTTAGACTTTCCCATGAAAATATGACTGGAAAAACCAGCATATGACTTACCCTCAAAATATATGGTACATTATAAATGCTGTTTGTAAAATGGAAGTGTGACTTATCTACTGGACCTATAAAACCTATACTTAAAATATATGGTACATTGTAAATGTTGTATGTGAAATGGAGGTACGACCTATACATGAGTATGTACAGTTTGCAGATATTGTGTGCGCCCGTATGTGTACTATCACTATGTACATGGGTGATTGTGTGTGTATGTTTAGATCCTGATGAAAGACGTTCTATTTGTGACTGTCCTGTTTTCTTTTAGCATGTTTAGGACATTACATAATGTCTACTTTTCAAGATAGTAGGATATGATTTGAGGGAATTTGACTATTTCTAGCAGGATGGACACACCATTTTGAGATCCCAAAACATTTCAAACCATCAACGCTTTCATGGAATCCTTGACCCACACATTGACCCCAGGCATGTATAGAAATAAATAGATAAACCAGTAAACAGAATATGAAATAAGTGTGTAGAGAGGGAGTAATGACTGTTGTAATAACAGGAATGCCTTAAGTGAGCTCAAACATTGCTACCCTAATTATGAGGCTCTTGACAACGTGCTGGATGTCTTGTACTCACAGCGGACGGAAGGGAGAAAGCATTGTCCCAGAGGATGGTGAGGGAGACGCATCGGAATAGCCATTTCAACTAGCAGGGCTCGCTCTGGCGGATGGCCAACTCCGCCCTAATAGTAGTACGTAGGTCCGGATGTCTCCACTGCTACAAGTTCGATGACAAACTTACGGGAGGGGCACCGATACTTCAATAGTTTGCGATCTACGATTTGAAGGACAGCGAATCCTGGGTAGGTCGCCGAATGCACGAGTTTGCCGCTGGAGGTGTGTTGATAGACAAACAATATCAGCGATCCCTCAGATTTTTAGACCATCAACTCCTTTCATGCACTCATTAACCCTACATTAACCTCAGACATGTCTAAATATAGGAGAATACTTCAAGCAGTTAACAAAAAACAAAACAAAAAAACCACGAATTATAATTATAATATCAACGGTTTTGAGAACCGGGTTCGTTCAAAACACATAAAAAACCAAAGGAAAAACAAATTCACCACAAAGGCAGGACCCGTGTAATAGTAAACATTTGCCAAATATGTACCAGTAATATAGTGAGGCAAATTTAGTTGACTGTTTACTTAGTTTTTGCTACAAAACCCAGCATGTGTTATACGTTATAACAGAATTTCATCCGCCATTTTGTTTTTGCAGAGTTATCTTTCCTTCTCATAAGACACTGAGAGTTACCTGCCGTGGCTAGAAGTTATTCCCCATGTTGTTTATTTGTTCATAACTAACTAAGACACGATTTTATTTTTTGGAAGGGACTATGTAGCCGGTAAGAGTGCCAGACACCTGAGTTGTGGCCCGACTTAAGACAATTTGAAATCTTTTTCAGCATAAATTGTTAAAAAACAAGTTAAAATCATTTAGTTGTCCATTTGTAACATATGTTACGCTTTAATTACATAAACCACACAACTACACGTAAATACATAAACAGATACAGACAACAGAAGGAAGGGGCTGGTGAAACGCTATAGCGATGTGTTGCGTCCCTTTAGGGTTTACCGGCTACATAGCTTATTCAGTTCTTTTTTTTTTTTTGCTTATGAAATATATTTATTTAAAAAAATAATTAATTAGGTTTATTATTAATTTAAAATCTAGCTAATTAGTCGCCTACTTAATGACTACAGGAAATTGTGCAGATATGACTACAAGGACGTATTTCTTAGTGGGTCATGAATGAGACACAGGAAAATATTTCTGATGCTAGGCGCAAGTATGGTCATGTGGTTTGTCGCTTCACAACCACATGGATCTGGGTAAATATCTCTTCTTATAGCCTTCTGTTTACCAATGCCATGTGACCAAAATCTGGATGGCAGACATTGCAGAAGCTTGAAGTCTGTATGGGTGGGGATGTGTATATATATATATATATATGTATATACATGTGTGTGTGTGTATATATATATAGGCATATGGCTTAGTGGTTAGAGCATTGGCCTTGCAATCGAAAGGTTGTGAGTTCAATTCTCAGACCGGGTGATGTGTTGTTTCCTTGAGCAAGACACTTTATTTCACATTGCTCCAGTTTACTCAGCTGTAGAAATGAGATGATAGGGACTGGAGTCCATATCATTCCACTGCAAAGTGGTCGTGGAGGTGCCATGGCAAAAAAGCACCCAGCACTCACTGTAAATGAGGTTGGTGTTAGGAAGGGCATCCAGCTGTAGAAATCAAGCCAGAACCAGTTCCCGTCCCACCCTTGCAAGCAGGGAAAAGCGGACGTAAAATGAAATGATGATGATGATATATATATATATATATATACATACACACTGAGTTCAGATCTAGCTGTCGAAACGGCCGGAGCTCAGCCATCGGGGTCCTGACTCTTCTCTTATTACCCACTCTACTACCCTAAGTATTGAGTACTCTGGTGCATTATGGTCCATCTGGTATCTTACCACACCCACTTTGTTTATATATATATAGACACAGACACTTTGATTACCTGTACAGGGCAATATTTATTAGAATGCTGTTGAAGTGTGTATACATTTTTGGGGGACACCGTGTATATTAAAATAGAAATGGAAGGCTTTAGTTCAGTGGTCTATATGCCCCATTGTTAGACTATTTAGTCAAATGTTATGGTCAAGCTTCTATTTCAATTTTCAAACTTCGGTCACCGCTTTCTAAACATAATTCCTGTATATATATATATATATATATATATATATGTATGTACATATATGTGTGTGTGTGTGTGTATGGAGATGTTTGTATGATGTATAGATAGATATGTGTGGTATGTGTTTGTATGTGAGTGCTCGTGTACGTTGGTGTGTGTGTGTGTTTGTGTTGGCATGTGTATCTCTATAGATATATATCTACAAACATACACATATCAACAACACACGCACACACATATATAATATATATATATATATATATATATATATATATATATATATATATATATATACATACATACACACATACACATAGACATAACAACACACACACACACGCGTGATCAAATTAAAAGAATGAAAATAAACGATTATTATTGCAATTTTCATATTATGGACGAGATATGTTAATGCTTGGCTAATGAAAAAGGAAAATCCCTTTGTGTATTAATGTATATCACTTTACTTGGAATACATTGACCCCCCCCCCTCCTCCACATTAACACCTCTCTTACCATGACCAAC
>OZ024763.1:4325119-4327619 GCA_964016885.1 Eledone cirrhosa
TATTAAAACAGCAACACCCACCATAGCACTCCACTACAGAAATATCAATACCTAATTTCATGTGGACAGTTCCTGCAACCCACCCTTGGAATATATATATATATATATATACCCAAGACAAACAGAGGCCCATTACATTGCATAATAAATAGTAACCACCCACTCCACCTATTCCACTATAAATACATGAAATATAATCTCCACCACAAACTCAGTAGTACCACGTAATGTGGATATCTTAAGTAAATCTAATCTATACTCCTAACGGTAATTCAAAGTGACTTAATACTAGCGTAGTTATCTATATACTACTAAAACTCTGTGATTGTGTGTTTGTCTGTAATTTAATACAGCCAAAAGGGTGCATAAGGGGAAAATACTTTGAAAGGAAGTTGTCCCTGAAATGGGAATACAAATGGAATAAAACAAGTTTTGAGTAAATCAAAGCACGGGTTCCCGAGATATGGAGTTTTTCCGAGTATCTTTATAAATAGAGAGAGAGAAAGTAGATTGAAAGGGAGACGTAGAGAATGGGACAGAGAAGGAAAATGGAAGAGAGAGCTGGTGGTGTTGTTGAATGAAATTATAACAGGTGACTTAAAAGAATCGAAAGCAGCATTACTGTATTTAGCTCGAATTTGGTGACTGAATATTAAGTCATATGTATCATATTTCCTGCTAAATAGGAAGGGTTTCTAAGTATGAGTGTATATATGCATACGCGTGTGTGTGTGTATATATATATATATATATATATATATCTGTGTATGTGACTAGTGTATATAAATCACAGACACCCACATACATATATTATACAGCCTCCCTCACACACACACACACACACAGATATATATATAGGCCTTCCAATTTCATTTTACATTAAATTTTAATTATTTTAACTATTTAAATTTTAATTATTTATTTTAAAATATTTCTGTGCACGATTTCGTTTTTTTTGCTTTTTTAAAAATATGAATTAACCCTTTAGCATTTAAACCGGCCATATCCGGCCAGAATTCTCTCACCACTTTCTGTTCAAACCGGCGATAACTGGCCCCTTATACAGACTTTAAGATATTGTTCTCAAAATAAATAATATCAAAATCTCATAGATTATATGAGATAATTATGCGAGGTAAAGCCTTTACAATGAAAATACAATAGTATATATAAAGTAATGTAAATGTTGTGAGATATTATGTGAGGTAAAGCCTTTACCATGAAAATACAATAGTATATATAAAGTAATGTAAATATTATGTGAGATATTATGTGAGGTAAAGCCTTTACCATGAAAATACAATAGTATATATAAAGTAATGTAAATGTTATGTGAGATATTATGTGAGGTAAAGCCTTTACCATGAAAATACAATAGTATATATAAAGTAATGTAAATGTTATGTGAGATATTATGTGAGGTAAAGCCTTTACCATGAAAATACAATAGTATATATAAAGTAATGTAAATATTATGTGAGATATTATGTGAGGTAAAGCCTTTACCATGAAAATACAATAGTATATATAAAGTAATGTAAATAGTATGTGAGATATTATGTGAGGTAAAGCCTTTACCATGAAAATACAATAGTATATATAAAGTAATGTAAATGTTATGTGAGATATTATGTGAGGTAAAGCCTTTACCATGAAAATACAATAGTATATATAAAGTAATGTAAATGTTATGAGATATTATGCGAGGTAAAGCCTTTACCATGAAAATACAATAGTATATATAAAGTAATGTAAATGTTATGTGAGATATTATGTGAGGTAAAGCCTTTACCATGAAAATACAATAGTATATATAGATTAATGTAAATGTTATGTGAGGTAAAGCCTTTACTGTGAAAATACAATAGTATATATAAAGTAATGTAAATGTTATGAGATATAATGCGAGGTAAAGCCTTTGCCATGAAAATACAATAGTATATATAAAGTAATGTAAATGTTATGTGAGGTAAAGCCTTTACCATGAAAATACAATAGTATATATAAAGTAATGTAAATGTTATGTGAGATATTATGTGAGGTAAAGCCTTTACCATGAAAATACAATAGTATATATAAAGTAATGTAAATGTTAAAGGGTTAAGAAAGTCCAGGATTAGCTTATTTAAATAATGTCCAAATTCTTCAATTTGGTGAACCTTGTAGTAATAACATATATCATTGTCTCAAGTGCTGATGAGTTCTGATGAGTTGGCTGGCTGTTCTTGTTTTTTTTCCAGATAACTAAGAAATTAGTCATCACTTTGTTGACAGATATGTCTCCCCTTCTCTCTAATCCCTAGGTTGCATTAATACTTATTATATACACATACACAAATCTATAGCCTCTCTAATGTTGGTGATCTACAGAATAAAAACACCCGGTACACACTGTAAAGTAGTTGGTGATAGGAAGGGCATCCAGCTGTAGAAATCTCGCCAAACAAAGGGATGGGAGGACCCTTCAGTTGTGTCAAAAATATGTCGTCTTTAGTGCCGG
>OZ024763.1:4335119-4347619 GCA_964016885.1 Eledone cirrhosa
TTAAAAACCCTTTTCTGGACATTTTAATTAAGATGATGAAAAAGCTATTTACATAATGATGTCGGAAACTTTGATTATCAAATTTTAAGTGTGAATAAATAATTTAAAAAAAAATAGAATATGCAGTTAATCATTGTCAGACGAAATGTGCTGTACAAGTTACCTTAGTTCCTTATGTTGTGAGTTCAAACTATGGTGTGGTTTATTTAATCCATTATCCACTTTAGTACCCCACCCTCTTTACCTAACCCTTGGAAACCTTTAAGAAAATTCACCCTACTGCAAGTATGAGGATAGCTTCTACCTCACCACTGCTCCATCCCCTGACAAGTCACAGAGGTTCTGAAAAGGTCTATGGACACAGCCCATCTAAACTCTATCATCATCATGTCAACATTTATCTGTTGGCATGGGTTGAACAGGACTTTTTGAGGCAATGTTTTGCACCTGAATGCCCTTCCTGATACCAACCCTTTTAGCTGTTTCTTATGACATGCAGGGATACAGTGTACCTACTCTAAATTGGATACACTATATATATATATATATATATAGAGATAAATCTACCAAAAGTTTACGGTAGTGTCCAATCCGTATGAAGAACTCAATGTAATCCGGATATCATGAAAAGAAGAGATGCATTCAAAAATCACTTTCGGTGAAAGATAAACGGAAAACAGAGTCAAGATAAATTATTAAAAAAATAATGAATAAACAAAGAAACAGTTCCTTATATTAAACCAAAAAAGTTCATTATTTTACGATCGTTTCTAGGACATATATGTGTTAGAATTGGTATGCATATTCAAAAGATCTATGTACAAAATTATACAAACTATCAGAGTGAATATACATACCTTCACATATATATGCTGTCTTCAGAAATAATGATGCTTGTTTATTGATAATAACAACAATTCAAAATAATAGGTCTGTTTGGGAACAGATTTTAAATATACCAATATATATATATATATATATATATAAGGAAAAAAGATGAAATCGAAAATGCAACTGAAGTCTTTTTTTATAAAAATATATATTTATTTGGTTCCTTTACCGGTTTCGCAGTTCTTCTGCTTTTCAAAAGTAGAATTGAGATGGAGGGTCTGTGGTTTTTCTCACATCCAGATGTGTGTCTATATATATATTTATATGTATGTGTATATACGTATATGTATATATATGTATGTGTATATATGTATATATATGTATGTGTATATACGTATATGTATTTATATGTGTGTGTATATATATGTATATATGTGTATGTATGTATGTATGTATATATATATATAAATATATATATATATATATATAGTAATAATAATAAATTTGAAGACTAAAATCCAAAGAGGGCTCGATAAGGATAAATATATATCAAATATATAAGAACTGTAGAGCAAATATTTATTAAAATAGCAGATTAAAGTTTAAGCAAAGAATCGCTGCTTTCACCCTTAACGGGATCTTCTGAGTTTCAGAATATCCTGTTAAGGGTGAAAGCACCGATTCTTTGCTTAAACTTTAATCTGTTATTTTAATATATATATATATATATATATATATATATATATATAAATACAAGTTAATATAAATTAATATATATGATAAACACTAATACAATCATATAAGTGTTTGTATTGCAAATGACCAAGTTAGCTAGATTGAAAAATACTAATTAGTATTTTTCAATCTAGCTAACTTGGTCATTTACAATGCAAACACTTATATGATTGTATTAGTGTTTATCATATATATTAATTTATATTAACTTGTATTTCACGGCTCAGAAATACTTCTTTCTTTGAGCTAATTAATTGTAAAAGACTGTTTGAGTTTATAACTCTATATATATAGTATATATATATATATATAATTATGGGTATTGGTAGGTGACCACTGTTAAAAAAGTTACTCAATACGTTAGTAGAGTATAATCATCTTTATCTTATATAGAAATGATTTCTACAGGACTAGAACTGTTTCATTCTAACAAATGTTTAGTATTTGTATTGGCTCTTTACACATGCTGAAATCAAATCTTACCAAGGTTGACTTTGCCTCTCACATCCTACCAGGATTCAATGAAATAAAGTACCAGTAATGTACAGTGGTTAATATATCTGATTCCCCCCCCCCCCTCTCCACAAATTGCTGGCCTTGTGCCTAAATCAGAAATCATTATTATTATTATGCCTGTTCTAATTTCGTGCACTTTAATATTTCATATTTTTAAAAACACACAAAACCCCTACACTGCATGTTTTAAACATTTATTGCTGATGGTCAGTAGCTTTGAAAGTGTCAAATTGCTCACCTTTATTCGCACTTTTCTCCTCACATATTTTTCTTAATTAATATTGCTTCTTCCCCACCTTAATTATTAATTATTTATGTACACACCCTCATGTCTTTCCCCCTTCTCCATCCCTGCCTTCTATATCTTATTCAATCTTTGTGAAACACTCTAATATATTTTATATATTTTCTTAAAAGTAAACTAAAAACATATTTGGATCCTTTTAATATTGTATATATTTCTTTGTTCTCTCTTTGTCAATTTATCCTTCTTTTACACAGTATTTCTCATATCTTGTACTTACTTCAGGTTTTCTCATTTAAATATTTAAATACTTCTCTCATTTGCATATTGTATTATATTCATATATTTCAGTTGTACTCTCTATATATTACCAACTTTTTAAAGTTACACACACATATACATGCTTATATATATACATATTATATATACAAATACATGCTTATATATATATATATATATATACACACACATATATCTAAAACATATTACAGTTATGTATATATGTAGCTTTGATGAACACTCAAGCATCGACTGATTAACATAGTTCGAGATTAAAAAAGATGGAACAATCTTCTGAGTTTCACACGCATGAGAAAAAGATAAAGAATGTAACGGACGCTAGTCCTTCGTCTGGAAAGAGGAGAGAGAGGTGGTTGGAAGGTTGAAAAAAACAAATCTACAAATGGTCTATCATGATGGGTGAGGTGGGTCAGAAGGTGTGTGTATGTATGTATGTATGTATATATATATATATATATACACACACACAGTTTCTTATATGCATATATATATATATCTGTTTACCTTTTATATATATATATATATATATATATATATATATATATATATATATATGCAAAAGTTTTATTTAAAATTGTTGGGTTACGAGTAAATATTTTATAACTGATATAAAAGCACTCAACAAGTTTTGGAGTATTTTACGATATTAAACAAATGGAAACTACATTTATAAAACCATATTTATTTCATTATATATATTTCAGGGATATCATAAAACTGTTTATATATTGTATTTTGTCTGAAGAGGGCATACCATATTTTTAATATGATATCCCTGAAATATATATAATGAAATAAATATGGTTTTATAAATGTAGTTTCCATTTGTTTAATATCGTATATATATATATATATATATATATTAGGTGATTCAGTAAATTTGTGATTTACTGAGGAGGGTACTAATGTTAGCACTTTACAGTGAATACATTAAAAAGAACAAAACTAGGTTTCACATTGATCAACAACAGCTTCAATGTGAAACCTCTTTGTGTTATATATATATATATATATATATATATATACATACAATATATTAATAAATGGAAACTTATATTTATAAAACCATAATTATTTTATTATATATATTTCAAGGGCAATCAAGGCAGTCTTGGTGCGCTTTCATCAGATAAAATACAAGATAAAATACATATATCATCATCATCATCATCGTCGTTTAATGTCCATCTTCCACGCTAGCATGGGTTTGGACGGGAATTTTCCCACTTGAGGCAAGATTGGTTGTTTTGCTCGTATAGGACTGCCTGGCAGGTTTTCTACAGCTGGATGCCCTTCCTAACACCAACCACGTTTACAGTGTGGACTGGGAGGTTTTTACCGTGTTACCTACATGGCCACATTACAGCGTGGACTGTGTGTTTTTTTGTCGTGACACCTACACGACCTCATTTGTTTTGGACTGGATGTTGTGGTACCAACATAAATAAATATATATATATATATTTATTAAAATAACAGATTAAAGTTTAAGCAAAGAATCGCTGCTTTCACCCTTAACGGGATCTTCTGAAACTAACCTTTAGTTTCAGAAGATCCCGTTAAGGGTGAAAGCAACGATTCTTTGCTTAAACTTTAATCCGTTATTTTAATAAATATTTACTCTACGGTTCTTATATATTTGATATATATTTATCCTTATCGAGCCTTCTTTGGATTTTAGTCTTCAAATTTATTATTATTACTATATATATAGATATATATATTCCAGACCCATGCTAGCGTGGAAAATGGACATTAAATGATGATGATGATGATGATGATATATGTCAATCTCTACTCTGTTCTATTTCTGTACTTTTGGGTTTAATTTTTTTCTAAAGCTATTTCATGTTTTGTCTTTTCTGAAAGATGTTCTTTCAATTTCAAAGGAAGCAAAGTCTTTGAAGAAATGTGTTTGTTCCAAGAAATTCTTAAATATCTGGGTTAAAATAAATTTCCTTAAGATCTGAGACCAAGGGTGGTGGATTGGCAGAATCGGTAGAGCATTGGACAAAATGTTCTGTGGTATTTGTTATGGCTCTTTACATTCTGAATTCAAATCTCACCAAGGTTAACTTCGCCCTTCACCTTCAATGAAATAATGTACCAGTGAAGTGCTGGGTCCAACAGGAGTTACTAGGTTTTCCTTTCCTTCCTCAAAATTCTTGATTACTTTGATAAATGGTGGAATACATTCTTGTTAGAAATATGGTCACATGTTGATTAATAAAATTGAATTAGGTGTCATATGTAATTACTGGTATGTGAAGGAATGAATGTTACAATGGCATCAAATATTTTATGTAAACAAGTTGAGATTATTATTTATACCAAGAAGTGTTAAAGCTCAATGTTTTCTACAATCCACAAATAAAATGAAGCTATTTGTCCAAGGTGTAATGATAGAAAATATTCTAGGAGTCTTACATAACATAATAATAAACCAATCATGGGACCAGACAGAATTTTGAACATTTCTTTAACTAGAATTTTTTTCCATACGCTGACGTGTATATGTATATGTATGTGCATGTGTGTATGTGCATATACACACATTTATATGTATGAGTATATAAATATAAATGCGCAAACACAGACGCACTTACAAAAATACACACTCACTGACATACATTTACATAAACACACACATATATTCACACAAACACACATACATGTACAAAAAGACATACATATACACTCATGTACAGTGTAGTTTTTTTTCACCATCCCCTTCCTTCCTTTTACACACACATGCATTCACGCAGACAGTAGACATAAAGGGAGAGGAGTAGTATGAGGTAGTCAAAATACTACTCTCTCTTTATGTGTTGTGACAGAATCACAGAAATTTATATATAGATAAAAGAAATATAAAAAATTCTGTCTGAACCTTTTGTGGGATTATTATTTATTAGTAAAAGGGCGGTAGATTGGCAGTATCGGTAGAGGGTCGGACGCCATGTTAGGGCGGTAGATTGGCAGTATCGGTAGAGGGTCGGACGCCATGTTAGGGCGGTAGATGGCAGTATCGGTAGAGGGTCGGACGCCATGTTAGGGCGGTAGATTGGCAGTATCGGTAGAGGGTCGGACGCCATGCTGTCTAGCATAGTTACGTCCCTTTACGATCTGAGTTCAAATCCCGCCGAGGTTGACTTTGCCTTTCATCCTTACGGGGTCGATAAAATAAAGTACCAGTAATGCACTGGGTAATTGCTGGCCTTGTGCCTAAAGTAGAAACAATTATTTATTAGTAATTGGCAGTGGATTGGTAGTATTGGTGGAGTATAGGACAACATGCAGTATAGTTACATGCTTTACATTCTGAGTTTAAATTCTGCCAAGCATAGCTTTGCCTTTCATCCTCATAGGGTCAATAAAATAAAGTACCAGTAATGCACTGGTGTCAATTTAATTGACTTTCCCCCTCTTTCAAAATTGTTGGCCTTATACCTAAATCAGAAACCATTATTTATTAGTAATTTTTTGTTTACAGGTGACATTTTTACATTAATTTTGTTGTTTTTGTTCTTATGTTCTTTTAAATGTTTTTATTTCCGTTTAAATTTATATTTTCAAATACTTTGTTGTTGATGTGAATTACCTAAATTTCTGTGAAGGTGTCACGACAAAAAGCACCCAGTCCACACTGTAAAGTGGTTGTGAGGGTGTCACAACAAAAAGCACCCAGTCCACACTGTAAAGTGGTTGTGAGGGTGTCACAACAAAAAGCACCCAGTCCACACTGTAAAGTGGTTGTGAGGGTGTCACAACAAAAAGCACCCAGTCCACACTGTAAAGTGGTTGTGAGGGTGTCACAACAAAAAGCACCCAGTCCACACTGTAAAGTGGTTGTGAGGGTGTCACAACAAAAAGCACCCAGTCCACACTGTAAAGTGGTTGTGTAGATGTCACCACAAAAAGCACCCAGTCCGCACTGTAAAGTGGTTGTGTAGATGTCACCACAAAAAGCACCCAGTCCACACAGTAAAATGGTCATGTAGGTGTAATGACAAAAATCACCCAGACCACACTGTAAATGTGGTTGGTGTTACGAAGGGCAACCAGCTGTAGAGACCATGTCAAAATCAGTTCTGTGTGAACGAAACATGGTCTTCTGACCTGATCTCTCATAAAGGGACAGCCCGTCCTGCCCATGGTAGCGTGGAAAAATGGACATTAAATGGTGACAGTTAAACATATACACATGTCCAGATCCCCCCCCCCCCCGGGTTCAATCGGGGGTAACCACAGTAAGTAAGGTACTCAATACATAGAGTATATACACCTCATGACCACTTTACAGTGAAGACTGGGGTGCTTTTTGTCGTGACACCTACACAGTATATACAATACAGTATATATAAGTTACAGGACTAAAACTGTTTCATTCAAAGGAATACATCCTATCATTCCACGGCAAAAAAGCACCCAGCACTCACTGTAAATGAGGTTGGTGTTAGGAAGGGCATCCAGCTGTAGAAATCAAGCCAGAATCAGTTCCCGTCCCAACCTTGCAAGCAGGGAAAAGCGGACGTAAAATGATGATGATTTGTCGTGACCCCAACACAACTACTTTACAGTGTGAACTGGGTGCATTGTGTCCTTGAGCAAGTCACTTTATTTCATGTTTCTCTAGTCCACTTAACTGGCAAATATGAGTTGTACCTGTAATTCAAAAGTCCAGCCTTGTTAAGAGTACACACAGAATGCTCAGCCATTTGCATGCTAATTTCATGATCTAACTGTTTGGTTCTACCAACAACTGGAACTGATGGCGGTCCAACAACAATATATCGATATATATTTATACACACACATATAAACATACATATACAAACATGCATTTAAATACATATAAACATACATATAAACATTCATATACATACATATGCACATATAAGTATCTCTCTCTCTCACTCTCTCTCTTTCTCCCTATGTGTGTGTGTGTGTGTGTGTACATTTAATGTATATTTAAAATATATTTGATTGAAAAAAAGTAGAATTATATTTCTTTTTTCAAATTTTAATTCTATTTTCTTTGTTTTTGTGTTGTTTTTTTAAATCTTGTTTTACTTTATCCTTTTTTACCTGTTCTGAATTTTATTAATTTTTATTTATTTAATTGATCAAAGAATACACTGCCAATCTCTTCACCACCTGAAAACAGTAAATATTTTACATCTTCCACTGCCATAAACATTTTCTTCCCCACTTTTTATTATTTTTTTTTGTGGAACAAATTGCAAATAATTGGTGCTTTTCCTTGAAGGATTGAAGGAACCAAACAGGTTGAGATACCGAACCCCCCAGCAGAGTTATGTTATTAAGGACCGAAGTGAGATGAGATGCAAAAGTGTGAAATGTGAGTGAACTGTCTAAACTTTGTGTGTTGCCTGAGCTTTAGAAATGTATTGTTGACTGATTGTTTCATTTTTCTTTTGTTTTCTGCTCTTGAGATGAGATTTCCGTTGACAGATGAATTTAATTAATTGCTGATTTAGCAAGTTGTGTTATTGTTTTTGTTGTTTTGGGGAATGCATTTCACTAATTGCTAACACATTAATGACTTGTCTTTCTCTCTGTATGTGTGTGTTTTTGTTGATTTCTAGGTTTATGTGTTCAGGTTGGTGACTTGATTGAGCTGGATGTGTGTTTGTTTTTGCTGCTCTGTTTGTATGTTTCTTTTCTGGTCTGTGTATGTGTGTGTGAAAACACAGAAAAATGGCACAGGCTAATTTTGAAAGCTCGTTATGTTGATGCGGAAGGTTTAATTATATAAGTAGTGTGGGAATCGACTTTCCATGGTATTTAGTTCCAGCTCCTAATGATCTGAGTTTATATCTTGCTGAGGTCAACTTTGCCTTTCATCCTTTCAATATCCATAAAATAAAGTACCAGACAAATACTGGGGTTGATATAATCAACTTTCCCTTCCCTCCAAAATTTCTGGCCTTGTGCGTATGTTAGGAACTGGTAAAATGATTGAGGAATACATTACCTTACGGGAGTTGAGTAGATGAGGCAGAACTGGTTCCCAGCCATTTCACTGCCAAGGATCCCTTTATTTAAATGAATTATTCTATAGACACCTGCTTTGACTACAATTACACCTCGTCTCCCACAGTATTATACAGCAAGAATAACAATTGAAAGAAGAAATGTTTATACTTAGGAAAGAATGGATACCTGATAGTGTGTATGTTATGTTATGCTAACAAAACACTAGGCATTGTTTCATGGTGAGAATAACTATTGAAAGAAAGTATTTACACCTAAAGAACAATGGATACTGTCACCACCATGTTGAAGTTGACCAATGGCTGGTGTGCAGCATGATTTGAGCTCATGAACCATGAGTTTGTTTTGCTTCTTGTGTGTTTAAAGAAAGAAACCTTTACATTGCTTTAATATGGATTGGAAAGTTCTGGAAAACTGGACATAACATGCATGTGTTGTGAGCCAGTTTCTTTTCAAAGCTGACTTAAATTTCATACACTAACCAGTCTTCTGAATGTTTGTTTACTAGGTGTGAAAATTTTAACATTTGCATGAGTTACAGTTGGGTGTTTTCTCCTCCACCCTGCTCAATTTAACCTATTTTAATTAATTTTTAACATATAGGTGGTGAATTGGCAGAGTTATTAGAGTGTCAGAATAAATGCCTTGGTATTTTTGTTCTGATTCTCTGCACTCTTTTCAACTCCTGCTCCTGTGGTCAACTTTACTTTTCATTTTTTCGGGGTTGCTAAAATGAAATACCAATTCATGTATGGTGGATTGGCAGAAAGATTAGGGAGTCAGACAGGTTGCTTTGAGGTATCTGGTCAAATCTTGACTTCTGTAACTGGAACACTTCTGCAGTGACACTTCTACCAAAGGTTGTGACTAACAGTCTCAACCATGGAAAGACTAATGAAAGCATGGCTTCCTTCACCTGATTTGATGATCAACTCCCTTTTTTTATTTTTTAAAACCCCTTTTATTACCATATTTCTATGATTTTCAAATACTTCTGAAAATAATCAAGAATTTAGCAGGATTTAGTGATATAACTTTCTCATTATTAAGTTGGTGTTTTGGAGCATAACATAAAGGTTCGTACATAAAATTTTGGCATATTGGTATAGAGGTACATTAGTACAAGGGTACATTGATACATTAGTACAGGGGTACGTTGGTACAGAGGGATGTTGGTATATTGGGAAGTTGGTACATTTGTACAAGGGGTGTGTTGGTACATTGGTACAAGGGTAAACTGTACATCAATACAAAGGAATATTAGTACAGGGGTACATATTGTTACATTGGGACTTGGACTAAAGATGAGTCATCAGCCCTGACTCTGTCCCCTCCATTGAATTACATACAGGTACCCTACAAAATATAACTCGATAAAAACATATTTTAAGGTTTAGATTTGTTTAGATTTTGTTTCTTCATATTTTTAGTTATTTTCATTATTTTATCATGTAAACTAATATACAGTAGAACCTCACAGTACAAGTGCCCCATTGTACCAGTAATTTACTGTACCTTACAATCCCTAAACTATATATACTAGATGAACCTCACAGTACAAGTACCTTATTGTACCAGTAATTTACTGTACCTTACAATCCCTAAACTATATATACTAGATGAACCTCACAGTACAAGTGCCCCATTGTACCAGTAATTTACTGTACCTTACAATCCCTAAACTATATATACTAGATGAACCTCACAGTCCAAGTGCCTTATTGTACCAGTAATTTACTGTATGAGCTGAAGCTCGTGCAAATGCCTGTCTTGTAGTAGGAGTGGAAATCCGCAGTATGAGCAAGTTTCATACAAGCGACCTCTAGTCAGTGCTGAGCCCACACACGTTCTCCCAACAAGTGCAGCCTCCGCTCAGTTCAGGGGTTTATCTCGTGACAGCATTCCTATTGTGTTTTTTCAGTGTCTTTTTTTTTACTTTTAATTTTGTGTGTTTTTTGCTATTATTTTATAATAACTGCACCTTTTTTGTTTTAAAACCCATAAAAAAATTATTTTCGGCTTTTGGGTGGCTGGAACAGATTATTTAATTTTAATGGAGAAAATTGATTTGTAAAACGAGTAAATCGAGCTCGGTCATAGAATGAATTAAACTTATACTGCAAGGTGTCACTGTACAGGAATGGCTGTGTGGTTAAGGTGTTCACTTCGCAACATTGCTGTAGATATGGCTGGGTGAAGTTCACTTCACAACATAAGTGTAGACATGGCTGTGTGGTGTTCACTTCACAACATAGGTGTAGACATGGCTGTGTAAGGTTCACTTCACAACATAGTACTCAATACATTATAGAGTATATGCAAAATTGAATATAGAAATCACTTCTACAGGAGTAGAACTGTTTTATTCGAAACCTGATGATTTCTTTTGAATGAAACAGTTCTAGTCTTGTAGAAGCCCTCTCTCTCTCTCTCTATCTCTCTCTATCTATCTATATACACACATATATATATATAATAATTTCAAAAAATGTCAGCATGGTTAAGTCTTTAGACTATGAATTCAAAATAGGGGCAGGACAAAGGCAATGAAAACAGGACAAAGGCAATGAAAAAACAAACAGTCCCATTTCTTCAGCTAACCTCTGGAAATGGTTACAGTTTCGGGATTTTAGGGTTGACATTTTTTATTCCAGTGCACATTGGGACATAAGAAAACAGGTAGAGACAAGTTATGCCTTTCAGTGAATTACACAGATATCGATTAATGGTATTAACCTTAATTTACCAAAACCATAGTGTTTTCCAGAGGTTGACTGAAGAGATGGACTGTCTATCTTCCCATTGTTTTTTCCATTGTCTCTGTCATGTTTAAATTTATATATATATATATATATATATATTTTTTTTTTTCTTTGTGACCCTCAGTCTGTTTCAAATTTTTATATGTAAGATTTGATATAATGTACATATGGGACATAGACACCCCCACCCCCATCCCCCAACGATAAAGTGTGGGCCATTAAAAAATATATTACTGTTTCCTGCTTAATACCGTTTGTTTTGTTCACAAAAACTGAAGTACCTTTTCTGAAATTTTACTTCAAAACCTCTCCACTCACCTCTACTTCTTTATTTCTTCATAATTATATAAATCTATGTATATATACATAGATATGTGTGTGTGTGTATATATATATATATATATATATATAATATATATATATATATAATAGTATAAATAAAATTTCATACACTTAACATGTATGAGTGACCATTGGTTTTGGTGTCCAGCTTTGGCCACTACTGTATATTGGAGGAGGTTCTTCCAAACTAACCCCCTCGTCGGGTACCATAACTACAAATATCCTGTGTATGCATATATATATATATATTTCCATAAATATGTATACAAATACATGTATATATCTGTGTATGTATATGTATATATATATATATATCTTATTACATTCTTTCACTTTGCACCAAAATATAATTGCAGCTGCACACATCTAATGCACTTAATGTCCAATATTTCCTCTGTTGAGCCATGTTCTACTCTCTATCTCCTCTATTTGCTAGAGTTACCGTCTTCCTGTCTCTATTGCAATTATCCATGCTATGACTGGTGCTATTGCAGTTTTAAACACTACAAAGGTATAACCTTGTCTTACTACTTGTCTACCCATAGATTTGTTTTCTTTTTTCAGATTAAAAGAAAGAAGTTGATGAAAGAGTTAATACAATATATGTTGATGCATAATATAAAATTATTTAATTATAATATACAAACACTTATTTTGAAGATAAAATGGGCCTTTTGTGTTGTAGAAGAAAAATATCAATATTAGTATTATCTCTTAACATCCTGGAATGATTTTGTAAAATACATCTCAAA
>OZ024763.1:4352619-4365119 GCA_964016885.1 Eledone cirrhosa
ATTAAATGCAGCATGGTTTTAAAAATAAAAGGAAGAAAAACTATACAAATGTAGCTATGCGAATTAAATGTTAATAAATCATTGATTAATTAAAAAAATAATATATTGTTATTGGAATAATATTAATAAATCTAGGGGCCATTTAACATAATTTACTACAGTTATAACCTTTAAGCAAATTCCTTTCAGTATTTCAAATTTAATTTACTCTTTACCTGTGTAAAATTGTAAATAGTTTGGAAACTGCAGGTATGGATATAGAAATATCAATATTCTATCACCCCATTTATCTCTCTCTTTCTTTCCCTCTCTCCCCATCTCTCTCTCCATTTATCTCTTTCTTTCCCTCTCTCCATTTATCTTTCTTTCTCTCTCTCTTTTCTTTTACTCTCTATCTCTTTCTTATTCTATCTCTTCCCCCACCTTTCCATCTTGCTGCCCCTCTCTTCCCTTTCTTTCATTTTCCTTCACCCCCCCATACACCCATTAATAACATCATATTGTACAATAAACATATTTCCACCCAAAAGTAACTCAGTATTTTAAATTCTAAATGTGGATACTGTGTTGTGTTGTTATACTGTGTTGTGATACTGTGTTGTGATACTGTGTTGTTATACTGTGTTATGTTGTGATACTGTGTTATGCAATGTAAGTGTGATATATTGGCTGAGTTGTGAGTTTCACATACAGTACTTACCACTATTTCTTCTGGCTGTTTAAAACCCACCAAGGTCAACAGTATTTCTCATCCCTCCGGGGTCCATAAAATAAAGTACCAGTAAAATACTGGGGTTGATATATAATTGTTTCTACTTTAGGCACAAGGCCAGCAATTACCCAGTGCATTACTGGTACTTTATTTTATCGACCCCGTAAGGATGAAAGGCAAAGTCAACCTCGGCGGGATTTGAACTCAGATCGTAAAGGGGTTGATATATAATACCAGTTGTAGTACTGCCGTTGATATAATACAATACCAGTAAAATACTGGGATTGATATAATACAATACCAGTAAAATACTGGGGTTGATATAATATAGTACCAGTTGTAGTACTGAGGTTGATATACTAAGCTTTCCCCCCCTAACTCCAAATTGCTGGCCTTGTGTCGATGTTAGGGAAAATAAACAAATTAAGTTATGTTGTTATATTATGTTTGTGTTAACCAAGTATTATTATGTTTGTGTTAACCAAGTATTATTATGTTTGTGTTAACTAAGTATTATATTATATTTATGTTAACCTAGTATTATATTATGTTTGTGTTAACCAAGTATTATTATGTTTGTGTTAACCAAGTATTATTATGTTTGTGTTAACCAAGTATTATATTATATTTATGTTAACCTAGTATTATATTATGTTTGTGTTAACCAAGTATTATGTTTGTTTTAACCAAGTGTTAAAATGTTTAACCAATTAATTTAGTTTTATACTAATTATTTTATCACATTGCAGATTTCTGTCTCTCTAACCCCTGCACCCCCTACACACACATACACACGTGTGTGTGAGCATACGTAACCATCCAGCAACAGTTTGAACATTCTCTCTTTCACACATATACATACACTCTCTTGTATATTCATGCAGACTCGCGCGCACACACACACACACACACACTAGCAGGTGTATGCATGCACATACAAAGATAACACCAGTTTGAAGAAACACACATTCCTCCAGCAACAACAGTTTGAACACACACACAAACCCACACACACACACATACAAGAACAGTAACTAACTCTCACACACATACAAGGACAGTCAGCCACTCTCACACACACATACAAGAACAGTCAGCCACTCTCACACACACATACAAGAACAGTCAGCCACTCTCACACACACATACAAGGACAGTCAGCCACTCTCACACACACATACAAGAACAGTCAGCCACTCTCACACACATACAAGAACAGTCAGCCACTCTCACACACACACATACAAGGACAGTCAGCCACTCTCACACACACACATACAAGGACAGTCAGCCACTCTCACACACACACATACAAGGACAGTCAGCCACTCTCACACACACACATACAAGGACAGTCAGCCACTCTCACACACACACATACAAGGACAGTCAGCCACTCTCACACACACACATACAAGGACAGTCAGCCACTCTCACACACACACATACAAGGACAGTCAGCCACTCTCACACACACATACAAGAACAGTCAGCCACTCTCACACACACACATACAAGAACAGTCAGCCACTCTCACACACATACAAGAACAGTCAGCCACTCTCACACACACACATACAAGGACAGTCAGCCACTCTCACACACACATACAAGAACAGTCAGCCACTCTCACACACACATACAAGGACAGTCAGCCACTCTCACACACACATACAAGGACAGTCAGCCACTCTCACACACACATACAAGGACAGTCAGCCACTCTCACACACACATACAAGGACAGTCAGCCACTCTCACACACACATACAAGGACAGTCAGCCACTCTCACACACACACATACAAGGACAGTCAGCCACTCTCACACACACATACAAGGACAGTCAGCCACTCTCACACACACATACAAGGACAGTCAGCCACTCTCACACACACATACAAGGACAGTCAGCCACTCTCACACACACATACAAGGACAGTCAGCCACTCTCACACATACATACAAGGACAGTCAGCCACTCTCACACACACATACAAGGACAGTCAGCCACTCTCACACACACATACAAGGACAGTCAGCCACTCTCACACACACATACAAGGACAGTCAGCCACTCTCACACACACACACATACAAGAACAGTCAGCCACTCTCACACACACACACATACAAGGACAGTCAGCCACTCTCACACACACATACAAGGACAGTCAGCCACTCTCACACACACATACAAGGACAGTCAGCCACTCTCACACACACACATACAAGGACAGTCAGCCACTCTCACACACACATACAAGGACAGTCAGCCACTCTCACACACACACATACAAGGACAGTCAGCCACTCTCACACACACATACAAGGACAGTCAGCCACTCTCACACACACATACAAGAACAGTCAGCCACTCTCACACATACATACAAGGACAGTCAGCCACTCTCACACACACATACAAGAACAGTCAGCCACTCTCACACACACACATACAAGAACAGTCAGCCACTCTCACACACACACATACAAGAACAGTCAGCCACTCTCACACACACACATACAAGAACAGTCAGCCACTCTCACACATACATACAAGGACAGTCAGCCACTCTCACACACACACATACAAGAACAGTCAGCCACTCTCACACACATACAAGGACAGTCAGCCACTCACACACACACATACAAGGACAGTCAGCCACTCTCACACACACATACAAGGACAGTCAGCCACTCTCACACACACATACAAGGACAGTCAGCCACTCTCACACACACATACAAGGACAGTCAGCCACTCTCACACACACATACAAGAACAGTCAGCCACTCTCACACACACACATACAAGGACAGTCAGCCACTCTCACACACACATACAAGGACAGTCAGCCACTCTCACACACACACATACAAGAACAGTCAGCCACTCTCACACACACACATACAAGAACAGTCAGCCACTCTCACACACACACATACAAGAACAGTCAGCCACTCTCACACACACACATACAAGAACAGTCAGCCACTCTCACACATACATACAAGGACAGTCAGCCACTCTCACACACACACATACAAGAACAGTCAGCCACTCTCACACACATACAAGGACAGTCAGCCACTCACACACACACATACAAGGACAGTCAGCCACTCTCACACACACATACAAGGACAGTCAGCCACTCTCACACACACATACAAGGACAGTCAGCCACTCTCACACACACATACAAGGACAGTCAGCCACTCTCACACACACATACAAGGACAGTCAGCCACTCTCACACACACATACAAGAACAGTCAGCCACTCTCACACACACATACAAGAACAGTCAGCCACTCTCACACACACATACAAGAACAGTCAGCCACTCTCACACACACACATACAAGGACAGTCAGCCACTCTCACACACACACATACAAGAACAGTCAGCCACTCTCACACACACATACAAGAACAGTCAGCCACTCTCACACACACACATACAAGGACAGTCAGCCACTCTCACACACACACATACAAGAACAGTCAGCCACTCTCACACACACACATACAAGAACAGTCAGCCACTCTCACACACACACATACAAGAACAGTCGGCCACTCTCACACATACATACAAGGACAGTCAGCCACTCTCACACACACACATACAAGAACAGTCAGCCACTCTCACACGCACATACAAGAACAGTCAGCCACTCTCACACATACATACAAGGACAGTCAACCACTCTCACACGCACATACAAGAACAGTCAGCCACTCTCACACGCACATACAAGAACAGTCAGCCACTCTCACACATACATACAAGAACAGTCAGCCACTCTCACACACATACAAGAACAGTCAGCCACTCTCACACACATACAAGGACAGTCAGCCACTCTCACACACACATACAAGGACAGTCAGCCACTCTCACACACATACAAGGACAGTCAGCCACTCTCACACACACATACAAGGACAGTCAGCCACTCTCACACACACATACAAGGACAGTCAGCCACTCTCACACACACATACAAGGACAGTCAGCCACTCTCACACACACATACAAGGACAGTCAGCCACTCTCACACACACATACAAGAACAGTCAGCCACTCTCACACACACACATACAAGAACAGTCAGCCACTCTCACACAAGAACAGTCAGCCACTCTCACACATACATACAAGGACAGTCAGCCACTCTCTCACACGCACATACAAGAACAGTCAGCCACTCTCACACGCACATACAAGAACAGTCAGCCACTCTCACACATACATACAAGGACAGTCAGCCACTCTCACACACACACATACAAGAACAGTCAGCCACTCTCACACACATACAAGGACAGTCAGCCACTCTCACACACATACAAGGACAGTCAGCCACTCACACACACACATACAAGGACAGTCAGCCACTCTCACACACACATACAAGGACAGTCAGCCACTCTCACACACACACATACAAGGACAGTCAGCCACTCTCACACACACATACAAGGACAGTCAGCCACTCTCACACACACATACAAGGACAGTCAGCCACTCTCACACACATATACACGGACAGTCAGCCACTCACACACACACATACAAGAACAGTCAGCCACTCTCACACACACACATACAAGGACAGTCAGCCACTCTCACACACACATACAAGAACAGTCAGCCACTCTCACACACACATACAAGGACAGTCAGCCACTCTCACACACACATACAAGGACAGTCAGCCACTCTCACACACACATACAAGGACAGTCAGCCACTCTCACACACACATACAAGGACAGTCAGCCACTCTCACACACACACATACAAGGACAGTCAGCCACTCTCACACACACATACAAGGACAGTCAGCCACTCTCACACACACATACAAGGACAGTCAGCCACTCTCACACACACATACAAGGACAGTCAGCCACTCTCACACACACATACAAGGACAGTCAGCCACTCTCACACACACATACAAGGACAGTCAGCCACTCTCACACACACATACAAGGACAGTCAGCCACTCTCACACACACACACATACAAGGACAGTCAGCCACTCTCACACACACACACATACAAGAACAGTCAGCCACTCTCACACACACACACATACAAGGACAGTCAGCCACTCTCACACACACACACATACAAGGACAGTCAGCCACTCTCACACACACACATACAAGGACAGTCAGCCACTCTCACACACACACATACAAGGACAGTCAGCCACTCTCACACACACACATACAAGGACAGTCAGCCACTCTCACACACACATACAAGGACAGTCAGCCACTCTCACACACACACACATACAAGGACAGTCAGCCACTCTCACACACACATACAAGGACAGTCAGCCACTCTCACACACACACACATACAAGGACAGTCAGCCACTCTCACACACACACATACAAGGACAGTCAGCCACTCTCACACACACACATACAAGGACAGTCAGCCACTCTCACACACACATACAAGGACAGTCAGCCACTCTCACACACACATACAAGAACAGTCAGCCACTCTCACACACACACATACAAGGACAGTCAGCCACTCTCACACACACATACAAGGACAGTCAGCCACTCTCACACACACATACAAGGACAGTTAGCCACTCTCACACACACACATACAAGGACAGTCAGCCACTCTCACACACACACATACAAGGACAGTCAGCCACTCTCACACACACATACAAGGACAGTCAGCCACTCTCACACACACATACAAGGACAGTCAGCCACTCTCACACACACACATACAAGGACAGTCAGCCACTCTCACACACACACATACAAGAACAGTCAGCCGCTCTCACACACACATACAAGAACAGTCAGCCTCTCTCACACACACATACAAGAACAGTCAGCCACTCTCACACACACATACGAGAACAGTCAGCCACTCTCACACACACATACAAGAACAGTCAGCCACTCTCACACACACATACGAGAACAGTCAGCCACTCTCACACACACATACAAGAACAGTCAGCCACTCTCACACACACATACGAGAACAGTCAGCCACTCTCACACACACATACGAGAACAGTCAGCCACTCTCACACACACATACAAGAACAGTCAGCCACTCTCACACACACACATACAAGGACAGTCAGCCACTCTCACACACACATACAAGAACAGTCAGCCACTCTCACACACACATACAAGAACAGTCAGCCACTCTCACACACACATACGAGAACAGTCAGCCACTCTCACACACACATACGAGAACAGTCAGCCACTCTCACACACACATACAAGAACAGTCAGCCACTCTCACACACACATACGAGAACAGTCAGCCACTCTCACACACACATACGAGAACAGTCAGCCACTCTCACACATACATACGAGAACAGTCAGCCACTCTCACACACATACAAGAACAGTCAGCCACTCTCACACACATACAAGAACAGTCAGCCACTCTCACACACACATACAAGAACAGTCAGCCACTCTCACACACACATACAAGAACAGTCAGCCACTCTCTCACACACACATACAAGAACAGTCAGCCACTCTCTCACACACACATACAAGAACAGTCAGCCACTCTCACACACACATACGAGAACAGTCAGCCACTCTCACACACACATACGAGAACAGTCAGCCACTCTCACACACACATACAAGAACAGTCAGCCACTCTCACACACACATACGAGAACAGTCAGCCACTCTCACACACACATACGAGAACAGTCAGCCACTCTCACACATACATACGAGAACAGTCAGCCACTCTCACACACATACAAGAACAGTCAGCCACTCTCACACACATACAAGAACAGTCAGCCACTCTCACACACACATACAAGAACAGTCAGCCACTCTCACACACACATACGAGAACAGTCAGCCACTCTCACACACACATACAAGAACAGTCAGCCACTCTCACACACACATACGAGAACAGTCAGCCACTCTCACACACACATACAAGAACAGTCAGCCACTCTCACACACACACACATACAAGGACAGTCAGCCACTCTCACACACACATACAAGGACAGTCAGCCACTCTCACACACACACATACAAGGACAGTCAGCCACTCTCACACACACATACAAGGACAGTCAGCCACTCTCACACACACACACATACAAGGACAGTCAGCCACTCTCACACACACACACATACAAGGACAGTCAGCCACTCTCACACACACATACAAGAACAGTCAGCCACTCTCTCACACACACATACAAGGACAGTCAGCCACTCTCACACACACATACAAGGACAGTCAGCCACTCTCACACACACACATACAAGGACAGTCAGCCACTCTCTCACACACACATACAAGAACAGTCAGCCACTCTCTCACACACACATACAAGGGCAGTCAGCCACCCTCTCACACACACATACAAGAACAGTCAGCCACTCTCTCACACACACATACAAGGGCAGTCAGCCACTCTCACACACACACATACAAGAACAGTCAGCCACTCTCTCACACACACATACAAGAACAGTTAGCCACTCTCTCACACACACATACAAGGGCAGTCAGCCACTCTCACACACACATACAAGAACAGTCAGCCACTCTCACACACACATACAAGAACAGTCAGCCACTCTCACACACACATACAAGAACAGTCAGCCACTCTCACACACACATACAAGAACAGTCAGCCACTCTCTCACACACACACATACAAGAACAGTCAGCCACTCTCTCACACACACATACAAGGACAGTCAGCCACTCTCACACACACATACAAGGACAGTCAGCCACTCTCACACACACACATACAAGGACAGTCAGCCACTCTCACACACACATACAAGGGCAGTCAGCCACTCTCACACACACATACAAGGGCAGTCAGCCACTCACACATACACACACTTGGACACACAGAATCATTCACAAGCCCACAATAATAGAGACAACCACCAGAACCAACCAACAAGAGTTCCATCCCGCTGTACCAACCACAGTAATGGTTAAATACCCAGGGTAAGATCTGCCTTAGGTAACTTCTAAACCAATTCCATCTCTTCTCTCTCTTTACAGTGATCTTAGAGAAACCTATTCGAATTCCACGTTCTGTTTCTGTAAAAGCTGCGTCAGTTTTGAAAGGATTTTTAAACAAAGTACGTTGAATTTATTTCTTCATTATTTTTTTATCATTTGTTTTTATATTGTTTTATTTTGGCCATGCTGGGGCACCACATTCTTTTATACATTTACTGGTTTCAATCAGTAGGCTTTGGCCATGCTGGAGCACCACATTCTTTTATACATTTACTGGTTTCAATCAGTAGGCTTTGGCCATGCTGGGGCACCACATTCTTTTATACATTTACTGGTTTCAATCAGTAGGCTTTGGCCATGCTGGGGCACCACATTCTTTTATACATTTACTGGTTTCAATCAGTAGGCTTTGGCCATGCTGGAGCACCACATTCTTTTACTCCTTTCCTGGTTTCAATCATTTGTCAACCCGAGGCTATAGTAGAAGACATTTGCCCTAGGTGCTGCGCATAGAGATTGAACCCATTTAATTTGTGTAAAAACAAATTAGCAATACAATAAAAACAACAATTCTTGAATAGGAACCCCACACATTCTAAATCACCCTCATCTCCATGAGCACCTTTAATCTCCTTTAATCCCCCCAGCCTACAGCCACATGGTCAGATTAGGCCCACTCATATGGGCCATCCTTGCAACAATCACCTACCTTTTCACTAATGTACTGGGGTGGGAGAGCATTTCTCTCTCCACCCTCACCTCCCTTTCCAAGTGGAACTTGAAAAGTTGATGAGGGATTGGCTGAAGAGAAAAGTGTCTGTCTTCAGTCCTTTCAACCTGGTCCACCATACAATCTCTTTCACTATTGCCACCAGAGTAAAACTGCCTGCCCTTCCCGGCCAAAAGAAAGCGGTGGGGCGATCTTCACTCTGGACTCGGTCGACAGCTGAATCTATCCTACATGTGACAACAGCTGTTCAACATAACTCCACACGTCAGTAATGCACGGACACTAGATGAGTGCGTGCAGAATGGTTTCGTGCTCTGTGCGCATCTCGGACAGGTCTGTAGAATTTATCTTGAACCAACAGTGCCCCCCGGTAGTACTGCCAAGTGAGGTCCCTGGCTCGAAAGTCCTACAGAACACATTGGTCAGTTTGACTTGGTCAATGCTCAGAGCCTCTCTCAGTGTATTGTCGCACTTGCCCACCACTAATCCTCTAGAGAACTTAAGGATTTGGTGGAGGAGGCACAAACTTGCGCAATCCCAACCATATCCATACACAACTTTTTCTTCTTTTTCCTTCTCCTCCTTATTCCTCAAACACTCCCTCCAGTAAGTCCTATCCAAAGCAACCACATCCAACTGATCCGGCTGGATCCCCAAACGAGACCAGCCAAGCTCATGAATGTAATCCAACCATCTTGCTCAGGGTCTACCCCAGGGTCTCCTACCTTGGTTTTACCTGTAGAATCTGTCCAGCAATTCTTTCCTGAGACATTCTAACCACATGTCCATAGTATCAGAGCTGTGATCTCTCAATTCAGAGAAGTAGCAGCTCTACCTGGAGTGACACTCTAATCTCCGAGCTACACACTTTATCGAGTAACATTACTCCAAAGACCTGAGTTCAAATCCTGCCGAGGTTGACTTTGCCTTTCATCCTTACGTGGTCGATAAAATAAAGTACCAGTAATGCACTGGGTAATTGCTGGCCTTGTGCCTAAAGTAGAAACAATTACTCCAAAGACCATTCTGAGGAACTCCATTTTGGCCACTTGTATTCGCGATCATATTCTTTTGGTCATTACCCAAGATTGTTGACCATAGGTAAGGGTTGGCATGGGCAGTGGTGGTGGCAGATTGAAAATGAAGACGGTCAAGGAAAACTTTGACTGTTGTAATCAAGGAATTATTAGATTAACCCTTTAGCATTTACAAGCAGGGAAAAGCGGACATAAAATGATGAATGAATGAATCAATGTTTATTGTTTTAATTATAATATGTAAAGTGGCCATATAGGTGTCACAACAAAAAGCCCCCAGCCCACACTGTGTAGGTGTCACTACAAAAAGCACCCAGCACACACTGTAAAGTGGTTGCATAGGAGACATGACAAAAAGCACCCAGCACACACTGTAAAGTGGTTGTGTAGGAGACATGGTAAAAAGCACCCAGCACACACTGTAAATGTGGTTGGTGTTAGGAAGGGCATCCAGCTGTAGAAATGTAGCTAGAAACAGTTCTATATGAGCAAGACATGGTCACTCAACCCAACTTGCCTCTAATTGGACAAACTCATCTAGTTTATGAGAGTTTATGATCATAGATTAAAAGAAATGTTTTTTTATTTTAATTAAAAGAAATGTTTTTTTATTTTAATTAAAAGAAATGTTTTTTTATTTTAATTAAAAGAAATGTGTTTTTATTTTAATTAAAAGAAATGTTTTTTTATTTTAATTAAAAGAAATGTTTTTTATTTAAAATAAAAAGAAATATTTTTTATTTAAATTAACATGTGTGTGCATCTGTTTCATTTCAGAATCCGAAAGAGAGGTTGGGCTGTGTACCAAATGTGGGATTTGAAGACATTCGGTCACATGCTTTCTTCCGTCAAATAGACTGGGAACTGCTAGAACAGAAACAGATAACACCCCCTTATAAACCAGAGCTGCAGTCTGACCGCGACCTGAGGCGTTTCGATGAAATGTTTACCAAGGAACCTGTTCAACTAACTCCAGATGATTCGTACGTAAACATTTTTTTAAAGATGTTGTGGTTGTGTCCTCCTTTGATTGTGGTTAGAAGGTTAGGCTTATGATTATAAGGTTATGGGTTTGATTCCTAGACTAGGTGGCATGTCGTGTCCTTGAGCAAGACACTTCATTTCATATTGCTCTGAGTGACATGACAAAAAGCTCCCAAGTCCACACTGTAAAGTGGTTGGTGTTAGGAAGGGCATCCAGCCGTAGAAAACCTGCCAGGGACAGTTCTGAACGAGCGAGATATGGTCTCCCAAACAATCTCGCCTCAAGTGGAACAAAACTGTCCAACCCATGCTAGCGTGGAAGGTCGACATTAAATGATGATGATATGAAAGTGAAATGTTCGTTTAGAAATCTGTGCAATGTAAGTGGGTTAGATTACCATGGTAATAAGTCAGAAGGGAATTGAGAAAGAAAGGAAGATTTACTGAGTTACCAACCATAGCAACTTAATATTTCAAAAATCTTTCGGATTAATGATCCATAATTATGAGGGGGGGGGGGGTACTCTTTAGGGGATCTTCACAGAAAAACCTAAGATATTTCTTCCCGGTTGTCATTTATTTTGTTTTATTTTTATTATATACACACACACATATATACATATATATGTATGTATATTTGAGAGTGTGTGTATGTATGTGTATGTGTATGTATGTGTATCTCCTAAAGATTATTTTCCTTTTCTTTTTCTTTTCACAGAAACATCATTGACAAAATCGACCAAACTGAATTTGACGGCTTTGAATATGTAAACCCTTTGTTGATGTCAATGGATGACCCTGTCTGAGGAGGATCCCTTTCCGCCATTGACAGTGGTGCCATAGTGCCCTCCACACTCTCTTTCTATCTCCACTTCTCTTTACTACATTATTACCCTCCAGTTCCACTCCACTTCCTCTCCAGTTCAACTACACTCCAGTTCTACTCCATTTTTCTCTACTCTCTACTCC
>OZ024763.1:4367619-4372619 GCA_964016885.1 Eledone cirrhosa
GGTCTTAACACTTGCTGTACAGCTAACCACTTGTTGTTCTAGGGGTCTTAACACCTGCTGTACAGCTAACCACTTGTTGTTCTAGGGGTCTTAACACCTGCTGTACAGCTAACCCCTTGTTCTAGGGGTCTTAACACCTGCTGTACAGCTAACCCCTTGTTGTTCTAGGGGTCTTAACACTTGCTGTACAGCTAACCACTTGTTGTTCTAGGGGTCTTAACACCTGCTGTACAGCTAACCCCTTGTTGTTCTAGGGGTCTTAACACCTGCTGTACAGCTAACTCCTTGTTGTTCTAGGGGTCTTAACACCTGCTGTACAGCTAACCACTTGTTGTTCTAGGGGTCTTAACACCTGCTGTACAGCTAACCACTTGTTGTTCTAGGGGTCTTAACACCTGCTGTACAGCTAACCCCTTGTTGCTCTAGGGGTCTTAACACCTGCTGTACAGCTAACCCCTTGTTGTTCTAGGGGTCTTAACACCTGCTGTACAGCTAACCCCTTGTGACTCTAGGGGTCTTAACACCTGCTGTACAGCTAACCCCTTGTGACTCTAGGGGTCTTAACACCTGCTGTACAGCTAACCCCTTGTGACTCTAGGGGTCTTAATTAACATCTGTCACATGCGTGGTTTTAACATAAACCAAACCTTGTGTTGTTGATTTAAATTGCCCCCCCCCCCGCCGGTTTAACGCCAACACCATTTGAGCCTTCCCTCCCTCCTTCCCACCCTCCAGCTAATCGTCGTGGCCTAGAAAAGGGCCATGGGTGCTGCTACCCTTCTTTCCTGCACTAAACAGTAAAAAGAAAACAATGCCCTGCAACAAGCATTCCAGCCATAAGTGATGACTTAATTATTATTATTAACTGTTTCTACTTTTGGCACAAGGCCAGCAATTACCCCAGTGTATTACTGGTACCAGTAATGAACTGGGGTAATTGCTGGCTTTGTGCCAAAAGTAGAAACAATTATTACCATGGTGGATTGGCAGAATCGGGAGAGTGTCGGATACCATGCTACGCGGTATGGAGTTACGGCCCTTCACGTTCTGAGTTCAAATCCCGCCGAGGTTAGCTTTGCCTTTCATCCTTACAGGGTCGATAAAGTAAAGTACCAGTAATACACTGGGGGTCGATTTAATCGACTTTCCCTTCCCCCCCCCCCAAAAAAAAAATTGCTGGCCTTGTGCCTAAATCAGAAATCATCATTATTATTATTATTATTATTATCGGTGGATTCATAATCAGTAGAGCATCTGACAAAATACTTTGCTGTATTTAGTTACATCCCTTTACATTCTGGTATCAAATCCTGTTGAAGACAACTTTGCCTTTCATCCTTCCGAAGTCAATAAGATAAAATACCAGTAATGCACTGGGGCCAATCTAATCAACTTTCCCC
Source organism: Eledone cirrhosa (assembly GCA_964016885.1). Lineage (NCBI taxonomy): Eukaryota > Metazoa > Mollusca > Cephalopoda > Octopoda > Eledonidae > Eledone > Eledone cirrhosa. Next base: position 4,369,020 of record OZ024763.1, read on the forward strand.
ATCCTCCCCTTCAAATTGCTGGCCTTGTGCCTCGAGTAGAAACAGTTATTTGTGATGTTTCTTTTTCTTGTTTTTTCCATTTTTATGTGTGATGTTTTTTTTTTACATTCCCCACCATCACCCACACTAACAACACTCCTACTACTACTACTACTACTACTACTACTACTACTACTCCTACTACTACTACCTCTACCATCAACATTAATACAACAATACTTCTAGTATGCTTGAGTCATGCTGAATCTCCCTGAGAATTACATTAAGAGTACAAGAGTCTGTGGAATGCTATGTCACTTACACTATAATACAAGAGGGACTGTACCTGTAATTCAAAGAGCTCGGCTTGTTACTGTGTTATGCTGAATCTCCCTGAGAATTATATTAAGGGGGTACACATGTAGAATGCTAAGTCATTTACACGTTAATTTCATGAGCAGGCCGTTCCATTGATCAATCGTCTATAGTGGGTGACACTGACATCACTAGTGTCACATCTTAAGGTCTAGGGTGACACTGACATCACTAGTGTCACATCTTAAGGTCTAGGGTGACACTGACATCACTGGTGTCACATCTTAAGGTCTAGGGTGACACTGACATCACTGGTGTCACATCTTAAGGTCTAGGGTGACACTGACATCACTAGTGTCACATCTTAAGGTCTAGGGTGACACTGACATCACTAGTGTCACATCTTAAGGTCTAGGGTGACACTGACATCACTGGTGTCACATCTTAAGGTCTAGGGTGACACTGACATCACTAGTGTCACATCTTAAGGTCTAGGGTGACACTGACATCACTGGTGTCACATCTTAAGGTCTAGGGTGACACTGACATCACTAGTGTCACATCTTAAGGTCTAGGGTGACACTGACATCACTGGTGTCACATCTTAAGGTCTAGGGTGACACTGACATCACTAGTGTCACATCTTAAGGTCTAGGGTGACACTGACATCACTAGTGTCACATCTTAAGGTCTAGGGTGACACTGACATCACTGGTGTCACATCTTAAGGTCTAGGGTGACACTGACATCACTAGTGTCACATCTTAAGGTCTAGGGTGACACTGACATCACTAGTGTCACATCTTAAGGTCTAGGGTGACACTGACATCACTGGTGTCACATCTTAAGGTCTAGGGTGACACTGACATCACTGGTGTCACATCTTAAGGTCTAGGGTGACACTGACATCACTAGTGTCACATCTTAAGGTCTAGGGTGACACTGACATCACTAGTGTCACATCTTAAGGTCTAGGGTGACACTGACATCACTAGTGTCACATCTTAAGGTCTAGGGTGACACTGACATCACTGGTGTCACATCTTAAGGTCTAGGGTGACACTGACATCACTGGTGTCACATCTTAAGGTCTAGGGTGACACTGACATCACTGGTGTCACATCTTAAGGTCTAGGGTGACACTGACATCACTAGTGTCACATCTTAAGGTCTAGGGTGACACTGACATCACTAGTGTCACATCTTAAGGTCTAGGGTGACACTGACATCACTAGTGTCACATCTTAAGGTCTAGGGTGACACTGACATCACTGGTGTCACATCTTAAGGTCTAGGGTGACACTGACATCACTGGTGTCACATCTTAAGGTCTAGGGTGACACTGACATCACTAGTGTCACATCTTAAGGTCTAGGGTGACACTGACATCACTGGTGTCACATCTTAAGGTCTAGGGTGACACTGACATCACTAGTGTCACATCTTAAGGTCTAGGGTGACACTGACATCACTGGTGTCACATCTTAAGGTCTAGGGTGACACTGACATCACTAGTGTCACATCTTAAGGTCTAGGGTGACACTGACATCACTAGTGTCACATCTTAAGGTCTAGGGTGACACTGACATCACTGGTGTCACATCTTAAGGTCTAGGGTGACACTGACATCACTAGTGTCACATCTTAAGGTCTAGGGTGACACTGACATCACTAGTGTCACATCTTAAGGTCTAGGGTGACACTGACATCTTATTCCCCAAGCGCAGCATTTCTTGTTTCACTCTTCTAGGCTCAATAAAATAAAGTTTTTGTCAAATGGTGGAGATTATATAGTAAAATGGCTTTGTGGCTAAGGGTATTGGGCTTATCATCATAAAGTTGTAGGTTTGATTACTGGACGGTGTGGTCCATTGTGTCCTTCAGCAAGACACTTCATTTTCCAATATTCCAGCACACTTAACTGGTGTTGACTCTATAATGAACTGACTCGGTCTGTGAAAACCTGTCCAACCCATGCTAGCAGGGAAAATGGACATTAAGTGATGCCGGTGATAATGATCGGTAGAATTGTTAGGGTGGTAAACAAAATGCTGTATGGCATTTAGTTACAACCCCTTACATTCTCTGTTCAAATCCCACTGAGGGCAACTTTACATTTCATCTTTCTATGGAAGGTGGGGTGTGTCGATAAAATAAAGTACCAGCCAAGTACTGGGGTCGATTTAGTTGACTCCCCCCGTAAACTACTGGCCTTGTGCCTAAAGTAGAAATCATTATTCAATTTCGTATTTCTAAAGAAATACGGTATGTTTATAAATAAACATTTATTATTATGGTATTTAGTTGTGACTTTCTATGTTTTGAGTTCAACTCCCATTTTGCCTTTCATCCTTCCAGGGTCAATGAAATAAAGTACCAGTAATGCACTGAGGTTGATTTAATCAACTTTCCCTGCTCCTTCAAATTGCTGGCCTTGTACCTAAAGTAGAAACAATTATTTTATCATTTTTGAAATTTCTCCCTTCAGTTTAGGTTATTTTTTATTTTTGTTTTGTTTTACATATATACCCTTTTACCTGTTTCCAGCCCATGGTTGTGGCTATGCTGGGGCACCACTATTATATATATATATATGTATACATACATATATATCTGTTTTCCTTCCTTCGAATCTTCTCCTGAGTTCTTGGTGTCTCCAACTACCAACAAATAAAATTTAAATAAATAAATAAACTACAACAACATAAAAAAATTCTATTCTTAACAATGTTTTTGTTTGTTTTAATTTTTGCTTATTTTAGTATATTTTTTTTGTCCTTTTCTCTTTTTTATTTTCACATGCCCATGTCTTGGGCCATGGAAAATGTACCCAGTACACCCTGTAAGGTATTTGGGGATAGATAGAGCATCCAGCTGTAGAAATCAAGTCAAGAGATGGATGTCTCTTCAGTAAAAGACATTGACAACCTCCTTTAGTGTTAGTGACTTGATAAAAGGCACCCAGTACACCCTGTAAGGTTGTTGGCAATAGGAAGGGTATCCACCCCAAATATTTTGTGAAAGAAAAGGTTGAAAAGACTCTTCAGCTGTGTCAAACCTGGCAACCTCCGGGGTCACGATAAAATGCACCCAGTGCACTCTATAGAGAGTAGGATGTGATCCCCAGTCAGTCCAATTAAATACTGATTTGTTGTATAATGACCTGTCTAATCATTAATAGAAAATCTACATTAAAGGATGATGATGATGATACATATATATATTTAACTAATGTTGCATAATCTGCAAAGCTGTGATCAACTGAGTTGATAAACTGATGACATTTTCCTTGTGGCTTATATGGCC
>OZ024763.1:4380119-4387619 GCA_964016885.1 Eledone cirrhosa
AATGATGCTAGGGCTGTGAAATCTTGCATGTTGAAAATTAAACCTCATTTGGTCATTCCATGAGAGTATCTTGGTCAGCCTATGAAGGAATGATGCTAGGGCTGTGAAATCTTGCATGTTTAAAAATAAACTTCATTTGGTCATTCCATGAAAGTATCTTGGTCAGCCTATGAAGGAGTGATGCTAGGGCTGTGAAATCTTGCATGTTTAAAAATTAACTTCATTTGGTCATTCCATGAGAGTATCTTGGCCAGCCTATGAAGGAGTGATGCTAGAGCTATGAAATCTTGCATGTAGAAAAATAAACCTCATTTAGTCATTCCATGAGAGTATCTTGGTCAGCCTATAAAGGAGTGATGCTAGAGCTGTGAAATCTTGCATGTTGAAAACATAACCTCATTTGGTCATTCCATGAGATTATCTTGGTCAGCCTATGAAGGAGTGATGCTAGAGCTATGAAATCTTGCATGTGGAAAAATAAACCTCATTTGGTCATTCCATGAGAGTATCTTGGTCAGCCTATGAAGGAGTGATGCTAGAGCTGTGAAATCTTGCATGTTGAAAACATAACCTCATTTGGTCATTCCATGAGATTATCTTGGTCAGCCTATGAAGGAGTGATGCTAGGGCTGTGAAATCTTGCATGTTGAAAAATAAACCTCATTTGGTCATTCCATGAGAGTATCTTGGTCAGCGTATGAAGGAGTGATGCTAGAGCTGTGAAATCTTGCATGTTGAAAAATAAACCTCATTTGGTCATTCCGTGAGAGTATCTTGGTCAGCCTATGAAGGAGTGATGCTAGGGCTGTGAAATCTTGCATGTTGAAAAATAAACCTCATTTGGTCATTTCATGAGAGTATCTTGGTCAGCCTATGAAGGAATGATGCTAGGGCTGTGAAATCTTGCATGTTTAAAAATAAACTTCATTTGGTCATTCCATGAGAGTATCTTGGTCAGCCTATGAAGGACATATGCTAGAGCTATGAAATCTTGCATGTGGAAAAATAAACCACATTTGGTCATTCCATGAGAGTATCTTGGTCAGCCTATGAAGGAATGATGCTAGAGCTGTAAGATCTTGCATGTTGAAAACATAACCTCATTTGGTCATTCCATGAGATTATCTTGGTCAGCCTATGAAGGAGATATGCTAGAGCTATGAAATTTTGCATGTGGAAAAATAAACCTCATTTAGTCATTCCATGAGAGTATCTTGGCCAGTCTATGAAGGAGTGATGCTAGGGCTGTGAAATATTGCATGTTGAAAAATAAACCTCGTTTGGTCATTCCGTGAGAGTATCTTGGTCAGCCTATGAAGGAGATATGCTAGAGCTATTAAATCTTGCATGTGGAAAAATAAACCTCATTTGGTCATTCCATGAGAGTATCTTGGTCAGCCTATGAAGGAGTGATGCTAGAGCTGTGAAATCTTGCATGTTGAAAAAATAACCTCATTTGGTCATTCCATGAGAGTATCTTGGCCAGCCTATGAAGGAGTGATGCTAGAGCTGTGAAATCTTGCGTGTTGAAAAATAAACCTCATTTGGTCATTCCATGAGAGGATCTTGGTCAGCCTATGAAGGAGTGATGCTAGAACTCTGAAATCTTGCATGTTGGAAAAATAACCTCATTTGGTCATTCCATGAGAGTGTCTTGGCCAGCCTATGAAGGAGTGATGCTAGAGCTGTGAAATCTTGCATGTTGAAAAATAAACCTCATTTGGTCATTCCATGAGAGTATCTTGGTCAGCCTATGAATGAGTGATGCTAGAGTTGTGCAATCTTGCATGTGGAAAAATAAACCTCATTTAGTCATTCCATGAAAGTATCCTGGTCAGCCTATTCACACACACACACACATATATATATATATATATGTGTATGTATATGTATGTATATATATATATATATATGTATATATGTATATATACCTATATATATATATATACATACATATATCTATATATATATATACATACATATATATATACATATATACATATAATTACATATATATATATATACATACATATACATATATATATATGTGTGTGTGTGTGTGTGTGTGAATAGGCTGACCAGGATACTCTCATGGAATGACTAAATGAGGTTTATTTTTCAACGTGCAAGATTTCACAGCTCTAGCATTACTCCTTCATAGGCTGACCAAGATACTCTCATGGAATGACCAAATGAGGTTTATTTTTCAACATGCAAGATTTCACAGCCCTAGCATCACTCCTTCATAGGCTGGCCAAGATACTCTCATGGAATGACCAAATGAGGTTTATTTTTAAACATGCAAGATTGCACAGCTCTAGCCTCACTCCTTCATAGGCTGACCAAGATACTTTCATGGAATGACCAAATGAGGTTTATTTTTCAACATGCAAGATTTCACAGCCCTAGCATCACTCCTTCATAGGCTGACCAATATACTCTCATGGAATGACCAAATAAAGTTTATTTTTCAACATGCAAGATTTCACAGCCCTAGCATCACTCCTTCATAGGCTGGCCAGGATACACTCATGGAATGACCAAATGAGGTTTATTTTTCAACATGCAAGATTTCACAGCCCTAGCATCACTCCTTCATAGTCTGACCAAGATACTCTCACGGAATGACCAAATAAAGTTTATTTTTCAACATGCAAGATTTCACAGCCCTAGCATCACTCCTTCATAGGCTGGCCAAGATACTCTCATGGAATGACCAAATGAGGTTTATTTTTCAACATGCAAGATTGCACAGCTCTAGCATCACTCCTTCATAGGCTGACCAAGATACTTTCATGGAATGACCAACTGAGGTTTATTTTTCAACATGCAAGATTGCACAGCTCTAGCATCACTCCTTCATAGTGAGGCTATGAACATTTAAGCCTAGCTTCGTATATGCAAACAATGTAAGTATAATTACTAAGAAATTCAAAATAATTTTTGCACCCATTTTTGCGATTAAGTAAAGACGGAGTTATCGTTCTTGAGATTTCGGCTCGGAGAAATTTAAGGAACTGATGTCGCTAAATCGCCAAATCATTTACCTGTCCCGTTGCATCATGGGAGGGTAATGGCTGCCTTTTATATTTTAAAAACCATGGTAGTCTTTTTAATATTCTTCTCGCCAAAATGTATTAATTATTTACTTATATGAAACAAGGAACAAGATGCTGCGAAAGAAACTAAAGAATCTGCCATCGTTTAAAAAATAAAAGGCAGCCATTACCCTCCCATGAGGCAACGGGGCAGGTAAATGATTTGGCGATTTAGCGACATCAGTTCCTTAAATTTCTCCGAGCCGAAATCTCAAGAACGATAACTCCGTCTTTACTTAATCGCAAAAATGGGTGCAAAAATTATTTCGAATTTCTTAGTAATTATACTTACATTGTTTGCATATACGAAGGTAGGCTTAAAAGTTCATAGGCTCACTATGAAGGAGTGATGCTAGGGCTGTGCAATCTTGCATGTTGAAAAAATAACCTCATTTGGTCATTCCATGAGAGTATCTTGGCCAGCCTATGAAGGAGTGATGCTAGAGCTGTGAAATCTTGCATGTTGAAAAATAAACCTCATTTGGTCATTCCATGAGAGTATCTTGGCCAGCCTATGCAGGAGTGATGCTAGAGCTGTGAAATGTTGCATGTTGAAAAATAAACCTGATTTGGTCATTCCATGAGAGTATCTTGGTCAGTCTATGAAGGAGTGATGCTAGGGCTGTGAAATCTTGCATATTTCAAAATAAACTTCATTTGGTCATTGCATGAGAGTATCTTGGTCAGCCTATGAAGGAGATATGCTAGAGCTATGAAATCTTGCATGTGGAAAAATAAACCTCATTTGGTCATTCCATGAGAGTATCTTGGTCAGCCTATGAAGGAGTGATGCTAGAGCTGTGAAATCTTGCATGTTGAAAAATAAACCTCATTTGGTCATTCCATGAGAGTATCTTGGCCAGCCTATGAAAGAGTGATGCTAGAGCTGTGAAATCTTGCATGTTGAAAAATAAAACTCATTTGGTCATTCCATGAGAGTATCTTGGTCAGCCTATGAAGGAGTGATGCTAGGGCTGTGAAATCTTGTATGTTTAAAAATAAACTTCATTTGGTCATTCCATGAGAGTATCTTGGTCAGCCTATGAAGGAGGTACGCTAGAGCTATGAAATCTTGCATGTGGAAAAATAAACCTCATTTGGTCATTCCATGAGAGTATCTTGGTCAGCCTATGAAGGAGTGATGCTAGAGCTGTGAAATCTTGCATGTTGAAAAAATAACCTCATTTGGTCATTCCATGAGAGTATCTTGGCCAGCCTATGAAGGAGTGATGCTAGAGCTGTGAAATCTTGCATGTTGAAAAATAAACCTCATTTGGTCATTCCATGAGAGTATCTTGGCCAGCCTATGAAGGAGTGATGCTAGAGCTGTGAAATCTTGCATTTTGAAAAATAAACCTCATTTGGTCATTCCATGAGAGTATCTTGGTCAGCCTATGAAGGAGTGATGCTAGGGCTGTGAAATCTTGCATATTTCAAAATAAACTTCATTTGGTCATTCCATGAGAGTATCTTGGTAAGCCTATGAAGGAGATATGCTAGAGCTATGAAATCTTGCATGTGGAAAAATAAACCTCATTTGGTCATTCCATGAGAGTATCTTGGTCAGCCTATGAAGGAGTGATGCTAGAGCTGTGAAATCTTGCATGTTGAAAAATAAACCTCATTTGGTCATTCCATGAGAGTATATTGGCCAGCCTATGAAGGAGAGATGCTAGAGCTGTGAAATCTTGCATGTTGAAAAATAAACCTCATTTGGTCATTCCATGAGAGTATCTTGGCCAGCCTATGAAAGAGTGATGCTAGAGCTGTGAAATCTTGCATGTTGAAAAATAAAACTCATTTGGTCATTCCATGAGAGTATCTTGGTCAGCCTATGAAGGAGTGATGCTAGAGCTGTGAAATCTTGCATGTTTAAAAATAAACTTCATTTGGTCATTCCATGACAGTATCTTGGTCAGCCTATGAAGGAGGTACGCTAGAGCTATGAAATCTTGCATGTGGAAAAATAAACCTCATTTGGTCATTCCATGAGAGTATCTTGGTCAGCCTATGAAGGAGTGATGCTAGAGCTGTGAAATCTTGCATGTTGAAAAAATAACCTCATTTGGTCATTCCATGAGAGTATCTTGGCCAGCCTATGAAGGAGTGATGCTAGAGCTGTGAAATCTTGCATGTTGAAAAATAAACCTCATTTGGTCATTCCATGAGAGTATCTTGGCCAGCCTATGAAGGAGTGATGCTAGAGCTGTGAAATCTTGCATTTTGAAAAATAAACCTCATTTGGTCATTCCATGAGAGTATCTTGGTCAGCCTATGAAGGAGTGATGCTAGGGCTGTGAAATCTTGCAGGTTGAAAAATAAACCTCATTTGGTCATTCCATGAGAGTATCTTGGCCAAATGAAGTTTATTTTTAAACATGCAAGATTTCACAGCCCTAGCATCACTCCTTCATAGGCTGACCAAGTTAATCTCATGGAATGACCAAATGAGGTTTATTTTTCCACATGGAAGATTTCATAGCTCTAGCATATCTCCTTCTTTGGCTGACCACATTCTCTCATGGAATGACCAAATGAAGTTTAATTTTCAACATGCAAGAATTCACAGCTCTAGCATCACTCCTTCATAGGCTGGCCAAGATACTCTCATGGAATGACCAAATGAAGTTTATTTTTCAACATGCAAGAATTCACAGCTCTAGCATCACTCCTTCATAGGCTGACCAAGATACTTTCATGGAATGACCAAATGAAGTTTATTTTTCAACATGCAAGATTTCACAGCCCTAGCATCACTCCTTCATAGGCTGGCCAAGATACTCTCATGGAATGACCAAATGAGGTTATTTTTTCAACATGCAAGATTTCACAGCGCTAGCATCACTCCTTCATAGGCTGACCAAGATACTCTCATGGAATGACCAAATGAGGTTTATTTTTCCACATGCAAGATTTCATAGCTCTAGCGTACCTCCTTCATAGGCTGACCAAGATACTCTCATGGAATGACCAAATGAAGTTTATTTTTCAACATGCAAGATTTCACAGCTCTAGCGTCACTCTTTCATAGGCTGGCCAAGATACTCTCATGGAATGACCAAATAAGGTTTATTTTTCAACATGCAAGATTTCACAGCTCTAGCATCACTCCTTCATAGGCTGACCAAGATACTCTCATGGAATGAACAAATGAGGTTTATTTTTCCACATGCAAGATTTCATAGCTCTAGCATATCTCCTTCATAGGCTGACCAAGATACTCTCATGGAATGACCAAATGAAGTTTATTTTGAAATATGCAAGATTTCACAGCTCTAGCATCACTCCTTCATAGGCTGTCCAAGATACTCTCATGGAATGACCAAATGAGGTTTATTTTTCAACATGCAACATTTCACAGCTCTAGAATCACTCCTTCATAGGCCGACCAAGATACTCTCATGGAATGACCAAATGAGGTTTATTTTTCAACATGCAAGATTGCACAGCCCTAGCATCACTCCTTCATAGGCCGACCAAGATACTTTCATGGAATGACCAAATCAGGTTTATTTTTCAACATGCAAGATTTCACAGCTCTAGCATCACCCCTTCATAGGCTGACCAAGATACTCTCACGGAATAACCAAACGAGGTTTATTTTTCAACATGCAAGATTTCACAGCTCTAGCATCACCCCTTCATAGGCTGACCAAGATACTCTCATGGAATGACCAAATGAGGTTTATTTTTCAACATGCAAGATTTCACAGCCCTATCATCACTCCTTCATAGTGAGCCTATGAACCTTTAAGCCTACCTTCGTATATGCAAACAATGTAAGTATAATTACTAAGAAATTCGAAATAATTTTTGCACCCATTTTTGCGATTAAGTAAAGACGGAGTTATCGTTCTTGAGATTTCGGCTCGGAGAAATTTTAGGAACTGATGTCGCTAAATCGCCAAATCATTTACCTGCCCCGTTGCATCATGGGAGGGTAATGGCTGCCTTTTATATTTAAAAAACCATGGTAGTCTTTTTAATATTTTTCTCGCCAAAATGTTTTAATTATTTACTTATATGAAACAAGGAACAAGATGCTGCGAAAGAAACTAAAGAATCTGCCATCGTTTAAAAAATAAAAGGCAGCCATTACCCTCCCATGAGGCAACGGGGCAGGTAAATGATTTGGCGATTTAGCGACATCAGTTCCTTAAATTTCTCCGAGCCGAAATCTCAAGAACGATAACTCCGTCTTTACTTAATCGCAAAAATGGGTGCAAAAATTATTTCGAATTTCTTAGTAATTATACTTACATTGTTTGCATATACGAAGGTAGGCTTAAAAGTTCATAGGCTCACTATGAAGGAGTGATGCTAGGGCTGTGAAATCTTGCATGTTGAAAAATAAACCTCATTTGGTCATTCCATGAGAGTATCTTGGTCAGCCTATGAAGGA
>OZ024763.1:4392619-4420119 GCA_964016885.1 Eledone cirrhosa
GGTCATTCCATGAGAGTATCTTGGTCAGCCTATGAAGGAGTGATGCTAGGGCTGTGAAATCTTGCATGTTGAAAAATAAACTTCAATTGGTCATTCCATGAAAGTATCTTGGTCAGCCTATGAAGGAGTGATGCTAGGGCTGTGAAATCTTGCATGTTGAAAATTAAACTTCATTTGGTCATTCCATGAGAGAATGTGGTCAACCAAAGAAGGAGATATGCTAGAGCTATGAAATCTTGCATGTCGAAAAATAAACCTCCTTTGGTCATTCCATGAGAGTATCTTGGTCAGCCTATGAAGGAGTGGTGCTAGGGCTGTGAAATCTTGCATGTTGAAAAATAAACTTCATTTGGTCATTCTATGAAAGTATTTGGTCAGCTTATGAAGGAGTGATGCTAGGGCTGTGAAATCTTGCATGTTGGAAAAATAAGCTCATTTGGTCATTCCATGAGAGTATCTTGGCCAGTCTATGAAGGAGTGATGCTAGAGCTGTGAAATCTTGCATGTTGAAAATTAAACTTCATTTGGTCATTCCATGAGAGAATGTGGTCAGCCAAAGAAGGAGATATGCTAGAGCTATGAAATCTTGCATGTGGAAAAATAAAGCTCATTTGGTCATTCCATGAGAGTATCTTGGTTAGCCTATGAAGGAGTGATGCTAGAGCTGTGAAATCTTTCATGTTGAAAAATAAACCTCATTTGTTCATTCCATGAGAATATCTTGGCCAGCCTATGATGGAGTGATGCTAGAGCTGTGAAATCTTGCATGTTGGAAAAATAGCCTCATTTGGTCATTCCATGAGAGTATCTTGGCCAGTCTATGAAGGAGTGATGCTAGAGCTGTGAAATCTTGCATGTTGAAAAATAAACCTCCTTTGGTCATTCCATGAGAGTATCTTGGTCAGCCTATGAAGGAGTGATGCTAGGGCTGTGAAATCTTGCATGTTGAAAAATAAACTTCATTTGGTCATTCCATGAAAGTATCTCGGTCAGACTATGAAGGAGTGATGCTAGAGCTGTGAAATCTTGCATGTTGAAAATTAAACTTCATTTGGTCATTCCATGAGAGAATGTGGTCATCCAAAGAAGGAGATATGCTAGAGCTATGAAATCTTGCATGTGGAAAAATAAACCTCATTTGGTCATTCCATGAGATTAAATTGGTCAGCCTATGAAGGAGTGATGCTAGGACTGTGAAATCTTGCATATTTCAAAATAAACTTCATTTGGTCATTCTATGAGAGTATCTTGGTCAGCCTATGAAGGAGTGATGCTAGGGCTGTGAAATCTTGCATGTTGAAAAATAGACCTCATTTGGTCATTCCATGAGAGTATCTTGGTCAGCCTATGAAGGAGTGATGCTAGAGCTGTGAAATCTTGCATATTTCAAAATAAACTTCATTTGGTCATTCTATGAGAGTATCTTGGTCAGCCTATGAAGGAGTGATGCTAGGGCTATGAAATCTTGCATGTTGAAAAATAAACCTCATTTGGTCATTCCATGAGAGTATCTTGGTCAGCCTATGAAGGAGTGATGCTAGGGCTGTGAAATCTTGCATGTTTAAAAATAAACTTCATTTGGTCATTCCATGAGAATATCTTGGTCAGCCTATGAAGGAGATATGCTAGAGCTATGAAATCTTGCATGTGGAAAAATAAACCTCATTTGGTCATTCCATGAGAGTATCTTGGCCAGCCTATGAAGGAGAGATGCTAGCGCTGTGAAATCTTGCATGTTGAAAAATAAACCTCATTTGGTCATTCCATGAGAGTATCTTGGCCAGCCTATGAAGGAGTGATGCTAGGGCCGTGAAATCTTGCATGTTGAAAAATAAACCTCATTTGGTCATTCCATGAGAATATCTTGGTCAGCCTATGAAGGAGTGATGCTAGGGCTGTGAAATCTTGCATGTTGAAAAATAAACTTCAATTGGTCATTCCATGAAAGTATCTTGGTCAGCCTATGAAGGAGTGATGCTAGGGCTGTGAAATCTTGCATGTTGAAAATTAAACTTCATTTGGTCATTCCATGAGAGAATGTTGTCAACCAAAGAAGGAGATATGCTAGAGCTATGAAATCTTGCATGTCGAAAAATAAACCTCATTTGGTCATTCCATGAGAGTATCTTGGTTAGCCTATGAAGGAGTGATGCTAGAGCTGTGAAATCTTGCATGTTGAAAAATAAACCTCATTTGTTCATTCCATGAGAGTATCTTGGCCAGCCTATGAAGGAGTGATGCTAGAGCTGTGAAATCTTGCATGTTGGAAAAATAACCTCATTTGGTCATTCCATGAGAGTATCTTGGCCAGTCTATGAAGGAGTGGTGCTAGAGCTGTGAAATCTTGCATGTTGAAAAATAAACCTCCTTTGGTCATTCCATGAGATTATCTTGGTCAGCCTATGAAGGAGTGATGCTAGGGCTGTGAAATCTTGCATGTTGAAAAATAAACTTCATTTGGTCATTCCATGAAAGTATCTCGGTCAGCCTATGAAGGAGTGATGCTAGAGCTGTGAAATCTTGCATGTTGAAAATTAAACTTCATTTGGTCATTCCATGAGAGAATGTGGTCAGCCAAAGAAGGAGATATGCTAGAGCTATGAAATCTTGCATGTCGAAAAATAAACTTCATTTGGTCATTCCATGAGATTAACTTGGTCAGCCTATGAAGGCGTGATGCTAGGGCTGTGAAATCTTGCATATTTCAAAATAAACTTCATTTGGTCATTCTATGAGAGTATCTTGGTCAGCCTATGAAGGATTGATGCTAGGGCTGTGAAATCTTGCATGTTGAAAAATAAACCTCATTTGGTCATTCCATGAGAGTATCTTAGTCAGCCTATGAAGGAGTGATGCTAGAGCTGTGAAATCTTGCATATTTCAAAATAAACTTCATTTGGTCATTCTATGAGAGTATCTTGGTCAGCCTATGAAGGAGTGATGCTAGGGCTGTGAAATCTTGCATGTTGAAATATAAAACTCATTTGGTCATTCCATGAGAGTATCTTGGTCAACCTATGAAGGAGATATGCTAGAGCTATGAAATCTTGCATGTGGAAAAATAAACCTCATTTGGTCATTCCATGAGAGTATCTTGGCCAGCCTATGAAGGAGAGATGCTAGAGCTGTGAAATCTTGCATGTTGGATAATAAACCTCATTTGGTCATTCCATGAAAGTATCTTGGTCAGCCTATGAAGGAGTGATGCTAGAGCTGTGCAGTCTTGCATGTTGGAAAATAAATCTCATTTGGTCATTCCTTGAGAGTATCTTGGTCAGCCTACGAAGGAGTGATGCTAGAGCTGTGAAATCTTGAATGTTGAAAAATAAACTTCATTTGGTAATTCCATGAGAGTATCTTGCTCAGCCTATGAAGGTGTGATGCTAGAGCTGTGAAATCTTGCATGTTGAAAAATAAATCTAATTGGCTCATTCCATGAGAGTATCTTGGTCAGCCTATGAAGGAGTGATGCTAGAGCTGTGAAATCTTGCCTGCTGAAAAATAAATCTAATTGGGTCTTTCCATGAGAGTATCTTGGTCAGCCTATGAAGGAGAGATGCTAGAGCTGTGCAATCTTGCATGTTGGAAAATAAACCTCATTTGGTCTTTCCATGAGATTAACTTGGTCAGCCTATGAAGGAGAGATGCTAGAGCTGTGGAATCTTGCATGTTGAAAGATAAACCTCATTTGGTCATTCCATGAGAGTATCTTGCTCAGCCTATGAAGGAGTGATGCTAGGGTTGTGTAATCTTGCATGTGTAAAAATAAACCTCATTTAGTCATTTCATGAGAGTATCTTGGTCAGCCTATGAAGGAGATATGCTAGAGCTGTGCAATCTTGCATGTTGGAAAATAAACCTCATTTGGTCTTTCCATGAGATTAACTTGGTCAGCCTATGAAGGAGTGATTCTAGAGCTGTGGAATCTTGCATGTGGAAAAATAAACCTCATTTAGTCATTTCATGAGAGTATCTTGGTCAGCCTATGAAGGAGATGTGCTAGAGCTGTGCAATCTTGCATGTTGGAAAATAAACCTCATTTGGTCTTTCCATGAGATTAACTTGGTCAGCCTATGAAGGAGTGATGCTAGGGCTGTGCAATCTTGCATGTGGAAAAATAAACCTCATTTAGTCATTTCATGAGAGTATCTTGGTCAGCCTATGAAGGAGATATGCTAGAGCTGTGCAATCTTGCATGTTGGAAAATAAACCTCATTTGGTCTTTCCATGAGATTAACTTGGTCAGCCTATGAAGGAGTGATGCTAGAGCTGTGAAATCTTGCATGTTGAAAAATAAATCTCATTTGGTCATTCCTTGAGAGTATCTTGGCTAGCCTATGAAGGAGTGATGCTAGGGCTGTGCAATCTTTTATGTTGAAAAATAAGCCTCATTTTGTCATTCTATGAGAGTATGTTGGCCAGCTTATGAAGGTGTGATGCTAGAGCTGTGAAATCTTGCATGTTGAAAAATAAATCTCATTTCGTCATTCCATGAGAGTATCTTGGTCAGCCTATGAAGGAGAGATGCTAGAGCTGTGAAATCTTGCATGTTGGATAATAAACCTCATTTGGTCATTCCATGAAGTATCTTGGTCAGCCTATGAAGGAGTGATGCTAGAGCTGTGCAGTTTTGCATGTTGGAAAATAAATCTCATTTGGTCATTCCTTGAGAGTATCTTGGTCAGCCTACGAAGGAGTGATGCTAGAGCTGTGAAATCTTGAATGTTGAAAAATAAACTTCATTTGGTAATTCCATGAGAGTATCTTGCTCAGCCTATGAAGGAGTGATGCTAGAGCTGTGAAATCTTGCATGTTGAAAAATAAATCTAATTGGCTCATTCCATGAGAGTATCTTGGTCAGCCTATGAAGGAGTGATGCTAGGGCTGTGAAATCTTGCATGTTGAAAATTAAACTTCATTTGGTCATTCCATGAGAGAATGTTGTCAACCAAAGAAGGAGATATGCTAGAGCTATGAAATCTTGCATGTCGAAAAATAAACCTCATTTGGTCATTCCATGAGAGTATCTTGGTTAGCCTATGAAGGAGTGATGCTAGAGCTGTGAAATCTTGCATGTTGAAAAATAAACCTCATTTGTTCATTCCATGAGAGTATCTTGGCCAGCCTATGAAGGAGTGATGCTAGAGCTGTGAAATCTTGCATGTTGGAAAAATAACCTCATTTGGTCATTCCATGAGAGTATCTTGGCCAGTCTATGAAGGAGTGGTGCTAGAGCTGTGAAATCTTGCATGTTGAAAAATAAACCTCCTTTGGTCATTCCATGAGATTATCTTGGTCAGCCTATGAAGGAGTGATGCTAGGGCTGTGAAATCTTGCATGTTGAAAAATAAACTTCATTTGGTCATTCCATGAAAGTATCTCGGTCAGCCTATGAAGGAGTGATGCTAGAGCTGTGAAATCTTGCATGTTGAAAATTAAACTTCATTTGGTCATTCCATGAGAGAATGTGGTCAGCCAAAGAAGGAGATATGCTAGAGCTATGAAATCTTGCATGTCGAAAAATAAACTTCATTTGGTCATTCCATGAGATTAACTTGGTCAGCCTATGAAGGCGTGATGCTAGGGCTGTGAAATCTTGCATATTTCAAAATAAACTTCATTTGGTCATTCTATGAGAGTATCTTGGTCAGCCTATGAAGGATTGATGCTAGGGCTGTGAAATCTTGCATGTTGAAAAATAAACCTCATTTGGTCATTCCATGAGAGTATCTTAGTCAGCCTATGAAGGAGTGATGCTAGAGCTGTGAAATCTTGCATATTTCAAAATAAACTTCATTTGGTCATTCTATGAGAGTATCTTGGTCAGCCTATGAAGGAGTGATGCTAGGGCTGTGAAATCTTGCATGTTGAAATATAAAACTCATTTGGTCATTCCATGAGAGTATCTTGGTCAACCTATGAAGGAGATATGCTAGAGCTATGAAATCTTGCATGTGGAAAAATAAACCTCATTTGGTCATTCCATGAGAGTATCTTGGCCAGCCTATGAAGGAGAGATGCTAGAGCTGTGAAATCTTGCATGTTGGATAATAAACCTCATTTGGTCATTCCATGAAAGTATCTTGGTCAGCCTATGAAGGAGTGATGCTAGAGCTGTGCAGTCTTGCATGTTGGAAAATAAATCTCATTTGGTCATTCCTTGAGAGTATCTTGGTCAGCCTACGAAGGAGTGATGCTAGAGCTGTGAAATCTTGAATGTTGAAAAATAAACTTCATTTGGTAATTCCATGAGAGTATCTTGCTCAGCCTATGAAGGTGTGATGCTAGAGCTGTGAAATCTTGCATGTTGAAAAATAAATCTAATTGGCTCATTCCATGAGAGTATCTTGGTCAGCCTATGAAGGAGTGATGCTAGAGCTGTGAAATCTTGCCTGCTGAAAAATAAATCTAATTGGGTCTTTCCATGAGAGTATCTTGGTCAGCCTATGAAGGAGAGATGCTAGAGCTGTGCAATCTTGCATGTTGGAAAATAAACCTCATTTGGTCTTTCCATGAGATTAACTTGGTCAGCCTATGAAGGAGAGATGCTAGAGCTGTGGAATCTTGCATGTTGAAAGATAAACCTCATTTGGTCATTCCATGAGAGTATCTTGCTCAGCCTATGAAGGAGTGATGCTAGGGTTGTGTAATCTTGCATGTGTAAAAATAAACCTCATTTAGTCATTTCATGAGAGTATCTTGGTCAGCCTATGAAGGAGATATGCTAGAGCTGTGCAATCTTGCATGTTGGAAAATAAACCTCATTTGGTCTTTCCATGAGATTAACTTGGTCAGCCTATGAAGGAGTGATTCTAGAGCTGTGGAATCTTGCATGTGGAAAAATAAACCTCATTTAGTCATTTCATGAGAGTATCTTGGTCAGCCTATGAAGGAGATGTGCTAGAGCTGTGCAATCTTGCATGTTGGAAAATAAACCTCATTTGGTCTTTCCATGAGATTAACTTGGTCAGCCTATGAAGGAGTGATGCTAGGGCTGTGCAATCTTGCATGTGGAAAAATAAACCTCATTTAGTCATTTCATGAGAGTATCTTGGTCAGCCTATGAAGGAGATATGCTAGAGCTGTGCAATCTTGCATGTTGGAAAATAAACCTCATTTGGTCTTTCCATGAGATTAACTTGGTCAGCCTATGAAGGAGTGATGCTAGAGCTGTGAAATCTTGCATGTTGAAAAATAAATCTCATTTGGTCATTCCTTGAGAGTATCTTGGCTAGCCTATGAAGGAGTGATGCTAGGGCTGTGCAATCTTTTATGTTGAAAAATAAGCCT
The DNA here is from genome assembly GCA_964016885.1 of Eledone cirrhosa. Lineage (NCBI taxonomy): Eukaryota > Metazoa > Mollusca > Cephalopoda > Octopoda > Eledonidae > Eledone > Eledone cirrhosa. The sequence continues at coordinate 4,399,910 of OZ024763.1, forward strand.
CATTTTGTCATTCTATGAGAGTATGTTGGCCAGCTTATGAAGGTGTGATGCTAGAGCTGTGAAATCTTGCATGTTGAAAAATAAATCTCATTTCGTCATTCCATGAGAGTATCTTGGTCAGCCTATGAAGGAGAGATGCTAGAGCTGTGAAATCTTGCATGTTGGATAATAAACCTCATTTGGTCATTCCATGAAGTATCTTGGTCAGCCTATGAAGGAGTGATGCTAGAGCTGTGCAGTTTTGCATGTTGGAAAATAAATCTCATTTGGTCATTCCTTGAGAGTATCTTGGTCAGCCTACGAAGGAGTGATGCTAGAGCTGTGAAATCTTGAATGTTGAAAAATAAACTTCATTTGGTAATTCCATGAGAGTATCTTGCTCAGCCTATGAAGGAGTGATGCTAGAGCTGTGAAATCTTGCATGTTGAAAAATAAATCTAATTGGCTCATTCCATGAGAGTATCTTGGTCAGCCTATGAAGGAGTGATGCTAGAGCTGTGAAATCTTGCCTGTTGAAAAATAAATCTAATTGGGTCATTCCATGAGAGTATCTTGGTCAGCCTATGAAGGAGAGATGCTAGAGCTGTGCAATCTTGCATGTTGGAAAAATAAACCTCATTTGGTCTTTCCATGAGATTAACTTGGTCAGCCTATGAAGGAGAGATGCTAGAGCTGTGGAATCTTGTATGTTGAAAAATAAACCTCATTTCGTCATTCCATGAGTGTATATTGGTCAGACAATGAAGGAGTGATGCTAGAGCTGTGCAATCTTGCATGTGGAAAAATAAACCTCATTTAGTAATTTCATGAGAGTATCTTGGTCAGCCTATGAAGGAGATATGCTAGAGCTGTGCAATCTTGCATGTTGGAAAATAAACCTCATTTGGTCTTTCCACGAGATTAACTTGGTCAGCCTATGAAGGAGTGATGCTAGAGCTGTGGAATCTTGCATGTGGAAAAATAAACCTCATTTAGTCATTTCATGAGAGTATCTTAGTCAGCCTATGAAGGAGATATGCTAGAGCTGTGCAATCTTGCATGTTGGAAAATAAACCTCATTTGGTCTTTCCATGAGATTAACTTGGTCAGCCTATGAAGGAGTGATGCTAGAGCTGTGCAATCTTGCATGTGGAAAAATAAACCTCATTTAGTCATTTCATGAGAGTATCTTGGTCAGCCTATGAAGGAGATATGCTAGAGCTGTGCAATCTTGCATGTTGGAAAATAAACCTCATTTGGTCTTTCCATGAGATTAACTTGGTCAGCCTATGAAGGAGTGATGCTAGAGCTGTGCAATCTTGCATGTGGAAAAATAAACCTCATTTAGTCATTTCATGAGAGTATCTTGGTCAGCCTATTCACACACACATATATATATGTATATGTATGTATATATATATATATATATATATATATGTAATTATATGTATATATCTATATATATATGTATGTATATATATATATAGATGTATGTATGTATATATATATATGTATATATATATGTATGTATATATATATATATATATATATAGATATATGTATGTATATATATATATATCTATAGATATATCTATATATATATACATAAATATATATATCTATATATATCTATATATATATCTATATATATATATATATATATATATATATATATATATATATATATATATATATATATATATATATTATATATATATATATATATATATATATATAATTATATTGCTTCTACTATCATATTCATAAAATCCCACTCTTTAATTTTCTATGCAAATAGCACAGAAAACTACCCTCCACCATCTCACACCCTACTCCCCCCTTCCATTATGGCCCCTCCCTTCATCCCCCATATTCCCCCTCTACCCCATCATCCTCTATGCCCCCCCCCACCCCTCACTCTGTCCTATACATATTTAATAGTTTCATTCACTAACATGACATTTGAAATTCACTGCACAATATTAATGTCTATATAAACATTGAATTGTTTTTTCCATCACAACACCTGTGTCTCTGTGTGTGTCTATGTCAGTGTGTGTGTATTCATGAGTGTGGGAATGTGTGTGTGTCAGTGTGTATCTGCCACTTGTGACTGGTTTTCTAGCAGAATAGCTTAGCATATTTCACAATATATATATATATATATGAAAAGATGGCATGCTGCGTGGCTGCAAATCTTTTCATATATTTATATATTTTCCTCCGCTGTGACCTGTCTTTTTCTTTCTTACTGCTTCCCCTTTCTCTGTATCTCTCACTTTCTTTTAACACTCTCTACCAGTCACTCTCTCAGTTAGCCTCTTCCTCACACTTTCACTCACTCACTCTCTGCTACTCCCTCTCCATTACTTCCTCCCGTTTGACCTGTGTGAAATCCTTTTCTCGCTCACATTTCACCCAGGTTGGATGGTCTTTATCTCTCGTCTACGATTTCACAGAACTTATGTTCATCGATTTCAGGGACTTGACTCCTTCTTCCTTACTTTTCGTTGCATTACCATCTTTGTTTGTTTACGGTCTCGCTCGTTTCACCCTATTTACGTGTCCCAACGACTTTCTTTAGCCGTTACTCGCACCAACCAGAGGTAAATGGTCTTTAAAGCGATGAAATACCAATGAAGGCTGGAAGATCACTGATGAAGGACTAAATTTATTCATATATATATATATATATATATATATAATCATCATTATCATCACCAATTTACATCCATTCTTCCACGCTAGCATGGGTTAGATGGGTTGTGCTGTAGTGGGCAATGCCATGTGAGGTGGCCTCGTCTTGTTCATATGGAACTGATTTTGGCTGGGTTTTTACAGCTGGATGCCCTTCCTAACACCAACCTCATTTACAGTGAGTACTGGGTGTTTTTTTTACCGTGGCACCTATACGATATATGTATATATATACACACACATACATATACACACTTATATATATATATATATATATACACGATCGTGTAGGTGTCACGACAAAAAAACACACAGTCCACGCTGTAATGTGGCCGTGTAGGCAACACGGTAAAAACCTCCCAGACCCACACTGTAAATGTGGTTGGTGTTAGGAAGGGCATCCAACTGTAGAAAACCCGCCAGACAGTCCTATGCGAGCAAGACAATCACTCTTGCCTCAAGTGGGACTACCCCCGTCCAAACCCATGCAAGCGTGGAACACGGACGTTAAACGTTGATGATGATGATGATGATGATGATGACACACACACATAATAAACAAAAACATTAAGCTCTTTTTACAGTTTGGATGAGCCAAACATACAAACCTTTTGAATAACTGTCACAATCAATGATATTAAATTTGTGTATGTGTATGTGTGTGTAGATAAATTCTGACTGTGTTGAACAATAAATTTATGTTAGTATTTTTCTTGTCTTTGGCGTATCTTATTAAAAAGATATATAAAATAAATATAAATTGTAAGGTGGCAATTGAATCCATGTCTGTTTTATTGACACGTTAATTTACTGCCTGGTCAGAAGCTTTTTTACTTCTTATTGTCACAATAGATTCTCTATTTCTATAGAATGACAAAGTTTGTTTTGTTTTTCTTTTTAAACTGTTAATATTTCTATGTGAAGTTACTTGACCAGTGGTTAAGGTGTTGGAGGTCTTGATTGTAAAGTCTCAGGTTCAAACCCTGGTCATGTGTCTTTCAGTGAGGCACTTTATATCACATTGCTCCAGTTCACAGCTAAAATAAAGGAGTACCAGTACCAGCCTCAGCCCCAGCCCCAACAGCGGCAACCATTGAGAGTTAGCTCTACTATCAACTGCCATCCCAAGGGGTGAAGGTATTCTTCTATTCTCAGTTACTTAACACCGATGAAACCAGGATAAGCTCCATGCTTTTTCACAGCCATGGAATTTTGGAAGAATAGATGTCAAATGAGACCTCTAACTCTAACACATATCTCTATTGTATACATCTGGCTTCATTCACCATATGGCCATTAATTGACTCATTTTTGAGGATATTTTAAAGGTTTCATCCCGTAATTTTTCATTTTGTGATCTAAAGCAGTGATTCTCAGTGACCCTGGTCACATTCCTCTCCTACTTGTGCACCCAGTTCTCAGAGACCCAGGTCATATTCTGCCCCCTCCCCCCACTAATAATCCTAGGTCACTATCCTCCCCCCATTTGTCCCAGTTCTCAGAGATCTAGGTTACACTCTGCACCCCCTCCACAGTCCCAGTCTTCATAGCCCCTTCCCACCATTTTCAATAACCATCCAATAATTTTTCACCCAAGCACCATATTAACATGAACAAGTTTTTCAAACCACAATGGTTGTCTGAAGCAACTCTTATAAACTGTTAATTATGGATTGCCATTAAAGTTTCATACACTGTTATTTCATTTGATATATATATATATATAGATATAGATATATATATATATATATATATATATATATAAACTCAGATGACATTTATTGTATTCAGCCAGCCATTTAGAGTGATAAATTACTTGTTTGTTGTTTAAATATGAAACTGACTGGCCTATCTGCTAATATGCAAATCTGGTTGATCAGCCAATCTGCTATGCAAATCAGGCTGATCAGTCACTGTGTATATTTTAGAAAATATCATATATTTTCACTAGCTCTGACAGTTGGCAGGTGAGCAGTATACTGCACTGATGAAGGGTAATCACTCAGAAACATTAGTGTCTGCAGTTCTGTTTACATGCCAACACAAGAGCCTGAATGATGGGGTCATTCTACTGACATGGCTATTAAAGAGGTTGTTTGCATAATAATATTAAAAAAACTCAGATTACATTTATTATATATATATATATATATATATATATATATATATATATATATATATATATATATATATATATATTAGAATTTGATTGCAAACGAATCGAATATTAACATTATTATTCAATATAAAACCCATAATTACATTTATGTAATAGGTTATGTTAAAGTAAAATATTCTAATTTTCAGCAAGGCCAGCTGTAAAATTGCTCAATATGCAAATGAGGTTAATCAGTCGATGTATACTTTAGAAAATACTGTTGAATGCTACTGTTGAATGAACGGATGATGTTAGTCATCAAAAACAAAAGAGTGTGGCTGCCTGCTTGCAAATGAATCGAATATTATTATTATTTGATATAAAACCCATAATTACATTTATGTTAGAGCGAAAAATCTAATTCTAATTTTGTTTATATATACACAATGTACACTATAGTGGGTATATTGGTATTTCATTTGATATATATATACCTTATACACTATAGTGTATGGTATTTCATTTGATATATATATATATATATATATATATACACACACACAATATACTCTATAGTATGGTATTTAATTTGATATATATACATATATATATACACTATAGTATGGTATTTCATTTGATATATATATATATATACACACACACAATATACTCTATAGTATGGTATTTCATTTGATATATATACATATATATATACACTATAGTATGGTATTGCATTTGATATATATATATATATATATACTATAGTATGGTATTTCATTTGATATATATATATATATACACACACACAATATACTCTATAGTATGGTATTTCATTTGATATATATACATATATATATACACTATAGTATGGTATTTCATTTGATATATATATATATATATATACTATAGTATGGTATTTCATTTGATATATATATATACACTATAGTATGGTATTTCATTTGATATATATATATATATATAATATACACTATAGTATGGTATTGCATTTGATATATTATCATCATCATCTTCGTTTAACGTCCATCTTCCACGCTAGCATGGGTTAGATGGGAGTTGGCTCACTTGAGGCAAGTGGGATATATATATATATACAATATACTCTATAGTATGGTATTTCATTTGATATATATATATATATATACACTATAGTATGGTTTTTCATTTGATATATATACATATATATATACACTATAGTTTGGTATTTCATTTGATATATATATATATATCTACACTATAGTATGGTTTTTCATTTGAAATATATATATATATATACACTATAGTATGGTTTTTCATTTGATATATATATATATATATATATACACTATAGTATGGTATTTCATTTGATATATATATATACACTATAGTATGGTTTTTCATTTGAAATATATATATATATATATACACTATAGTATGGTATTTCATTTGATATATATATATATATACACTATAGTATGGTATTTCATTTGATATATATATATATATATACACTATAGTATGGTATTTCATTTGATATATATATATATATATACACTATAGTATGGTTTTTCATTTGATATATATATATATATACACTATAGTATGGTTTTTCATTTGAAATATATATATATATATACACTATAGTATGGTATTTCATTTGATATATATATATACACTATAGTATGGTTTTTCATTTGAAATATATATATATATATATACACTATAGTATGGTATTTCATTTGATATATATATATACACTATAGTATGGTATTTCATTTGATATATATATATATATACACTATAGTATGGTATTTCATTTGATATATATATATATATACACTATAGTATGGTATTTCATTTGATATATATATATATATACACTATAGTATGGTATTTCATTTGATATATATATATATACACTATAGTATGGTATTTCATTTGATATATATATATATACACTATAGTATGGTATTTCATTTGATATATATACACAATGTATACTGTGTTTGGGTAGAGACAAACACGCACACATATATATATATATACACATATATATGTATACACACATATATATGTATACACACATATATATATATACACACAAGACTCCTCCTCTGACTAACACTCTCCCCAAGACTCCTCTGACTAACACTCATCCCCTGGGAGACAATTACCTCCCATTTCAGAATCACTCCTTTAAAAACTGAAAAAGAAAGAAAAACCAAATTTTTTAAAAATTTCTTTTCAAAAGAAATTAACCCTTTACCATTCACATTACTCTATATTAACTATTGTATTTTCATGGAAAACACTTTATTTCACATAATTATCTCACATAATATCGAATCTACAAGAACTTGATATTATTTTTGAGAACAATATCTTAACATAAGTATGAACAGCTGGTTACTGCCGGTTTGAACAGAAAGAAGTGAGAGAATTCTGGCTGGATATGGCCGGTTTAAATGCTAAAGGGTTAAATGTTTTATTTGCTTTTTATATGTGAGAAAAAATCTCAATTTTAAATTGTAAATACAGTTATATATATATATATTATATAGAGGAGGATATATACTCGACCATGATGTCTAGTGGTTTTGGACACACACACACACACACACACACATATATATATATATATATATATATATATATATATATATATATATTTATATATATATTATATATAAATTATATATATTATATATGTATTATATATATATATATATATATATAATATAAGATCAAAAGATGGTTAAAGGAGTTCCATATATTTTATTATGCGCATTTCAAAAACAAACATCATCAAACAATAATATTTGTGTTTTCATCAGATAAAACAGGAGAACATGATATGAAGGCTAAAAAACACTTGTTGATAGTGCAGTTTTAAATCAACATATGTTGATTTAAAACTGCACTATCAACAAGTGTTTTTTAGCCTTCATATCATGTTCTCCTGTTTTATCTGATGAAAACACAAATATTATTGTTTGATGATGTTTGTTTTTGAAATGCGCATAATAAAATATATGGAACTCCTTTAACCATCTTTTGATCTTATATTATGTATACTCCAGTCCCACAAACTGTAGAGTGCTTCTTATCCGATATCTGCATTGCTTTATTGTACTACAATAAAACTCACCTCCTACATTATATATATATATATATAGTAATAATAATAAATTTGAAGACTAAAATCCAAAGAGGGCTCGATAAGGATAAATATATATCAAATATATAAGAACCGTAGAGCAAATATTTATTAAAATAACAGATTAAAGTTTAAGCAAAGAATCGCTGCTTTCACCCTTAACTTCAGTAGATCTCGTTAAGGGTGAAATCAGCGATTCTTTGCTTAAACTTTAATCTGTTATTTTAATAAATATATATATATATATATATATTATATATATATATTATATATATATGTAAAATCCAGATTACTGCAGCAACTGGTTTCAGCTGAAACTGCATGGTGCCGCATTTGGAATTTTACATATATATATATATATATATATATATATATATATATATATATATATATATATATATATATATATACCCACGCTGCATCTCCCCATGTATTGAGTACTCCGATGATTAGGGGTCTCCTCGGCCTTAGCACTGAAGACTCTGTCGCTCTCTCTCTCTCTCTATATATATATACATATACATACATCTATATATATATTTATATATATACATACATATATATATATATACATGCACGCACACACACACATATATAATGTTCATAATTTGAATTTATAATCTGTTTTGATGACAACTATAAATATGTTACAATTTTTGCAGTTTTTGACAGATCTGAAAACTATTTTTCACCTGTAAAATAAAAAATAAATAAATAAAATACTGAGAAATATGAAGAACTTCATCTATTTCTCATTCATATATATATATTTTATTTTCTTTTTTATAAAACAAATTTAATAAAATATCTTGCTTCTTACTGAATATTAAAAGAAGAAAAAACGAACAGTAACAATAACATTGATAATAATGATGAAAATAATAATAATGATAATAATAATAAAAATGATGCAGAAATAAAAAAATGAAATTGTGATGAAATGTCTTTCAGTTAGGTCTTTTGTTGTTTTGGATTTTGCTATGACAATATAGATATTTAATAGAACATACTGTGACAAAAATTATTTTCCCACAGAAATTGTCCTTTTTTAAATAGTAGCAAATGAAACAGGCGTTTCGTTCCTTTCTCCACCAGCTCGGCTTAGTCATGTACTGTAGCAGTCACCTTGGCAGTGGGGTCATGTTTTTCTTTCTCAAGAAATAAGGAACATTCACATCCGTGCTTTGATGGGCAAATTAAAAAGTGTGAACAAAGGAATCTATTCACAACCTATGCTCTGTTTATATTTTCATTCTGAAGGATTTGCAAACGATTTGTAATGTTTGTGCAACTATGAAGTATTAATTGTATTATATGTGTTTATATTTTCATTCTGTAAGAATTATAAACAATAAAATGAATATATTATATATATATATATTTATATATATATTTATAAAACCATAAGATTTCGACTAGGTTATCAAACAACATGACCCTCCTAAAGTACAACAATCACCATCATCATCATCATCTTCGTTTAACGTCCATTTTCCACGCTAGCATGGGTTAGACGGGAGTTGTCCCACTTGAGGCAAGGTTGGTCGGGTGATCATGTCTTGCTCATATAGGACTATCTGGCAGGTTTTCTATGGCTGGATGCCCTTCCTAACACCAACCACATTTACAGCGTGAACTGGGAACTTTTTACCGTGTTACCTACACGGCCACATTACAGCGTGGACTGTGAGTTTTTTGTCGTGACACCTACACGGCCACATTACAGCGTGGACTGTGAGTTTTTTGTCGTGACACCTACACGGCCACATTACAGCGTGGACTGTGAGTTTTTTGTCGTGACACCTACACGGCCACATTACAGCGTGGACTGTGAGTTTTTTGTCGTGACACCTACACGGCCACATTACAGCGTGGACTGTGAGTTTTTTGTCGTGACACCTACACGGCCACATTACAGCGTGGACTGTGAGTTTTTTGTCGTGACACCTACACGGCCACATTACAGCGTGGACTGTGAGTTTTTTGTCGTGACACCTACACGGCCACATTACAGCGTGGACTGTGAGTTTTTTGTCGTGACACCTACACGGCCACATTACAGCGTGGACTGTGAGTTTTTTGTCGTGACACCTACACGGCCACATTACAGCGTGGACTGTGAGTTTTTTGTTGTGACACCTACACGACCACATTACAGCGTGGACTGTGTGTTTTTTTCTTGTGAGACCTACACGATCTCGATCTCGATCTCATTTATCTCATTTATTTGGACTGGTAACAATATATATATATATATATATATTATATGTATACACTCACACATATATAATTTTTTATGTGTATTTGGTGTATACGTTTGTATGTGTGCTGATTGATATTTTTAGTTTCAGAAGATCCCGTTAAGGGTGAAAGCAGCGATTCTTTGCTTAAACTTTAATCTGTTATTTTAATAAATATATATATACATATATATATTTAAATATATATATATATATATATATATATATATATATATATATATATATACATATATATACTTATATATTATGGAATACTGTTGGCTTCTTGCTACAATAATTTCTATACTTTTCATTTATATATATATATATATATATATATACACACACTCACACACACACGCACACACATATATATATATATATGTATAGTTACATATACGAAGGCATGAAAACCCCTGGTAGGCATTCTATAGATATCTCCATGTCACCTTGATCACTTTGACCGACCAGTCTGTCGTGCTGTTTTACCCATAAGATAACGCCATCCCCCTGGCTGGGCAGGCAGGCCGGTACTCATTTCTACAGCTGAGTAAACTGGAGCAACGTGAAATAAAGTGTCTTACTCAAGGAAACAACACATCAGCCGCTCCGAGAATTGAACTCACAACCTTTCGATTGCAAGGCCAATGCTCTAACCACTAAGCCATGCGCCTTCACATCTCCATATAGCCACCATCAATTTGTAACTGAACTTTAGATGTTTGATGCAAAAATAATTGGATGTTAGAAATATACTCTGTAGGAAGAGACTGTCTGACGTAGGGTCCAGGGTGCTGGAATCTCAATCATAAGGTCATGGGGTCAGGTCTTGAGCAAGACGTTATTTTTCATGTTAAGAATAGAGACACTAGCATTAAATCTCTGAATAACTACCATAGAAGGTTCAGCTGAACCTCCATATGTGTATATTTCATATAAAATAATTTGACTTTGAGTTGCTGTCTCGGTGGCCTAGTGGTAGGTATTAGAGATGATGGAGGTCCTGACCTCGGTTTCAATACCACTTACTAATTAGTTTAGGGAAGTTGTGTGGCTTAGTGGTTAGAGAGTTGGACTTATGATCATTATATTGTGAGTTCAATACTTGGACCAGACTCGGTGGCACATTGTTCTGTGAAACACTTCATTTAAAAATATGGAGGGGATTGGCAGTGTCGGTGGAGCGTCAGACACCATGCTTTGCAGCATAGAGTTATGGTCCTTTACGTTGTGAGTTGAAATCCCGCCTAGGTTAACTTTGCCTTTCATCCTTACGGGGGTTGATAAAATAAAGTACCAGTAATGCACTGGGGTAATTACTGGCCTTGTGCCAAAAGTAGAAACATTTTTCAGTTGCGGCCAGTCAATAGTATCAGCCATGGAAGGATCAATGGAAACATTGTTTCCTTGGTCCGATTTGACGCGTCTCGCCATTGAATGTATTGGCAGTATTGGTAGAGCGCCGGATCCAAAAAGAGGGACCAAATTATAGTATCCAGGTGGAAGGTCACGGAGTAATAATATTTTTTAAATGTATAGGAAAGACTAGATGTGAAGTATAGAACATGTATGGATGAAAGGCAAAGTTAACCTCGGTGGTATTTGAATTCGGAGGGCAGAGAGCCGAAACGAATACTGACGTTCTTCTAACGATTCTGCCAATTCGCCACCTTATCAACTACTTATACAAAGGTGAAATTTACCCTAAATAAATGTTAATACAGATACGGCACTAATTTCGCGGTAACGAATGCACCTGTACTCCTTTAGTCCGGATAAAATTTCGAACGGGAATTTAAAATTCCCGTCACCGCCGGACTTGTTCGCTCAATTTAAATATGACGCCTTTTTCTATTGCATCTATAGAGACACCTCTATGAAATATTTGGCTCATTTCTACTTCAAAGTAGTCTTAGTTGTGGATGAACTCTTTTGATACCAGACTGCCTGAATCTACCACTGCTTCTACCATAGAAAACTGTTTCTTTTAATGTGTTAATAATCATCTAAAAACCTTCCATCATAATTTTATGCATTAACGCTTAATGTTTCAAACACCTACATAATAATAATAAAGTTATTTCTCGTGGTAAGAAACTCTCAGTAGAGCTGGACATCAGATCAGAAGGTCTTCAGAGAAGAAACCCCCGTTCAAGCAAGTGTTTCGGCCCTCTAAATTCGTGATTCTTTTCAAAATTATTTGAAATGCATATGCTTTGTTTTTCATTGGAAATACGCCAAGGAAATGTTTAATAACCAAAAAGAAAGTGTCTTATAGGTTCAACTTCAAATACTCCACATGTCCCAGCTATAACATGAAACGTTTTAAGATGAAATGACCAAGCACACGATAGAGTGCAATTCAAATAGAGCCCAACTTCCAGATTTTCGGGATTAACTTTTAAAGTTCCAGTAAAACTTGCAAGCATGGGAACAGTAGGAGTGGAGCTGCAACAATCTTTGTAAGTTTTCTAATCATTTTTTTTAATATACTTTTTTTATGAAAAAAAAAATTGAATTTTATTAATTGTTCAACGTGTATAAAAATATAATAATATAATTCTGTGAACAATAATGATAAAGGAAAGAAAAAAGAGGGGGAATTCACCACTAATTGCGACAATCTGTCACACCTCACACCTTAAGGGTTAACTACACACTTTGTGTCTCAAAGTGTAGCCAACACGTTCGTAGCATTACAACAGGTGATGGCGAGGCTAAGGCGCTGAAATAACCAGGCACCCCCACGGGCATCACCTGACATCTCAGTAAGGTGAGCCGCCAATGAAGACAAGAACTTCGCTGTTAGCGCACCAACCCCACCAAATGTCTCGAACGCCACAGACAGGAACAATTAATCATTTGATAAGTTCTGGTATTTCTTTTATTCCGTTCGGCAGCGGAAGCAGTGACCCCCACATTCACCGCTTCATCAATGATAAATTTATTTCTAATTTTCGTAAATTTTGACAATAGCAGCTGTCTCACTTCGTGGTGACATTTATGTTTTCCTTATGGATGTTTTATGTGTTTTGATCGAATCTCACCATTCTAAAACAGTAGGAAATTATTCGTTTTTTAGTTAATTAGAGGTAGGCAGAGCCGGTGCCAAACTAACTGGCACCGTTGGCAAAGGTAGATTCTGCCCCATCCTAGGAAAATATCAATTTCAAAATTTATAAACAATAAGTTTAAAAAAATAAAATTTCAACATTTATTTGTCCCTGCATGAAATAAACCAGATAAAAATGACCTTCAATAAAACTGAAATTTATTTATTTATTTATTTTGAAAATTGTTGATTTGGAGAAATGCGCCCCCTCCCCCCGAAATCTGTTGCCTAGTAACGCCGGCCCTGGGGGTGGGTAGGGTGCCTCCTCGGAGTTCTTGGGTTTAGAGGTGAATATTACAACAGTTTCGTTTTGGAGGAGAAATTTATGTTTTTCTTGTTTTGTTGTTGTTGATGTTTTGAACGTATGTGGCCTTCAATAGTTGGCAGAAAGGCTGGTGACCAATCAATATGGAATTACAGGAACTGGGGAATGGATTCCAGGGTTGTTCGATTTCCAAACAGTCAAAGAGAAATTTTGAGTTGGTATAGAATCAGTAAAACACTATACAGGGGAGAGAGAGAAAGTAGTAGGAGTTATATATATATATATATATATATATATATATATATACACACACACCCATATACATATGAAAAAGGGAGGGGATATAACTGTAAACATGTAAAGCAACAGGTCTCTCTCTCTGTCTGTCTGTTGGTCTCTCTCTCTCTCTCTTTCTCGAGGGAGCGAGATTGACTTTCTGTTATTAGCAACATGGGAAGCTAAGCCAGAAGTTTGTTTTTATAGATTGACACACAACTCTATAAAGTAGACACGCACGTACACATGTGTACAGACGCAGGCCTACACACACACACACACACACACACACACACACACACACACACACACACACACACACTCTTTCTCTCTCTCTCATGATATAAACACGCACGTGCACACGTATTTTCTTTCTCATTCTATCTTCTGATAAACGACTAACGCCCGAAACATCAAGATTCTTTTCCTCCTATATCATGCGTTAAACTAATATATATCTTCATTGTATTGTATCGTTTTCCTGTGCTGTTTTCCGTCAACTCCGCGCGCGCGCGCACACATAAATTGCTAACTAAATTCACTTGTGTTTTCCTAGCGTTGAAAAGAATTCCGTTTCTTCATCTTCTTACTCTCGTCTACCTTTCTACTTCTTCCACCTCTGCTTATATCCGATGAATCACTAACATCCGAAACGTTGAAGCGCTCTGCCTTACTATATCAAGTGTTAAACTATTATGTCATTATCATACTGTGTCGTCTTCCTGTGTTGCTTTTACTCGTTGGCTTTTCGTATACAGACATACATACGTACGTATGTTTGTCTCTCTTTCTCTTAATTTCAAGTACATTTTCGACCGGCCACCTTCCTGGTGGCAAGGTTGTAAAAGAAAAGAAATTGTCATCTCTTGAATTGCAAAAATGTTTTACAAATTTTGAAGATGCCAGATATCGCAGCCATTTGTAGTCTATGAATTAGGGAGCTGCGCTCTTTGTCCACATATCCAAGTTCAGTTATACTTTAGTTCAAGCGGGTTGGTATATAACCTGTGGCTCCAATAATGATGGGTATGAAGCTGGAGGTGTATCTTGGATACTGGATCTGTAAACTCCTCATCAATGATCCGTAGATGTCCTCCTTCTCCTGTATCTTTCTTACAACGTTGACATCAAGTGGGCAGCTGATCTCTACAACAGAACACGTTTTCAATGTGTGGTCCCAAATAACAATATCAGGCCGGTTGTACTTTAATTTGGTGGCAGTTTTTATTTTCAGGTTCCACCAGTATTCTTTAGAGCCATCCATCTCTCTCTCTACTCTTTCTCCCTGTTCTTACCCCCTCTCTATCATACCGTGTCTCTTCCCCCTCCTCTTGCGAAGGCGGACAAGAAGAGGAAGAAGAAGAAACCCTAACAACTAAACAAACTAATCGGAAATCCATCTGATCCATGAAATGGTCGTTAATATCTTTGGTTTCCAATTGGTATAATCCGGGATTAACCGGATTATAGAGTAAATATGTACCAAACCCCTTCCCGTCAATCATTCAGCCATAATGAGCGTCATTTTACCGAATGAACCATAGCAATCTCCCCCCTCTCACGTGCTTGGCCATTTTTTTTTATTGTTTGATATTATCGCAAGCGACATGTGCAGCGTGAGGCCTTTTTAATTCTTTATTTTTAGTCTTTTTCTTTTTTCCCGTTGTTGTATGGGGCGGGCTGAGAGGGGTTGGTGAAAGGAAAGACAAGAGTCTTGGGTGGAATCGCAGGATGAATGAAAGAAAGAAAAAAAATAGAATTGATTAAAAAAAAAAACAGGAAAGAACAAAAAATAGAAAAGAATGAAGGAAAGAGAGAATGAAAGCTCAAGAGAGAGAGAGAGAGAGAGAGAGAGAGAGATTGAGTGTGAGAGTGAGAGAGATTGAGTGAAAGAAAGAGAGAGATAGCGAGATTGAGAGAAAGAAAGAGGGAAAGAGATAGAGAGAGATTGAGAGAAAGAAAGAGATAGAGAGAGAGAGAGAGAGAGAAGCGGAAAATGAAGGATTGTATTTTAATCTATGAGTAACTTTGGAGAAGAAAACAATTATTTAGAGGAAGAGATATAGGGTTAGAAGCCAGGACGTTGTGAATGGAAACTGATCTTCTTATTGTAACTACATGGCTGACATGGCAAATGTACTGGGTGTATATGTGTGTGTTCTCTAGTAGTTAGGATGTTCGGCTTACCACCATGTGGTCCACAGTTCGATTCCCGGCAACAAGTACATGGGTTGTACATATACTTCAAAGGGTCAGCTTTGTCACACATTGTCAGACTGAATCTCCCTGAGAACTACATTGATGGTTCACATGTCTGTGGAATGCTCAGCCACTAACCTGTTAATTTCATGAGCAGGCAGTTTCGTTGATTGAATCATCTGAAAGACACGTCAATGGAGCTGACGGATGCCCAACGTACTGGCAGTTTTAGACAGCTACAGACGTTATATAAACTCAACAAGGAATTACGACTACCTATAACACACACTAGTCACTCCAGGTAGAGCCGCTACTTCTCCGAATTGAGAGTTCACAACTCCGATATTAAGAGCATGTGGTTAGAAGGCCTCAGTAAAGAATCGCTGGACACATTTTAAGGCAAAACCAACCGGCAAGAGACCCAGAGGTAGACACTGAGTAAGATAGTTGGATAACATCCATGAGCTTGGCTAGTCACGCTTTGGGATCAGTTAGAGATGTTTGCTACTGACAGACTCACTGGAAGGAGTGTTTGGGAAGGACTCTGCCCCCACGATCCTCTCAGAAATAAGTGGGCGAAGAAGAAGATATTGTCAATATAAATAATAGTTGAGAGAATTGGGTAAATTACCTTAGAGACAGTTAAACGTGGACCAAGGCGTCTACGAGGAATCGAACCTCGTATTTTTCGAATATTGTGAGGGTGTGTTATTATTACGCTTATCCAGGGCGGTGGATTGGCAGTATCGGTAGAGGGTCGGACGCCATGCTTTGACGCATAGTTACGGCCCTTGCCATTCTGAGTTCAAATCCCGCCGAGGTTAACTTTGCCTTTCATCCTTATGGGGTCGATAAAATAAAGTACCAGTAATACACTGGGTAATTGCTGGCCTTGTGCCCCCAAAAGTAGAAACAATTATTACGCTTATAGACGACTGGCACTTGCTCCCCACTTTCTTTAGGTTGCGGTGCTATGCAGGTGAAGGCGCACCAGAAAGATTATCATATCTTTGACACAGCTAGATTAATTATGGGGCGTATAACCATTGAGAGGAAGTAGGAGATCCTGTAGATGTTAGCGATATTGGCTCCGCATACAGGTCTTGTAGGTGGGTCCTGTCGTCGGGTCGTCACATGGCTTAGTGGTTAGAGCATTGGCCTTGCAATCGAAAGGTTGGGAGTTCAATTCTCAGACCGGGTGATGTGTTGTTTCCTTGGGCAAGACACTTTATTTCACATTGCTCCAGTTTACTCAGCTGTAGAAATGAGATGATAGGGACTGGGGTCCCTATCATTCCACTGTAAAGTGGTCGTGGAGGTGCCACGGCAAAAAAAGCACCCAGCACTCACTGTAAATGAGGTTGGTGTTAGGAAGGGCATCCAGCTGTAGAAATCAAGCCAGAATCAGTTCCTGTCCCACCCTTGCAAGCAGGGAAAAGTGGACGTAAAATGAAAATGATGATGATAGATATATGTATGTATATATATATATATATATATATATATATATATATAGATATATGTATATATATCTATATAGATATATGCATTACCTATATATTATATGGATTACCTAACGATAATTTTTCCTATATATATATATATATATATATATATATGGGATAACAAATTATCGTTATAGGTAATCCAGTTAGAGGTTGTGAGTACTCTGTACTATGGATAGTTTTAACATACGGCGTTGTTTGACTCAACAAGAGGTTTCCATAGTTAGGTGGCGAGTTCCCGGGAATTCCTACGCAGGTTATTCTTGGAGTAATAACAGTGAAAGAGTGAAGAATAACATAGTCAACAGTACAAAAAGGGTTTTATTTACAGTCTGATGATTTTATTTGGCATGCATGTATTTAAAATTGAGTGCCACAACTTCAAGTGATTAGCAAGTTTTAGACACCCTAATGCTGTTTCCGCTTTGCAACTACCAAACTTTCAAACAGGTGAAAATATATAGTTTCTTCATCTGTAAAAGAGGTGATTAATCTTATTTGCATAAGTTGTAAAAGTTCGCTCAATTTAAATTCTATTTCTCATACATACCTACCTACATACATACATACATACATACATACATACATACATACATACGTACGTACGTACGTACGTACGTACGTACATACATACGTATATAACTACATACATACTTACAAACACACATGCATGCATACACCCATACGAAAATATACATACATGCACACATACATACATGCACACATACATACATGCACACATACATACATGCACACATACATACACGCACACATACATACATGCACACATACATACATGCACACATACATACACGCACACATACATACACGCACACATACACACACACACACACACATACATACACACACACATACATACACACACACATTCATACATGCATACATACGTATATACATACATATATATATATACATACTTACATACACACCTACCTACATACTTACACACATATACACACATACTTACATACATACATACATACATATACACAAACATACATACATATACACATACATACACACACAGATACATACATACACACATACACAAACACATACATACATACACACACACACATACATACCTACATACATGCACACACACACACACACACACATATATATATATATATATATATATATATATATACATACACACACCTACATATCTACATAATACATACACACCTACCTACACACATACACACACACACACACACACACACACACACACACATGTACAGAGAAAGAAACTAGACAGATTTATTCGACACGATTGTTTGCTGTCCTTACTGAAACAACAACAAGAATAACATCGACGACAACAACAACAGCACAACTAACTGAAATAACAACAACAACAGTAACAACAACAACGACAACAGCAAGAACAACAACAATAACAACGACAACAGTAACAACAACAACAACAACAGTAACAACAACACAACTGGAATAACAACAACAGTAACAACAACGACGACTACAGTAACAACAACACAACTAAAAATAACAACAGCAAGAATGACAGCAACACAACTAACAACAATGACAACAGCAACAAACTGTAACAACAACAACACAACTAACAACAACACAACTAACAACAGCAACTAAGTGTAACAACACAACTAACAACAACACAACTAACAACAACACAACTAACAACAACAACACAACTAACAACAACACAACTAACAACAACACAACTAACAACAACACAACTAACAACAGCAACTAAGTGTAACAACACAACTAACAACAACACAACTAACAACAACACAACTAACAACAACAACAACTAAGTGTAACAACAATACAACTAACAATAACAACAACAGCAACTAAGTGTAACAACAACAACAACACAACTAACAACAACAACAACTAAGTGTAACAACAATACAACTAACAATAACAACAACAACAGCAACTAAGTGTAACAACAACAACACAACTAACAACAACACAACAAACAACACTAATCAGATAGATTACATGAAATGTAGAAGTCTGTCCTATTAAGTAACCCCTCCCCCTACAATGAAGTCCAGACTGGAAGAAATGTCTAATGGTATCCAATGGATCTCTCTACAACAACAACAACAACGACACAATCAATAACGCCATTAACAACTACATATTCATTCATACATACACATACATACATTCACACACACATATACACATACATACATTCACACACACATATACACATACATACATTCACACAGACATATACACATACATACATTCACACAGACATATACACATACATACATTCACACACACATATACACATACATACATTCACACAGACATATACACATACATACATTCACACAGACATATACACATACATACATTCACACACGCATATACACTTACATACATTCACACAGACATATACACATACATACATTCACACACACATATACACATACATACATTCACACACGCATATACACTTACATACGTACACATACATACATTCACACATACATACATACATACATTCACACATACACATTCACACACATACATTCACACATACATACGTTCACACATACATACATTCACACATACACATTCACACACATACATTCACACATACATACGTTCACACATACATACATTCACACATACACATTCACACATACATAC
>OZ024763.1:4427619-4430119 GCA_964016885.1 Eledone cirrhosa
GTGGTGTTGTGGTGGTGGTGTAGTGGTGTTGTGGTGGTGGTGTTGTGATGGTGGTGGTGGTGGTGTAGTGGTGTGGTGGTGTAACAGTATCAACAGTAATAGTAGGTGGCGGTGGTGGTGGTGGTGTTGTGATGGTGGTGTAGTGGTGTTGTGATGGTGGTGTAGTGGTGTTGTGATGGTGGTGTAGTGGTGTTGTGATGGTGGTGTAGTGGTGTTGAGATGGTGGTGTAGTGGTGTTGTGATGGTGGTGTTGTGGTGTTGTGGTGGTGGTGTAGTGGTGTTGTGGTGGTGGTGTTGTGATGGTGGTGGTGTTGTGATGGTGGTGTAGTGGTGTTGTGATGGTGGTGTAGTGGTGTTGTGATGGTGGTGTAGTGGTGTTGAGATGGTGGTGTAGTGGTGTTGTGGTGGTGGTGTAGTGGTGTTGTGGTGGTGGTGTAGTGGTGTTGTGGTGGTGGTGTTGTGATGGTGGTGGTGTTGTGATGGTGGTGTAGTGGTGTTGTGATGGTGGTGTAGTGGTGTTGTGATGGTGGTGTAGTGGTGTTGAGATGGTGGTGTAGTGGTGTTGTGGTGGTGGTGTAGTGGTGTTGTGGTGGTGGTGTTGTGATGGTGGTGGTGGTGGTGTAGTGGTGTGGTGGTGTAACAGTATCAACAGTAATAGTTGGTGGTGGTGGTGGTGGTGGTGTTGTGATGGTGGTGTAGTGGTGTTGAGATGGTGGTGTAGTGGTGTTGTGGTGGTGGTGTAGTGGTGTTGTGGTGGTGGTGTTGTGGTGGTGGTGGTGTAGTGGTGTGGTGGTGTAACAGTATCAACAGTAATAGTAGGTGGCGGTGGTGGTGGTGGTTGTGGTGGTGTAGTGGTGGTGTACCAGTAGCAACAGTAATAGTAGGTGGTGGGGGTGTTGTGGTGGTGGGGCGGTGGTGGTGGTGGTGGTGTAGCAACAGTAATAGTAGGTGGTGGTGGTGGTGGTGTAGTGGTCGTGTAGTTGTGGTGTAGCAGTAGTAATAGTAGGTGGTGGTGGTGTAGTGGTCGTGTAGTTGTGGTGTAGTGGTGGTGTAGTAGTGGTGTTAGTAGTAATGGTGGTGTTGTTGGTGTAGTGGTGTGATATTAGACCAACTAGAAATACCTTTTGGATAAGTATACATTTCAATTTGTCTAATCTTCGATCACGTTTAGTCCGGTCTGATACCATTGTACATATTTTTAATGATAATGTGTTGATGATAATAATTGTTTCTGCTTTTGGCACAAGGCCAGCAATTACTCAGTACATTACTGGTACTTTATTTTATCGACCCCGTAAGGATGAAAGGCAAAGTTAACCTCGGCGGGATTTGAACTCAGAATGGCAAGGGCCGTAACTCTATGCGTCAAAGCATGGCGTCCGACCCTCTACCGATACTGCTGATAATAATAATGATGGTGGTGATGGTGGTGGCAATTATATTTGTTTCTACTTTAGGCACAAGGCCAGCAATAACCCAGTTCATTAAAGACACGCTTTAGCCTGGCGAGGTAGGTTATATTGAGACAGTGTCTCAAACACCAGTGGGGGTGGGGGAGAAAGGTCCTCCCCCACCCACCCTCAAAACACCACGCACCCCCAAAACACCACGCACCCCCAAAACACCACTCGCCCCCAAAACACCACGCTCATGGAATCCTAATACAAAACAATAATGAAATATTTAACGACGTGAATGAAGCTTGGAGCAATCACGGTGAAGGTCCCTCGCCCGGTATGCTTCGGTCTCCCAGCAACAGGGGATATGATTGGGCTCTAGACAGTCGTAACAAGGCCACAGATCACACAGAGAATGTGTCAGCAGTTAGACACAAATAGACGCTATACTGATTGAATGTCATGAAAGAGAAAAACTGGAGGGAATCCGTGGAGTAGGACGACGCACAGTAGACCTTTGGATAGAAAAGAGCAAGTTTGAGATGTCAGAAGGTAAACTAATGAATCAAGTGAGGGGGGGGGGGATTAGGAGGAAGGACTGGTTAACTGGGGTAGAAATATCTCGGATCAGAGAACGCTTAAAGGAACATGTAGAGGAACAACAAAAAGAGGTTAGAGCAGAAGCTGAAGCCATCTCTACGGTTGAAGGTAGAGAGGAAAATGGACAGCAGGCGCAGGGGATTGTGATAGGACTGTTAGGGATACAGAAGAGGGCTGTTATTCATTGAACCCTGGTGTAGCTGAGGATAAGAATGGTGATGCAAGAAGAGGGAGCCACTTAGATGATGAGTAGCTTGAGTTATGTAGACGGCTTAGGGATTTGGTGAACACCCCAGAAGAAAGAATCCCAATGAATATGAGAAGGGTAGATAGGAAGATGATACTTGAAACTTCAAAAAAGATAAATGCTGTCATACAACACATACAGAGAAAAGACATAACGTAAACTAGGAACTTCATCTAAGCTGTTGCCCTGCTTGTAGAGAAACAAATGCGACTGACGAGCACTAAGCTGAGGTTGAGAAGACGCATTGGAAATGCCA
>OZ024763.1:4435119-4440119 GCA_964016885.1 Eledone cirrhosa
TGCCGTTTATCCATTCGAGATCGATAAATAAAGTTTAAATGTACAAACTGGGAGAGGGGATGTGCTAAACTTGGTTTAAATGTTCAAACTGGGAGAGGGGATGTGAAAAACTTGGTTTAAATGTTCAAACTGGGAGAAGGGATGTGCTAAACCTGGTTTAAATATTCAAATTGGGGGAAGGAGACGTGCTAAACCTGGTTTAAATGCCCAACACATTCTATATCCCTATGGTACCCCTAAATTCAATTAGGTGTTATAATCGAATGTGAAAGTTTATAGTCGGTAGAGTGTGAATTGAAGAATATAAAAAATTTGGCTGCTGTTTTTAATAAGTCGGAAGATCATGATTTTGGACATGTCTAAAGATGTTTGTGCAAACGTCTGTGTACCTTACGGGAAAAACCAACTGACAGGTAACCCAGAAGTAGACCACGAGCAAGTTGGTTGGATCTAGCCTAAGTTTAATTATTCTATCACTCTCTCTCTCTGACTACTCCAATTACCCATCTCTCAGCGGGGACCATATCTACAGCACCCATCCCATTATTGCTACCCACCCAGAGGAATTTGGACCGTTGTCCCTTAAATGTGATGAGCCTGACCGAAGTACCCCTCCACTTTACTTATTGCACACAGTACACACCCACACGTCTCCTGCCTAGCACCTCCACAATCTCACCACACTTACCTTTCACTGTTCCAACATTGATAGTGACAAATCTTAAATTTCACGTTGGATGATAAGGAGGTTGCATGTGTGTCTTGCTATTTTCATGGACCTGAAGGATAGGACTGCAATACCACTTGGAGATCTGGGGGTTTTACAGGCATGTTGGGGTCTTTCGAGTACTGTATTGTGTAGTCGCTAGAGATGTTTGTAGTATTCACCAGCACCTGGGGTCACTGCTTGTCACTAGACCCATTGCAATTTTCATTGGTCTCCCATTGATCTTTGATGAAGTTAGAATAGCGTTTACTATAATCTGTGCGTGGGTATATATTAACGAGAGCATACAGCCCTCTCCACAGTGGAGGCTTATGTATATATCCATCACCAACTCCCCCACTGGTGCGGGGGTCTTAGTAGAATGGCCACCTGGAATCTTACCAGGCACTCAGTGGAACTTCCACTCTCGAGTTCTATAGAGGATTAGTGATGGGCAAGTGCAATGACGCACTCGGAGAAGCTTTGGGCCTCGACGAAGTCCAACTGACCAATCTGTTCCGGAGGACTTTCGAGCGGACAATGGACAATTTCCAGAAATCCCTCGCTTGGCAGTGCTACCGGGGGGGGGGGGGGGGTACTGCCGGTTCGGGATAAACTCTACAGATGCGCACAGAACGACGAAACCGTTCTGCACGCACTTGTCCAATGTCCGTGCATTACTGACTTGTGGAGTTATATCGAACAGCTACTGTCGCGTGTAGAATGGATCCGGGTCCTTTCCTTTGGCCAGGAAGAGCAGGCCATTTTCCTCTGTCTGGTGGCAGTTGCGAAAGAGGTTATATGGTGGACCAGATTGAAAGGACAGAAGACGAACACTTTTCTCTTCGGCCAATCCCTCATTAACTTCTTCAAGTTTCACCTGGAGAGGAAGGTGAGGGTGGAGAGAGAAGTGCTGGCCCCCAGTACATTTGCTAAAAGGTGGATGAATGTGACGAGAATGGCCCGTGTGAATGGCAATAAGGGCAGGGGCCCCAGGGTATCATAGCCTGGGCCCGCTCGTCATCGTGCCACTGTAATAGCGCCAAACAAGGCATTTAATATTGGCTGCTGGAACGTACGGACGCTGTTTGACAGGGATTCCTCCAAACTTTCTGAACGAAGGACCACTCTTGTTGCAAAGGAGCTTGGTTATCCGAGACGAGCTTAGCTGGAGATGGTCACCTTACAGAATTTTGTGGAGAATTAACATTCTTATGGACAGGAAGAGATGAAGGAAGCAGAAGAGAGGCAGCGGTAGCATTTGCTGTTATGACTGCTCTTGTGGATAAATTAGAAGAATTCCCAGTGTTTCAGGTTTTTGTCAATCTGACAAAAGCTTTCGATACTGTTAACATAAATGCATTGTGGAAGGTTCTCCAGAAACTTGGTTGCTCTGATAAGTTCCTTGCTTTAGTTAGATCTTTCCATGACGACATGAAGGCTTGGGTTAATGTCAGAGGTAACATGTTGGAGCCTATCTCAGTAAAAAATGGAGTGAAATAGGGGGATATTCCAGCACCGACCCAGTTTGCATTATACTTTGCAATGGTTTTCTATAAGGCATTCAGGAATTGTGAGCATGGTGTTTTCATCCAATATCGAACCTCAGGCAGCATATTTAACAACAGGCGCTTTGCTGCAAAAACAAAAGTATTTACATCAATCATAAGAGACCTCTTGTATGCAGATGATTGCGATCTTGTAGCGCACACAGAGAGTGCTATGCAGCATTTTGAATGCATTTTCTGATGCTTGCACTGCCCTAGGATTGAACTGTCAATCTCAAGAACATCACTGTCATGTACCAACCTGCCCCTGATAAACAGTACAATGAACCAAATATCTAACGGGAAGGTAAACAACTTGGAGTGGTTGATCATTTTGTCTACCTGGGAAGCACTGTCAATCGATACAGCAATCTTGATAATGAAATTCCACCCAGAATTAGGAAAGCAAATGTTGCTTTCGGAAAGCTAGAGAGGGGCCTCAGGGGTCAGCGAGACATCTAATGGAACGATTTTGCTCGTAAAATCTGTACAGTGATTCTTTCTTGTGACATTCTAACATTTCCATAGTATCGGAGCTGTGATCTCTTAATTCGGAGAAGTAGCGGCTCTACCTGGAGTGACTCTCTGATCTCCCAGCTACGCACTTTACGTAGCGTTTGCTTTGCAGACGATTAGAATATTCGATGTAAAACTCATAAATACATGTAATACGCTATGTGAGAGCGAGAAATCAAATTCTAATTTTGGTTTGTCGTATATATGTATTTATATATATTTATATATATACATGCATGTATGTCTGTGTATATATATATGTGTATATATATATATATGTGTATATATATATATATATATATATATATATATATATTTATATACATGTATGTATATATATATATATATATAAAAATATATATATATGTATGTATATATATATGTATGTATGTATATATATATATGTATGTATGTATATATGTATGTATGTGTATATGTTCAGTGCACAGTCTTTCCTCACTTTAAAAATATTCGTCACGCACAGGCATTGCACGAGTGCATTAATAATTATTAATAGTGTAGTATCATTATTATTATTATTATTATTATTACTATTATTATTACTTTTTTTTTTTTTTTTTTTTTTTTTTTCCAATTCAATGATGTTCCAGAACAATGTAAACGAGATAATTGCCAATTTGGGTTCTGGAACAAAAAAGATCATTGGCAATAAGGGCAGGGGCCCCAAGTTATCACAACCTGGGCCCGCCCGTCATCGTGCCATTGTAATAGAGCCAAACAGGGCATTTAGTCTTGGCTGCTGGAACGTACGGACGCTGCTTGACGGGGATTCTTTGGAGCGTCCTGAACGAAGGACCGCTCTTGTTGCGAAGGAGCTTCGACGTTACGATCTTGACATCGTGGCTTTGTCTGAGACGAGGTTAGCTGGGGATGGTCATCTTACGGAATTTTGTGGAGAATATACATTCTTCTGGAAAGGAAGAGATGAAGGAACCAGAAGAGAGGCTGGGGTAGGATTTGCTGTTAAGACTGTACTGGTGAATAAATTAGAAGAATTCCCAGTGGGGATTAGTGAGCGTCTTATGTCCATGAGAGTTCCGCTGGACAAGGGAAGATATGCTACCCTGGTGAGTGTGTATGCTCCAACTATGAATTCTGTCGATGAAGAAAAACTGTCCTTTTACCATGCCTTGAAAGGTGTTTTAAGAAATATCCCTCAGGCAGACAAAGTCATCGTGCTTGGTGACTTTAATGCTAGAGTGGGTAGGGATTTTAACACATGGAATGTAATCGGAAGGCATGGGGTGGGAAAGTGTAACAGCAATGGTATGCTCTTGCTGCAGATGTGTGAGGAGCTGGATCTGTGTGTTACCAACACCATGTTCCAACAAAAGAACAAATTCAAGACCACATGGATGCATCCTGCATCTAAGGAATGGCATCTTTTGGACTACGTCCTAGTCAGGATGCGTGACAGACAGGATGTGCGGTGTGTTCGTGTTCTTCGTGGAGCTGAGTGCTGGACGGACCACCGCCTGGTACGCGCAAAAGTGAATCTAATCACCAAACGTAAAATCCGGGCTCCTGGTGTTACCCTGCCCAAAAGATTGAATGCTGCTCGTCTTAAGGATAAAAATGTGAAGAGGACATTGGAAGAAGAGATGCAGGCTGCAGATCTTGGTGAGGATTGGCCGACCCTTAAAAAGTCGGTTTATGATGTAGGCAGACGTGTTCTGGGATTGGTGCAGAGAAAACATCAGGACTGGTTTAATGAGAAAGATGTGCATATAGATGACTTGTTGGCTGATAAGAGGCGCGCTCTGTCACGCTACTTGACGGCAAAACCACAGGAGAGGAATACGTTGCATGAGGAGCTCAGGGATGTAAAATCACGTGTTAGGCGGAGTCTTTCTCAGATGAAGGATCAGTGGTGGAGTGAGAAGGCTGGTGAGATACAAACTGCGTCTGATTGCAATAACACAAAGCTGTTGTACAGTCTCTTGCGTGAGGTTTATGGACCGTCTTCTTCTCTGGTGACACCGATTCGCAGCAAGGATGGCAAAGAACTTCTTCGTGACTCACAGGGAATTCTACGAAGGTGGCGAGAGCACTTTGATGATCTTTTGAATCAGCCGTCTGTCGTCAGTGAAGATTTCCTCAATCTCATTCCGGAAAGTCCTGTGAAAGTAGCTCTCGCAGAACCTCCGACACTTGTGGAGGTTGCAGTGGCTATTTCGAAGCTGAACAGTGGAAGATCTCCAGGTATGGAT
>OZ024763.1:4447619-4472619 GCA_964016885.1 Eledone cirrhosa
CTTCTTTCCAAATCATAACTTCAAAGCTATGAACTCGTTTCCAACAGTTCATAACTTCAGAGTTATGAACTCGTTTCCAACAGTTCATAACTTCAAAGCTAGATGGGGTTACTAGTTTATTGATGTGATGTTTGTCAATGAAGATAGTCATTCTATTGAAGAAAAAAAACACAAAAAACCCGACACAGCAACTGTTGCTGTGTAAAATATATGGGGCAGTCAACAGGTTAATAGAAGTTTTGTTGTCTAGCAGTATATAGCTGTGTTGTGTGTTGGTGTCTAGCAGTATATAGCTGTGTTGTTTGTTGCCTGTCTAGCAGTATATAGCTGTGTTGTTTGTTGCCTGTCTAGCAGTATATAGCTGTGTTGTTTGTTGCCTGTCTAGCAGTATATAGCTGTGTTGTTTGTTGCCTGTCTAGCAGTATATAGCTGTGTTGTTTGTTGCCTGTCTAGCAGTATATAGCTGTGTTGTTTGTTGCCTGTCTAGCAGTATATAGCTGTGTTGTTTGTTGCCTGTCTAGCAGTATATAGCTGTGTTGTTTGTTGCCTGTCTAGCAGTATATAGCTGTGTTGTTTGTTGCCTGTCTAGCAGTATATAGCTGTGTTGTTTGTTGGTGTCTAGCAGTATATAGCTGTGTTGTTTGTTGCCTGTCTAGCAGTATATAGCTGTGTTGTTTGTTGGTGTCTAGCAGTATATAGCTGTGTTGTTTGTTGGTGTCTAGCAGTATATAGCTGTGTTGTGTGTTGGTGTCTAGCAGTATATAGCTGTGTTGTTTGTTGCCTGTCTAGCAGTATATAGCTGTGTTGTTTGTTGGTGTCTAGCAGTATATAGCTGTGTTGTTTGTTGGTGTCTAGCAGTATATAGCTGTGTTGTTTGTTGGTGTCTAGCAGTATATAGCTGTGTTGTTTGTTGCCTGTCTAGCAGTATATAGCTGTGTTGTTTGTTGCCTGTCTAGCAGTATATAGCTGTGTTGTTTGTTGCCTGTCTAGCAGTATATAGCTGTGTTGTTTGTTGGTGTCTAGCAGTATATAGCTGTGTTGTTTGTTGGTGTCTAGCAGTATATAGCTGTGTTGTTTGTTGGTGTCTAGCAGTATATAGCTGTGTTGTTTGTTGCCTGTCTAGCAGTATATAGCTGTGTTGTTTGTTGGTGTCTAGCAGTATATAGCTGTGTTGTTTGTTGGTGTCTAGCAGTATATAGCTGTGTTGTTTGTTGCCTGTCTAGCAGTATATAGCTGTGTTGTTTGTTGCCTGTCTAGCAGTATATAGCTGTGTTGTTTGTTGGTGTCTAGCAGTATATAGCTGTGTTGTTTGTTGCCTGTCTAGCAGTATATAGCTGTGTTGTTTGTTGGTGTCTAGCAGTATATAGCTGTGTTGTTTGTTGCCTGTCTAGCAGTATATAGCTGTGTTGTTTGTTGGTGTCTAGCAGTATATAGCTGTGTTGTTTGTTGCCTGTCTAGCAGTATATAGCTGTGTTGTTTGTTGGTGTCTAGCAGTATATAGCTGTGTTGTTTGTTGCCTGTCTAGCAGTATATAGCTGTGTTGTTTGTTGGTGTCTAGCAGTATATAGCTGTGTTGTTTGTTGCCTGTCTAGCAGTATATAGCTGTGTTGTTTGTTGGTGTCTAGCAGTATATAGCTGTG
The DNA here is from genome assembly GCA_964016885.1 of Eledone cirrhosa. Lineage (NCBI taxonomy): Eukaryota > Metazoa > Mollusca > Cephalopoda > Octopoda > Eledonidae > Eledone > Eledone cirrhosa. The sequence goes on from OZ024763.1 coordinate 4,449,260, forward strand.
TTGTTTGTTGCCTGTCTAGCAGTATATAGCTGTGTTGTTTGTTGGTGTCTAGCAGTATATAGCTGTGTTGTTTGTTGCCTGTCTAGCAGTATATAGCTGTGTTGTTTGTTGGTGTCTAGCAGTATATAGCTGTGTTGTTTGTTGGTGTCTAGCAGTATATAGCTGTGTTGTTTGTTGCCTGTCTAGCAGTATATAGCTGTGTTGTTTGTTGCCTGTCTAGCAGTATATAGCTGTGTTGTTTGTTGGTGTCTAGCAGTATATAGCTGTGTTGTTTGTTGCCTGTCTAGCAGTATATAGCTGTGTTGTTTGTTGGTGTCTAGCAGTATATAGCTGTGTTGTTTGTTGCCTGTCTAGCAGTATATAGCTGTGTTGTTTGTTGGTGTCTAGCAGTATATAGCTGTGTTGTTTGTTGCCTGTCTAGCAGTATATAGCTGTGTTGTTTGTTGGTGTCTAGCAGTATATAGCTGTGTTGTTTGTTGCCTGTCTAGCAGTATATAGCTGTGTTGTTTGTTGGTGTCTAGCAGTATATAGCTGTGTTGTTTGTTGCCTGTCTAGCAGTATATAGCTGTGTTGTTTGTTGGTGTCTAGCAGTATATAGCTGTGTTGTTTGTTGCCTGTCTAGCAGTATATAGCTGTGTTGTTTGTTGGTGTCTAGCAGTATATAGCTGTGTTGTTTGTTGCCTGTCTAGCAGTATATAGCTGTGTTGTTTGTTGCCTGTCTAGCAGTATATAGCTGTGTTGTTTGTTGGTGTCTAGCAGTATATAGCTGTGTTGTTTGTTGCCTGTCTAGCAGTATATAGCTGTGTTGTTTGTTGGTGTCTAGCAGTATATAGCTGTGTTGTTTGTTGCCTGTCTAGCAGTATATAGCTGTGTTGTTTGTTGGTGTCTAGCAGTATATAGCTGTGTTGTTTGTTGCCTGTCTAGCAGTATATAGCTGTGTTGTTTGTTGGTGTCTAGCAGTATATAGCTGTGTTGTTTGTTGCCTGTCTAGCAGTATATAAACGTTTGTCCAGCAGTCTATACCTAAAACACATACTCTCTTTTCCCCCTTGTCTTTCCCTCTGTCTGCCTCTCTATATATATGTGTGTATGTATAAAGCTGTTTGGTTTTCCAACCGTGTGTATATAGGTGTTTAGTTAGCCATATATATATATATATATATATATATATATATAATATAATATCGTATATATATATATATATATATATATATATATATATATATATATATATATATATGTAGCTGGCTGGTTGGTTAGCTAACTGTGTATATATATATATACAGTTAGTTAACCAACCAACCATATATATATATATATGTATATATACCCTGGATTCAATCAGGGGTAACCGCAGTAAGTAAGGTACTCAATACATAGCAGAGTATAACTATTTAATATAGAAATGGCTTCTACAGGACTAGAACTGTTTCATTCGAAGGAAATCATCAGGTCAGCCCTGATTTCCTTCGAATGAAACAGTCCTAGTCCTGTAGAAGCCATTTCTATATTAAATATATATATATATATATATATATATATGACGAAGGAAGTGTGGTAAGGAACCAGGTGGACCATAACGCACCAGAGTACTCGATACTTAGGGTAGTAGAGTGGGTAATAGGAAAAGAGTCAGAATCCCGACGGCAGAGCTCAAGCCGTTTCGACAGCTATTTCTGGACTGAGTCCAGAAATAGCTGTCGAAACCGCTTGAGTTCTGCCGTCGGGGTTTTGACTCTTTCCCTATATATATATATATATATATATATATATATATATAGAGCTTCCTGAAGATTTCATCTGAATGAAACAGTACTAGTCCTGTAGAAGCTCCTTCTATAAAATAAAAATAAAAATATATATATATATGTTTGGTAGCTAACTGTACAGGATGTCCCATATAAGCACGACTACAAATTATGCATATTTCAGTATATTTCTTTCAAGATATCACAACGTTTGTAGGACCATCATGTCAGCAGGCTCCCCCGCCCCGCCCAGCCTTGCCACACCTTCCACACTGAAAAGCAGTTGAATAAAATAAAAAAAAAGGTGTGAAACGTGGAAAATAATAAAATTTCAAATGATTTTTCACATTGGTTCAGGGATATAAATTGTTAGGAGGTGGGGGCTTAGGGTATATAATTGATGGAGTTGACATCGATCCAAGTTCGTACCCAGTACTCTGGTACTTATTGTTTATCTTCTTTGGAGAATAAGGAGGAACCGTAAAAATGAATCTTGGCAATGTTTGAATACAGAAGAATGTTGTTAGAATTTAAAATTTATAATTTAAATATTTTAAAAAATATTAATGAATTAATAATGTACAATAATATTAACAAAATTATCGAAGTATATAACATGATAGGAATTCCAATCTGATTTCGTTTACTTTCCGATCAGTTCACACCTGATTGTTATTGCTGTAAGAATCGATTTTTTGTCTGAGTGGTAGGCCACTCTCATTTTCCGAATGCATGCACAGGCATGCGCAGTAAACATCAAAGAAAGTGTTCCTGAATTTCTGACTCATTGTACAGTAGAGCACGAAGTTTATAGCATTGTTCACCAAAGCGATAATATCCATTAGGTCACCGAGAGGCACATAAATGTTCTCAAAGATGTTTGCCGTCGTTATACTCATTACGATTAATATACCCTGGGGCAATTCGGTGACAAGGAACAGAACAATTACCGTCAACAGCATTTTCGTTGTTCGAGAATGTTCTGAAAGTCGTGTACGATTGGCGCAGGAGATTTGCATCATTTGCTTCCGGCGGCGCGTCTTTTCGTGAATCTTATAGATGAGGAGACCACCAAATATGAAGATAAGCACACAAGGTAGTAGCTTGCCTGTTATGGCGTAGAGCCAATAGCTGAGATATATTGTCGTCTGCGAGTCTGAATTAATCAGGCTAACGTCGTCAATCAGAAAAACGGTTTGATTGTCGCGCGTCGGTTTCTCTACGATTTTCTTAGTTATAAAACTAGGTGTCATCATTACAATCGAAAAAAAGTATATACTCATTATGAAGATGCGGGACAGCTTCAGTCTGCGCAGTCGCACGTATTCGCCGCGGGCTGGAGATCTGAGATGAGCGTAACGTATAATGGCAAGGAGTACACACAACCACATGGATATGGTGTGTGTTGTGTTGACGAAATTGGAGTGGAAAAGCATAAATATAGTCCAGCTTCTGTTGTTTTTGGTCGGTGTCACCCTCATTGGGTTGTTCAAGATATAAAAGTGTATGGCAAAGGGCAGATAGGAAACCATGGTGATCATGTCCGAAACGGCCAACCAGGTAAGGATGTTGTTGACCGGAGTTCGCATATTCTTGCGAGATAGAACAGTGATGTTGAATATGCTGGTAACAATACCGAACACACAGACGCATGTACTCAGGTAACCGTGAAAACCCGCATACCAAGTACCGAACGTTAATAACGAAGATGACGCCATTTTGGTTGGCCTTTTAGTTTTGTGTCCTATGTTCCTAGGTTTTCCTGTTTCTTTTCTTTTATATATATCTTATATAATATATGTATATTATATGTAGGATATATATATATATATACTATATCATATAATGTATATGATATATATATGTATATACATATATAAGTATTTGTGTGTGTGTGTGTGTGAGTGTTATATAATATATATTATACAATGTGTTACATATATATATAAACACACATATATACATATATGTGTGTGTATATGTATATATATATATATATATATATATATATATATATATATATAATGTTATATAAGTGTGTAGGTGTGTTTGTATGTGTGTGTGGTGTTCACGTACTTTGAACTGTATGTGTATGTTGTGTTCTCTGTCATGTGTGTACGTGTGTAACTTGTTTTCTTTAGGCAATATTTTGACTGAAAGTTGGTTTATGCATTGTTCTTGAGTTAAACTAATAATGTTCAGACATTTGGGAATTTTTTAAATTTATTTTTCTATTTAGTTCCATGATTTTGAATGTTTTTTTTTCTTTCTTTCACACTCTCTCTATTTCTCTTTTCACCCCCTCTCTCTCTTTCATTCTCCCTCTTTTTCTCTTTATCACTCTCGCAATTTCTCCCTCTTTTACTTTTTTCGGTTCCTCATTCTACTCTGTCAAAATCATCCCCTATTGCTGTTATTGCAGCTTTGAAGTATTTTTACTTTTACTGCTGATGTTATTGTTCTTGTTGTTGTTGTTGCTGCTGTTATTATTCTTGTTAGGACTGGTGTCAATATTCTTTCTTTCTGGTCCATCAAATTATACACTCTCTTTTACTCTCTCTTTCACACACACACACACATATTCTCACACTCTTTTACTCATCCCCTCACTTCTTCTTCTTCTTCTTCTTCTCTCTCTCTCTGTATATATATATATATATATATATATATATATATATATATTTATATATAGCTTAGTCTGTTGTCTGTGTGTCTTTGTCTCTGTAGGATTCTATTTCATCTGTTCTTTACAACAGGATTCCAGTAATTGAGTCACTGCAAAATAAATGAAATGAAACTGTAAACAAAATAGGCAATAACACGGTATAACGGTATAGATACATATATGGGTAGGGATATACTCAATAAAATCTTTAAAATAGTAGGCTATGTGCCGTATATAGCAGTACATATAGTACACGTGTGATATTCTGTATCAATGCTGTATTTTGTCACAGGCATTTGCATAATTATTTTGCTGTCATTCTTGCGAGCTTATAATACAGGCATCGAACTGCTTAATCCACAAAAGATTTTCTCCAGAGGAGAAGAGTGGCAATGATCAAACAATCACTCTATAGTCCCGACTTAAATTTGCGCAATCGTTGGGTGTTAAAGTTATTAAAGCAACATCTTTGAAAATTTGTTTTCGCTTCATTAGAAGATGTGGTAGATGTATCGCTGCGTTGATTTCGACAATCGCCGAAGGAATGGTTCGAGAAAGAGTTAAATGCTTTGTATAAGCACTGTAAAGATGTTATTGCATTCCATGGAGATTGTTTTGCAGAATAAATAAATTTTAGTTTCAATATGTTGTGAATTTTCATTTAAAGGGTTATTCTAAAGACTTTATTGCCACGCCAAGTATATATATATATATATATATATATATATATAATTGTTTCTACCTTTGGCACAAGGCCAGCAATTACCCAGTACATTACTGGTACTTTATTTTATCGACCCCGCAAGGATGAAAGGCAAAGTCAACCTCGGCGGGATTTGAACTCAGATCGAAAAGGGACGTAACTATGCTGGAAAGCATGGCGTCCGACCCTCTACCGATACTGCCAATCCACCATATATAATGAAAAAATTCAGGACCCCAACGGCTGAGCTCCGGTCGTTTCGACAACTAGATCCGAACTAAAGGGCCAGTATTCGAAGGCGGGAATCTAGCTGAACTTATCAATATATGGGCAGACAGTCAAAGCAAAAAATAGATAGATAGATAGATAGATAGAGAGAGAGAGAATTGAGCCCAGTAAAATAAAAATAAAAACATACAGACACATCCTTGAGACAAAGTAAACTAAAATTCATTGAAAAAGAAACAAACTAAATGAACCACCCATCAAAAAAAAAAAAAAGCCTTCTCATACAGACTGTCTCCATGGATGAAATAATGAGTAGCTCGTTAACTAGGGCCTCTGCCCCTTACAAATCATCCTCAGGAAATATACCAAACAGACATCTCGTTTCTTTCAAAAAGCAAGGAGAGGTATAAGAACGTTCTCGTTGAGGATACACAGTCTTTCGTGACATATCCCTGCCATACATAATTAATGCTAGGGAGACATCAAACTCTCAATCATTCAAATTACAAACCACAGAAACATCATTATTCTCCTTTGATGGTGTTCGTGGTTTGCTTTACAATATTTATATTCATTATTGCTATTGTTACAATAAATAAAAAAATAAAAAAATAAATAAAATAAATAAATAAATAAATAAATAAATAAAAAATAAAGAAAGAAATCATTATTACTATTATTTTTTAAGGGCGGTGGGTTGGCAGTATCGGTAAAGGGTCGGACGCCATGCTTTGCCGCATAGAGTTACGGCCCTTTATGATCTGAGTTCAAATCCCGCCGAGGTTAACTTTGCCTTTCATCCTTGCGGGGGGTTCGATAAAATAAAGTAGCAGTAATGTACTGAGTAATTGCTGGCCTTGTGCCTAAAGTAGAAACAATTATTGCTATTATTACAAATAAATAAATAAATAAATAAAAAAAATAATAAAAATAAATAAATAAATAAATAAATAAAAAAAAGAAAAAAAAAGAAAAAGAAATCATTATTACTATTATTTTTTTTAAATATTTTTTTCTGAACAGTCAAAGCATTTGTTTTTGTTTTGAAAGAGGGTGGTGGTGGTGGGGTGATATTTCACTGTCGCCATTTTATGTTGGATGTCAGTCAACAAAAATTGCTTTAAAATTGTTTCCCTCAATGGATGATGGAAATAAAGAGCATCACAGAAACTGTTCACTGTTTCATAATGAATGCAATTAGTTCAACTAATAAGAAATCTTGTTATCCAGAAACAAGAGTTGTGAAGCACATATTGATTGTGGTGGTGGTGGTGGGGATCGTGGTGGTAGTGGTGGTGGTAGTAGTGGTGGTGGTGGTGGTGGTGGGGATCGTGGTGGTGGTGGTAGTGGTAATAGTGGTGGTGGTGGTGGTAATGGGGATCGTGGTGGTAGTGGTAGTAGTGGTGGTGGTGGTGGGGATCGTGGTGGTGGTAGAGTAGGTGGTGGTGGTGGTGGTAATGGGGATCGTGGTGGTGGTGGGGATCGTAGTGGTAGTAGTGGTGGTGGTGGTGGGGATCGTGGTGGTAGCGGTAGTGGTGGTGGTGGTGATCGTGGTGGTAGCGGTAGTAGTGGTGGTGGTAGTAGAGTAGGTAGTGGTGGAGGTGGTGGTGGTGGTAGTGGTGGTGTAGTAGAGTAGGTGGTAGTGACGGTGCTGGTGCTAGTAGTAGTGGTGATAGTAGTAGTATACTTATCATCTGTTATATCTGTTATCACCAACATATCTGTTATCACCAACATATCTGTTATCACCAATATATCTGTTATCACCAATATATCTGTTATCACCAACATATCTGTTATCATCTGTTATATCTGTTATCACCAACATATCTGTTATCACCAACAGATCTGTTATCATCTGTTATCACCAATATATCTGTTATCACCAACATATCTGTTATCACCAATATATCTGTTATCACCAACATATCTGTTATCACCAACATATCTGTTATCACCAATATATCTGTTATCACCAACATATCTGTTATCACCAATATATCTGTTATCACCAACATATCTGTTATCACCAACATATCTGTTATCACCAATATATCTGTTATCACCAACATATCTGTTATCACCAATATATCTGTTATCACCAACATATCTGTTATCACCAACATATCTATTATTATCAATCGGTAGAAAGTCGGATGCCAGTTACGTCCCTTTACGGTCTGAGTTCAAATCCCGCCGAGATTAACTTTGCCTTTCACCCTTACGGGGGTCGATAAAATAAAGTACCAGTAATGTACTGCGTAATTGCTGGCCTTGTGCCCAAAGTAGAAACAATTATTATCAGTATTGGTAGAGGGTCGGACGCCATGCTTTGACGCATAGAGTTACGGCCCTTGCTATTCTGAGTTCAAATCCCGCCGAGGTCAACTTTGCTTGTAATGCAATTGCTGGCCTTGTGCCAAAAGTAGAAACAATTATCACCAAGGACGGTGGATTGGCAGCATCATTAGACAGTCGGCCACCATGTTTTACAGCATAGAGTTGCCTCCCTTTACTTTCTGAGTTCAAATTCGGCCGAGGTTAGCTCTGCCTTTCATCCTTATTGGGTCGATAAAAATTAAAGTACCAGTAATGCACTAGGGTCAATTTAATCGCATTTCCTCTCTCCGCAATATTATTGGCCTTGTGCCTAAATCAGAAACCACTATTATCAGTATATTTGTCATATGCCATCAATATATCATATGCCATCAATATATCATCGCCATCAATATATCATCGCCATCAATATATCGTCGCCATCAATATGTCATCGCCATCAATATATCATCGCCATCAATATGTCATCGCCATCAATATATCATCGCCATCAATATATCATATGCCATCAATATATCATCGCCATCAATATATCATCGCCATCAATATGTCATCGCCATCAATATATCATCGCCATTAATATATCATCGCCATCAATATATCATCGCCATCAATATATCATCGCCATTAATATATCATCGCCATCAATATATCGTCGCCATCAATATGTCATCGCCATCAATATATCATCGCCATCAATATGTCATCGCCATCAATATATCATCGCCATCAATATATCATCGCCATTAATATGTCATCGCCATCAATATATCACCGCCATCAATATGTCACCGCCATCAATATGTCATCGCCATCAATATATCACCGCCATCAATATATCGTCGCCATCAATATGTCATCGCCATCAATATATCATCGCCATCAATATATCGTCGCCATCAATATACTTCTCATTGTCATCGTTATCATCATCATTATCATCAACATAATTATCATGATGACCATCACCACCGACATCATCTTTGGCTAAGTGACAATGTTTCTTGTTTTTCGTTTTTATTTTTCATGTGTGAAGATTACTTGCGTGATAATGAATGTAACGGTTTGACCTGTGTCATATGAATTAGTCTGAATATTAATTTATTAATAATTACGTGTTAATTAACAAATAATGTTTACATTTAATCAGTAAATTGGTGTTTGATGTTAGTTAAAACAATACACAACACACATAATACATTTCTTGCTGTCACCCATGTCATGTGAAATCAATTTAAAACACACTTGGTGACCTTACATTTGAATCGTTATCTTTTACTGGTTTCAGTTATTAGGCTGAGGCCATGTTGGAGCACCACATAGATTTAGACCATTATATCATTGGGTTTTCTTTTTTCTCGAATCGGTAAGCTGCAGACTATTTGTAAATACAAACACCGATGGTCGCGTGCACACACACACACATACATGAAAAATATGACTCTTCCAAAAGAAGACCAGCAACAGCTAGGGTCTGACCCTGGGATTTGTTGATAGACATTGTAAAGCTGACATGATTCGGCGAATGGTTCATTGGTTGTCTGTTTCAAGTGCTCTTCTGGTCGCAGTACGTTCAGCATCTTGCCACCGTCGAATAGCAGATTCCACTGACGATTCGTTTGCCCGCCTTGTTCTTTTTCTTGCCGCTTTCGCAGTATTTCGGCCAATGGAGTATCTCTTCCTTCGAAGCATGACCTAAAAGCAGGACGAAGTACACTAAGACTAACTGGTAGAGTAAGGAGTAAACTCGTCAGTGATGCATGTGATTTCCGAACCGTTGACTATGTAATTGCTGGCCTTGTGCCAAAAGTAGTGGGACTTTTTGGGTGGCATATTGACAGTAACAATGACGATAAGCCGTCTGTGCTTTCGTGAAATAAATACGTTTGTTTATATTTTGTTTTTGTGTAAGCAAAAATATCTTTACACGAATATATATATATATATATATATATATATATATATATATATATAATTAAGTTAAAAATGTACATCCACATATGTATACTGAAATACTAGTATGCATATGAATACACACACGTATACATATGTAGATGTACCGAGTTTTTCACTGGTCACTTTACTGTGAGTGTCCAGCTATTCTGTATGTAAACACACAGACAAACCGGTTTTTAGAGTCATACTGGTTTTTGAGGAAACACCTTTCCTCTATTCTCCAGAAAGCCAGACAAGGAATATTGAACTAGTTTCGATGTTGTTACATCTCATCAGCAATATTTACCTATCTTCCGGCCTCTCTAGAGAATCGTAAAAGCACATATCGTTATATGCTTTTTCTATGAAAATTAGTAGTGGGCAGACTAACTTGCATAGAGCATGAGTACGTACCGGTTCAACGGAGACGATAAAAACAAATAACGAAACGAAATTAAATTTCGTTTCGTTTGTAACTCACTTTTGTATGACTGACGCTTAAACAATTAAGTTAAAAATGTACATCCACATATGTATACTGAAATACTAGTATGCATATGAATACACACACGTATACATATGTAGATGTACCGAGTTTTTCACTGGTCACTTTACTGTGAGTGTCCATCAACAGATATCACACCTTCCCCCCACCATCAACAGATATCACACCTTCCCCCAACCATCAACAGATATCACACCTTCCCCCCACCATCAACAGATATCACACCTTCCCCCAACCATCAACAGATATCACACCTTCCCCCACCATCAACGGATATCACACCTTCCCCCCACCATCAACGGATATCACACCTTCCCCCCCACCATCAACAGATATCACACCTTCCCCCACCATCAACAGATATCACACCTTCCTCCCACCATCAACGGATATCACACCTTCCCCCCCACCATCAACAGATATCACACCTTCCCCTCACCTTCAACAGATATCACCCCCCCCCACCATAAACGGATATCACACCTTCCCCCACCATCAACAGATATCACACCTTCCCCCCAACCATCAACAGATATCACACCTTCCCCCACCATCAACAGATATCACACCTTCCTCCCACCATCAACGGATATCACACCTTCCCCCACCATCAACGGATATCACACCTTCCCCCCACCATCAACGGATATCACACCTTCCCCCCCACCATCAACGGATATCACACTTTCCCCCCCACCATCAACGGATATCACACCTTCCCCCCACCATCAACAGATATCACACCTTCCCTCACCATCAACAGATATCACACCTTCCCCCACCATCAACAGATATCACACCTTCCCCCACCATCAACAGATATCACACCTTCCCCCCACCATCAACGGATATCACACCTTCCCCCCAACCATCAACAGATATCACACCTTCCCCCAACCATCAACGGATATCACACCTTCCCCCCACCATCAACGGATATCACACCTTCCCCCTCCACCATCAACAGATATCACACCTTCCCCCCACCATCAACAGATATCACACCTTCCCCCCACCATCAACAGATATCACACCTTCCCCCCAACCATCAACAGATATCACACCTTCCCCCAACCATCAACAGATATCACACCTTCCCCCCAACCATCAACAGATATCACACCTTCCCCCCAACCATCAACAGATATCACACCTTCCCCCCAACCATCAACAGATATCACACCTTCCCCCAACCATCAACAGATATCACACCTTCCCCCACCATCAACGGATATCACACCTTCCCCCCACCATCAACAGATATCACACCTTCCCCTCACCTTCAACAGATATCACACCTTCCCCCCACCATCAACAGATATCACACCTTCCCTCACCTTCAACAGATATCACCCCCCCCCCCCCCACCATCAACGGATATCACCCATGATTATCAAGTTATCTCAGTTTCAGACAATATTTCATCTACTCCAGATTATCTTTGCTGCTTTGGTTGTCAGTTTTATGAAACAATTTACCCCTACTTCCTCTCACTGCTACTCCCCCTCTCTCTCTACGTCTCTCTCTCTACGTCTCTCTCCTCATCTCTCCCTTTCTTTCACTGCTACTCTTCTCCTCTCTCTCTTCCTCTCTCTCTCTCTCCGTCTGTCTGTCTGTCTCTCTATCCCGCCCTCTCTTTCTTCACTGCTACTCTCCCCCTCTATCCCGCTCTCTCTTTCTTCACTGCTACTCTACCCCTCTCTCTCTATCCCGCCCTCTCTTTCTTCACTGCTACTCTCCCCCTCTCTCTTTCTTCACTGCTACTCTCCCCCCTCTCTCTATCCCGCTCTCTCTTTCTTCACTGCTTCCTCCCCCTCTCTCTATCCCGCTCTCTCTTTCTTCACTGCTACTCCCCCCTCTCTCTATCCCGCTCTCTCTTTCTTCACTGTTACTCTCCCCCCTCTCTCTATCCCGCCCTCTCTTTCTTCACTGCTACTCTCCCCTTCTCTCTATCCCGCTCTCTCTTTCCTCACTGCTACTCTCCCCCTCTCTCTATCCCGCTCTCTCTTTCTTCACTGCTACCCCCCTCTCTCTTTCTTCACTGCTACCCTCTCTCTATCCCGCTCTCTCTTTCTTCACTGTTACTCTCCCCCTCTCTCTATCCTGCTCTCTCTTTCTTCACTGCTACTCTCCCCCTCTCTCTATCCCGCTCTCTCTTTCTTCACTGCTACTCTCCCCCTCTCTCTATCCCGCTCTCCCTTTCTTCACTGCTACTCTTCCCCTCTATCTCGCTCTCTCTTTCTTCACTGCTACTCTCCCCCTCTCTCTATCCCGCTCTCTCTTTCTTCCCTGCTACTCTCCCCCTCTCTCTTTCTATCCCGCTCTCTCTTTCTTCCCTGCTACTCTCCCCCTCTCTCTTTCTTCACTGCTACTCTCCCCCTCTCTCTATCCCGCTCTCTCTTTCTTCACTGCTACTCTCCCCTCTCTCTGTCTGTTTCTCTCTCCATCCCTCTCTCTTTCACTGCCTGCTATTTCCCCCCCCCCCCCCCTCCTCTCTCTACTTCTGCCACCCTAAGTTGATATCAATTTGTGTGTTTGTAGATGAAATCTTGAGATGGTCTGAATGTGTAGTACTCCATTGTGACAGGTTAAGTGTTCGCTACAATTAACGTTATTAAAGGTCGTTCTGCGAGAATGTCTTCAGCTAAACATATATGACAACTTATCCTATAAACCAATTCACTATTACAATTCACTTTAGAATATCATTCATATATATATATATATATATATATTTATATAAATGAAAGGTATAGAAAGTATTGTAGCAAGAAACCAACAGTATTCCATATATATATATATATATATATATATATATATATATATAGTATTTTCCGTAGTGTTGTAATATGAATATTATACACTGTAGATGGACAGCTCACGTAGGGTTTGCTCGACGGTTCCAGTTGTAGTTTCAAAAGTAATCCGGAGAAAAATAGAAGGATTTAAATGGATACAGTTCAGTAAAAGGAATTTATTGACACGTGTTTCAATAACAGTTATATAACCTGAAAACGGTTGCTATCTACAAAGTATTAATTATGCAGACACTCAATATTTCAATGTTATTTTCAACTATCATTTCATCTGATAGTTTTTTGGCTAAGATCGTTAATGCCCTCTTGACCACTTTTTCAGTTTGTATGGCGTTTTAACATATTGTTTAGCTCTGGTTTTTAAACTATGGAGCGCTTGCCAGCATAACTCTGATTTTTGCGTTTCGTTTCGCTTTTTCTACCCGCCGAAATACGATTCTCGCTGAATTTATATATATATATATATATATATATATATATATATATATACGTTTGTATATGTATAATAAAGCCAAAACAATGCAGGTATGGACATAGATTAAAGAATGCAAATGCAAAAGATATTGTTGACAATTAGTCTTTTACCTTAGATTTATTTAAATGTCCTTAATTTTCGAGATAATATCTCTTCTTCGGAGGGAAGTAAAGCGTGACTTGGCAAGCTATTTAGAACACTGGTTTAACCGCTTTACTTCCCTCCGAAGAAGAGATATCTCGAAAATTAAGGACATTTAAATAAATCTAAGGTAAAAGACTAATTGTCAACAATATCTTTTGCATTTGCATTCTTTATTCTATGTCCATACTTGCATTGTTTTGGTTTTATTATACATATACAAACGTTTATACCTCATTACACAATGCTTCAAGTGAACTATAACCTCCTCCTATATATATATATATAGAGAGAGAGAGAATGGAGAACGAAAAATCAGTGATGCATCGGAACTCAATTTATTGTGTGTTACAATTGTTTCCTCGGCAGACAGCTTGAGGTGCGATCTGTGTGTGGATCGACCTGACTCTGGACTCGCAGGTTCCTCGGACATGTCTATTGATTTCGGAGCATACCCTCTTTCTGGGGTTTCTCATCCTACGGGTCTATATCGTCCACCTTCATCCGCTTTGCGCGTCCTTGGGTTGGTCACTGGTTAGTGATATCATCATAATTCTGACCACTGGTAGCAGGGCGTGAGCTGTCACTCACCCACTGACCCGTCGGCAAAATTACTGCTGTTTGCCAGCTCACACACACACACACACACACACACACACACACACACACACACACACACACACACACACACACACACACACACACACACACACACACACACACACACACACACACAGACACAGATACGGACAGATACAAACAGAGTAGCTTGTGTGCTTACGTTCACACATGTACGCACAGAAGCATACACACATATCCATGTATACACACACACACACGCATAAATAGTCACACAAATATACGCATACATGCACACAGACAGGCACACACACATGCGCGCGCGTGTATATACGCACGCACACACACACACACACCAGGCGTACACATGCGTACATATATATATATACGCACACACACATACATACACATATACGCACACCTGCACATATATATGTATATATACATATATATATATATATATATATGTATATATATACACACACCTATCCACACGCCCACATACACAGTATACACACATACATACACCACACTACAGCACACCGCACTACATCACACCACACACCACCACACTACACTACTACACCACACACCACCACACACTACTACACCACACACCACCACACCACTACACTACACCACACACCAAACCACACCACACACTACACCACTACACTTCACCACACTACACCACACACCACACCCCTACACTACACTACACTACACCAACCACACACTACGCTACACCACCACACTAATACACACACCACCACGCTATACCACACCACACACCACCACGCTACACCACCACACTACACCACACACCACACACTACGCTACACCACCACACTACACCACACGCCACACACCACCACGCTACACCACTACACTACACCACACTACACCACACACCACCACACTACACTACAGCACCACGCTACACCACACCCCTACACTACACTACACCACCACACTACACCACACACCACCACGCTACACCACACACCACACCACACACCACACACCACCACGCTACACCACCACACTACACCACACGCCACACACCACCACGCTACACCACTACACTACACCACACTACACCACACACCACACACCACCACACTACACCACACACCACACACTACGCTACACCACCACACCACACCACACACCACACACCACCACACTACACCACACGCCACACACTACGCTACACCACCACATCACACCACACACCACACACCACCACACCACACCACACACCACCATAATAGATCAGTAATATAAAAACCGTTGTGTATCCCAGATTCTTCTCTACTCCTCAACATCTTAATCAATTAGTCAGCCCCTAAGTTGATGATATATCGAATATAATCGATAAAGTTTATAACAACCACCAGCTGCTACCAGTAATAACTCCTCCACACCACCCGCCATCACACCGCCACCACCTTTCCCTTATTTCTGCTATTCTCTGTGTTTGTATGTTTGTGTGTATGTGTATATTATTATGTGTGCTTTTGATGAAGTGTGTATCAATGTAAAAGATTATATGTGTGTATATATATATATGTGTGTGTGTGTGTGTGTGTGTGTGTGTGTGTGTGTGTGCATAAATAATATGCCATAAATAAAACATTTAACTATTGCATTGGATAAAGTGCAAAAATCTAAAACTATCTACACAGATACACACACACACACACACTCAGATACACACACACACACTCAGATACACAAGCACACACACTCAGATACACACACACACACTCAGATACACACACACACACTCAGATACACACACACACACTCAGATACACACACACACCCAGATACACACACACATATATATATATAGAATACTGAGACACAGATGGAATACACACACACACACACACACACACACACACACACACACACACACACACACACACATATAGAATACTTTAGACACAGATGGAATACATACACATGCACACACAAGGAATACAGACACACATACACACACACACACATACACACATACACAAATACACACACACACATGGAATACAGACATAGATACACACACACACACATAAACACGCACGCATGGAATACACACACACACACACACACACACACACACACACACACACATATAGAATACTTTAGACACAGATGGAATACATACACATGCACACACAAGGAATACAGACACACATACACACATACACACATACATACACAAATACACACACAAATACACACACATGGAATATAGACATAGATCCACACACACACACATCGAATACTTGGTATACACACAGACACGCACGCATGGAATACACACACACACACACACACACACACACACAGAATACTCCGACACACAAACACACACTCGGTATACACACATAAACACGCACGCATGGAATACACACACACACACACAGAATACTCCGACACACAAACACACACTCGGTATACACACATACAGACACACACGCATGGAACACACGTACACATGGTTGGAACTGAGTTGCGATGAGCAGTAGTTGGGGTTAAATAGAAGAACTGAAACTGCCAGAGAAGATGTGAGGGAACCAGATTTCACGTTGGACACATGGAGAGAGATTAACGGAACACACGTACACATGGTTGGAACTGACTTGCGATGAGCAGTAGTTGGAGTTGAATAGAAGAACTGAAACTGCCAGAGAAGATGTGAGGGAACCAGATTTCACGTTGGACACATGGAGAGAGATTAACGGAACACACGTACACATGGTTGGAACTGAGTTGATCGCTGACTTGCGATGAGCAGTAGTTGGGGTTAAATAGAAGAACTGAAACTGCCAGAGAAGATGTGAGGGAACCAGATTTCACGTTGGACACATGGAGAGAGATTAACGGAACACACGTACACATGGTTGGGACTGAGTTGATCGCTGACTTGCGATGAGCAGTAGTTGGGGTTAAATAGAAGAACTGAAACTGCCAGAGAAGATGTGAGGGAACCAGATTTCACGTTGGACACATGGAGAGAGATTAACGGAACACACGTACACATGGTTGGGACTGAGTTGATCGCTGACTTGCGATGAGCAGTAGTTGGGGTTAAATAGAAGAACTGAAGCTGCCAGAGAAGATGTGCGGGAACCAGATTTCACGTTGGACACATGGAGAGAGATTAACGGAACACACGTACACATGGTTGGAACTGAGTTGATCGCTGACTTGCGATGAGCAGTAGTTGGGGTTGAATAGAAGAACTGAAACTGCCAGAGAAGATGTG
This sequence comes from Eledone cirrhosa, assembly GCA_964016885.1. Taxonomy (NCBI): domain Eukaryota; kingdom Metazoa; phylum Mollusca; class Cephalopoda; order Octopoda; family Eledonidae; genus Eledone; species Eledone cirrhosa. The sequence goes on from OZ024763.1 coordinate 4,466,672, forward strand.
AGGGAACCAGATTTCACGTTGGACACATGGAGAGAGATTAACGGAACACACGTACACATGGTTGGAACTGAGTTGATCGCTGACTTGCGATGAGCAGTAGTTGGGGTTAAATAGAAGAACTGAAACTGCCAGAGAAGATGTGAGGGAACCAGATTTCACGTTGGACACATGGAGAGAGATTAACGGAACACACGTACACATGGTTGGAACTGAGTTGATCGCTGACTTGCGATGAGCAGTAGTTGGGGTTAAATAGAAGAACTGAAACTGCCAGAGAAGATGTGAGGGAACCAGATTTCACGTTGGACACATGGAGAGAGATTAACGGAACACACGTACACATGGTTGGAACTGAGTTGATCGCTGACTTGCGATGAGCAGTAGTTGGGGTTAAATAGAAGAACTGAAACTGCCAGAGAAGATGTGAGGGAACCAGATTTCACGTTGGACACATGGAGAGAGATTAACGGAACACACGTACACATGGTTGGGACTGAGTTGATCGCTGACTTGCGATGAGCAGTAGTTGGGGTTAAATAGAAGAACTGAAACTGCCAGAGAAGATGTGAGGGAACCAGATTTCACGTTGGACACATGGAGAGAGATTAACGGAACACACGTACACATGGTTGGGACTGAGTTGATCGCTGACTTGCGATGAGCAGTAGTTGGGGTTAAATAGAAGAACTGAAACTGCCAGAGAAGATGTGAGGGAACCAGATTTCACGTTGGACACATGGAGAGAGATTAACGGAACACACGTACACATGGTTGGGACTGAGTTGATCGCTGACTTGCGATGAGCAGTAGTTGGGGTTAAATAGAAGAACTGAAGCTGCCAGAGAAGATGTGCGGGAACCAGATTTCACGTTGGACACATGGAGAGAGATTAACGGAACACACGTACACATGGTTGGAACTGACTTGCGATGAGCAGTAGTTGGAGTTGAATAGAAGAACTGAAACTGCCAGAGAAGATGTGAGGGAACCAGATTTCACGTTGGACACATTGGAGAGAGATTAACGGGAACAAGAATAGCTTCTGAAAAATCCAAGATGTTGTAGTGTCCTACATTCCGCGGGCTCACATACATTCTCTGTGCGTGATTTGCTGGCTTGAAGTTTCCGGTACAAGAGAGAGATTCTTCAAATCTTCGCGGGGAATTTCTTCCTCGGGGCGCGTAGGGATACATCCTCTTCTACTGGCGCTGATTGGCTGAACTGAGCCAAATCACGCACAGAGAATGTATGTGAGCCCGCGGAATGTAGGTCACTACAATGTCGTTGGATAGGCAGACGTTCTTCAGCAGCTTGGAGAGAAGACAGGCGAAACTGGTCCGAGCTCCCTTTGGGATCCTGTTGATGAGTTTTAACTTAGACAAATCCCGGAGGGCAGCGGCAATGTCCTCAACAGAGATCTGAACGTCAGAGTTAGGTTCAGACCTGCAAAGGCGATCGGAGCTGAAGTGACATTGGTTACCCGTCCAGTTTGAGGAAGTTTCAGCCTGAACATTAGTAATGCCAACACAGCTTCTATGATAACTTAAGCGAGAGGGGTGATCGTCATTAGGTATCGACTGGTTGGGGGGAGCAGAGATCGAGGTTTGGTGGTGAATTGGCAGCTTCAGAGGAGACGACCTTAGAATTAGAATCCAGAAGGGGAGGAGAAGATGGTAGAGGTAGGTTAATGATAGAGATAGAGGCTGGAACCGGGTGATGAATGTTAACTCTAGCAGTGGGATTCGGTTGGGGGAAGGTGACGCTGGAGGCAATGTAGCTGTTACGGGAGTGGTGGGGTGAATAAGAGGTTGAATAGGGCTAGTTTCGACTGAATCGGACCATGGAGGAGGGGTGGGGTGTGTGTGCAAGTTAGCTCCCTTGGAATGAGGCGGGAATGTTGGGGAACGCGAGGACAAAGGGTGATAGGATGTTACGAAATCCTTCAACCATGTGGGTCTCTTGGTCACTGAGCGCATGACCTTAAAATAATTTAGATTTAAATCTAAATAGTGACATATTTTTAAACCGAACATCGGTGTTACATCTACCGTTGGATGGACATTTAAAAGGGATGCATGGACCGCATCTGGAGGTTGGGAGCGAGTGGGCCGCACCTGGAGGTTGGGGGCGAGTGGGCCGCACCTGGAGGTTGGGGGCGAGTGGGCCTCACCTGGAGGTTGGGAGCGAGTGGGCCTCACTTGGAGGTTGGGGGCGAGTGGGCCGCACCTGGAGGTTGGGAGCGAGTGGGCCTCACTTGGAGGTTGGGAGCGAGTGGGCCGCACCTGGAGGTTGGGAGCGAGTGGGCCGCACCTGGAGGTTGGGGGCGAGTGGGCCGCACCTGGAGGTTGGGGGCGAGTGGGCCGCACCTGGAGGTTGGGGGCGAGTGGGCCGCACCTGGGGGTTGGGGGCGAGTGGGCCGCACCTGGAGGTTGGGGGCGAGTGGGCCGCACCTGGAGGTTGGGGGCGAGTGGGCCGCACCTGGAGGTTGGGGGCGAGTGGGCCGCACCTGGGGGTTGGGGGCGAGTGGGCCGCACCTGGAGGTTGGGGGCGAGTGGGCCGCACCTGGAGGTTGGGGGCGAGTGGGCCTCACCTGGAGGTTGGGAGCGAGTGGGCCTCACTTGGAGGTTGGGGGCGAGTGGGCCTCACCTGGAGGTTGGGAGCGAGTGGGCCTCACTTGGAGGTTGGGGGCGAGTGGGCCTCACCTGGAGGTTGGGAGCGAGTGGGCCTCACTTGGAGGTTGGGGGCGAGTGGGCCGCACCTGGAGGTTGGGGGCGAGTGGGCCTCACTTGGAGGTTGGGGGCGAGTGGGCCTCACTTGGAGGTTGGGGGCGAGTGGGCCGCACCTGGAGGTTGGGAGCGAGTGGGCCGCACCTGGAGGTTGGGGGCGAGTGGGCCGCACCTGGAGGTTGGGAGCGAGTGGGCCGCACCTGGAGGTTGGTATTAGCGGTAGTAGTAGTATTAGTGGTAGTAGTAGTATTAGTGGTAGTAGTAGTAGTAGCAGCAGTAGTGGTGGTAGTAGTAGTAGTAGTAGCAGCAGTAGTAGTAGTAGTAGCAGCAGTAGTAGAAGTAGCAGTAGTAGTGGTGGTAGTAGTAGTAGTAGTAGCAGCAGTAGTAGTAGTAGTAGCAGCAGTAGTAGTAGTAGCAGTAGTAGTAGTGGTAGCAGTAGTAGTAGTGGTAGCAGTAGTAGTAGTAGTGGTAGCAGTAGTAGTAGCAGCAGCAGCAGTAGCAGTAGTAGTAGTAGCAGCAGTAGTAGTAGTAGCAGTAGTAGTAGCAGCAGCAGCAGTAGCAGTAGTAGTAGTAGCAGCAGTAGTAGTAGTGGTAGCAGTAGTAGCAGCAGCAGTAGTAGTGGTAGCAGTAGTAGCAGCAGCAGTAGTAGTAGTAGTAGTAGTGGTAGAGTTTCATGTAAGAGCTTAACTCGTTAATGTTTACGGTCATTGCACATCTACATTGATATTTCCACGGCTGAATGGTGCCTGGTTGGTTTTAAATAGTGTTTACAGTGTGTATAGTGTGTATAGTCAGTAGTGTGTATAGTGTGTATATATGCGCGTACACGCATATATATATATACATATATATATATGCATATGCATATATATATATATATATATATATATATACATATATATGCATATGCATATATATGTATATATATATGCATATGCATATATATGTATAAGTGTTTTTGTGAGTGTATATATATATGCATATAAGTGTTTTTGTATATATATATATATGCATATATATATATATGTATATATATATATATATATGTATATATATATATATATATATATATATATATATATATATATATGCATATATATATATATCTATGCATATATATATATATATATATGTATATATATATATATGCATATATATATATATATATATGCATATATATATATATATCTATGCATATATATATATATATATATGTATATATATATATATATATTTGCATATATATATATATATATTTGCATATATATATATATATGCATATATATATATATGCATATGCATATAAGTGCTTTTGTGTATATATATATATATGTGTGTGTGTGTGTGTGTATCATATGTTTGTGTATATACATGTAATGTGGGTGAGGTGTGGTACAGTTTGATGTTAGCAGAAGAGAGAGGGAGAGGAGGAGGTGACAGTTAAATGGGAGGTGTGCAACAGGTAAGTGGGAGCCCTCAAAAGAAGAGCCGGGGGGTTGGGGGTTGGCTGGTGTGAGCTGTTCAGTGGTTACGGTTGATTGGTTGCCAGGAAACAGAAATACAATGGTAGAAAGACTAAATTACAATAGCTCAGGTAATGATGCATGAAAATAGTAGTTTATCAAGGTTAAGTGGGTTATATATATATATATATATATATATATATATATATATATATATATACTTTAATAAAGCAGCTTCCTGATGATTTCTCACGAATGAAACAGTTCTAGTCCTTAAAACATTTATCCTCTGCTATGTATTGAGTACCTTACTCTTACTGTGGTTACCCCAGATTGAACCCGGAATAACTTATATATATATATATATATGGTGGCTGCCAACTCGTTTTCGAGTACGGCCACTACTTTATATCCATGTAGGAGAACCCCTACCGATGCGCTGAACGAGTGTAACTTTTTAGTCCAGCCAGCGACTTGAAAACTCTGGTACAAACACTACACTTGTGACAATTACTGACACATAGTGCTAGGCCCATGGTACCATGTGACGACAGGTGCAGAGAGATCTCCAGATATAAAGCAATGCCTGTGCCGTGAAGCTTTTATAGTGAGCAAAGGCACTGCACAAAGCCAGTCCCACTCTCTTAACCAAGATGATATTTACCAAAAAGAAGAACAAGTCAACATCATTGGATACCATCAAGGTTGCAGGTGTTATATTAGAGTTTTCCTTCTCCTAGAATTCTGCCTTGACAAAGGCTAAGGGGTCATCTCTCACGGTGATTTTGGATGGCCATTGACTCTTAAGAGCCCCTTTGCCCTTTGACAAGTTTTGTTTTTAGTCCTGCAGGATGTATATATATATATACATACATACATACATATATACATACATATATACATATATATAAATATGTGTATGTATGTATGTATGTATGTATGTATGTATGTATGTATGTATGTATGTATGTATGTATGTATGTATGGGTGGGTTGTATTCGAGGGTTACGGCAGTTGTGTGCAGAATGCAAATAGAATTAACAGAGTTGAAGTGTTGCAGTATATGTACAAACTATATTGGCATATTACAATTGTTTTGATATCAATCAGCACAGGGTACAATCAAGGTGACGGGACCCGACTGTTTTTCGACATCTCATCGGATATGCGAGCCTAGATGTGTCTTTGCACATATAACCTCGCATATCCTTTCTTACAGTAGTTAGCAGGTCTCCATAGTTGCCCACATGTTGCCTGATTGTCCTTCACCGTAGTTAGCAGGTCTCCATAGTTGCCCACATGTTGCCTGATTGTCCTTCACCGTAGTTAGCAGGTCTCCATAGTTGCCCACATGTTGCCTGATTGTCCTTCACCGTAGTTAGCAGGTCTCCATAGTTGCCCACATGTTGTTCATATGGTCCGTATAGAAGAAACCGATGCTTTTTCTGTAGCATCTAATTTTGAATGTCAATCTTTTTCTCTACAATTTCGCTGTGAATATCCTAACTGTTACGGTAATTTAAATACTCTATAAATCTAATAATCTTATTATCTAATTAAGACTTATCTATTTAATTAATTTTACTTAAAATACAAGGCTTCCTTAGGTCATTGAATAAGTCTTTCATAAGTAAACAAATCATTTCAGCTTTCATAAGTAAAATCATTTCAGCTTTCATTAGCTTATATCAGATCTTTTAAAATACATGCTTGGCAGTATTCGTTCCAACTCTTTACGTTCTCAGTTTAATTCACACCG
>OZ024763.1:4475119-4480119 GCA_964016885.1 Eledone cirrhosa
ATTAAATCGTTGATATGCCCAGATCCGGAATAAACAAGATAGACACTTATGGCTATCACAGAAACATATATTGCAGCAAATAAGAATAAACGAAGTTAATTTTAATCTGCTGACTTACACTTCTTGTTTTATATTACATCGGAGGAAACAGACTCACCTGCACACTTCGTCGAGTGCTCTAACCTACATACTAAAGTGTCGGTAAGCAACCAACACAAACTCAAATATATATATATATATATATATATATATATATATATATATATATATATATGAATTATAAGAATCAAAGAACTGTTCAAAACATTTTTATGCTTACAACTGTTTCCTCCAAACCGAGGTTTGGATTCTTCGGAGCAATTTATTATTGAATGAACACTTATATGACCTCCTTTTCACCCAAGAGACATACAGATACATATGCAAATATTGTGGGTCAACATTCATTACAGCATTTAGTGTGGCAGTACACATTTAGAGATTACATTCATATTAAAAGATACAATCAAAAATACAGGTTAAAATACAACATGAAATTAAGCGGTTATAGAGTGCAATAGTTATACGTGTGGCAAGCACGTGCGTCTTGTTTATATAGTGTGGCAGAGAGTTTTTGTATTTGCATAACCATAAATAGTATACTTAATACTATTTATATCATCATCATCATCATCATCATCAACGTTTAACGTCCGTGTTCCACGCTTGCATGGGTTTGGATGGGGGTATTCCCACTTGAGGCAAGAGTGATTGTCTTGCTCGCATAGGACTGTCTGGCAGGTTTTCTACAGTTGGATGCCCTTCCTAACACCAACCACATTTACAGTGTGGGTCTGGGAGGTTTTTACCGTGTTGTCTACACGGCCACATTACAGCGTGGACTGTTTTGTCGTGACTTTTTGTCGTGACACCTACACGATCTCATTTGTTTCGGCCTGGATGGTGTGGCACCAACATAACTTTACATATGAGGGGGTGGTGTGGATGGGGTGGGGGTGGTGGGACGGGGGTGTATTTTGTTAGAGATGCTTACTGGCTGTAGTAGGTTTTACTATGTATTTAGGTAAGGCGGGTCTTCTCTATTACTGAGTACCGCCAAAGGTCTCGGTCCAGTGACATTGTCTTGGAGAGGTGTAAGTGTGTGAGGTCGGAGTTTATCAGCTCGTCCCAGGTTTTTCTAGGTCTGCCTATTCCGTGGCTACCGTCTATCTTTATTGCCCTGCACTTTGTTATACAGCTATCGACTTTCATGCGCATCACGTGTCCATACCAACATATATATATATATATATATATATATAAATATATATAAATTATCGAGAATCGGAACCTCGGCCCACGAAATAACGAAACACAATCTTCGAAATGTGTGGCAAAGTGCTCAATAGTTTGGATAAACCAGAGCTATAACTAACGTTTAAATACCAACACACTGAGACGATGCTTAAACAATCATTCGCACAGCCGAAAACCTGACCAAGAAAATTCGGGTCAGACAAATAAAAATATATATATGAATGAAAATTGAAAAATATATATATAAAATAAGAAAATAAATAAGTCAAATGTTTAAAATTTAGCTTCGTTTATTACTGCTATATATATTTCGGTGACAGCCATCTTTGGCTGTGACCTCTTCAGGTAGTCCGAATTAGTGTGGTAGAGACAAGTACATATGTTGTTGAGGTGTATAACCTTGTCAATACTCTGATATGCCCAGTTCCTGGTCGGGTTGTTATTTCACTGAGGAACTGGAATCATATATACAACCAACATATGCTCAAAATCACTCACTCTCTCTCTCTCTCTCTCTCTCTCTCTCTCTCTCTCTCTCTCTCTCTCTGTCTGTCTGTCTGTCTGTCTGTCTGTCTGTCTGTCTGTCTGTCTGTCTGTCTGTCTGTCTGTCTGTCTGTCTGTCTGTCTCTCTCTCTCTCTCTCTCTCTCTCTATATATATATATATATATATATATACAAATCAACATATAAGAAAGAAGTGCCCATACATCTGGATTCAATCATAGGGAATTTAAAACCACCAACGTGAGGAACATATTAACTACGGAAAGAATGGTGAATATAAGTCAATTAAAAAAATATATTAAAGTGTATTAACCATCCAATTATAACTAAAAAATATATTAAATTGTATTAACCATCCAATTATAACTACAACATATGGGACACGCTCAAAATAGAGAATGTTTCGCTATTTCTACCGATACTGCCAATCTACCGCCCTAACATGGCGTCCGACTCTACCGATACTGCCAATATACCGCCCTAACATGGCGTCCGACTCTCTACCGATACTGCCAATCTACCGCTCTAACATGGCGTCCGACCCTCTACCGATACTGCCAATATACCGCCCTAACATGGCGTCCGACTCTCTACCGATACTGCCAATATACCGCCCTAACATGGCGTCCGACTCTCTTCCGATACTGCCAATCTACCGCCCTAACATGGCGTCCGACCCTCTACCGATACTGCCAATCCACCGCCCTAACATGGCGTCTGACTCTCTACCGATACTGCCAATCTACCGCTCTAACATGGCGTCCGACTCTCTACCGATACTGCCAATCTACCGCTCTAACATGGCGTCCGACTCTCTACCGATACTGCCAATCTACTGCCCTAACATGGCGTCTGACTCTACCGATACTGCCAATATACCGCCCTAACATGGCGTCCGACTCTCTACCGATACTGCCAATCCACTGCCCTAACATGGCGTCTGACTCTCTACCGATACTGCCAATCTACCGCTCTAACATGGCGTCCGACTCTCTACCGATACTGCCAATCTACTGCCCTAACATGGCGTCTGACTCTCTACCGATACTACCAATCTACCGCCCTAACATGGCGTCTGACTCTCTACCGATACTACCAATCTACCACTCTAACATGGTGTCCGACTCTCTACCGATACTGCCAATCTACCGCTCTAACATGGCGTCTGACTCTCTACCGATACTGCCAATCTACTGCCCTAACATGGTGTCCGACTCTCTACCGATACTGCCAATCTACCGCCCTAACATGGTGTCCGACTCTCTACCGATACTGCCAATCCACTGCCCTAACATGTCGTCCGACCCTCTACCGATACTGCCAATCCACTGCCCTAACATGTCGTCCGACCCTCTACCGATACTGCCAATCCACTGCCCTTAGCTACAATAAATAATATATATATATGTAAAGGTGAGAAGTAACGGAAATCAACAGAGTAGAAGATACAGTGAACTGAAGATATGAATATTAACTGAACACTTAATAAAGTATATATGTATATATATATATATGTATATATATATGTCTGTGTGTATATGTATATGTGTGTGTGTGTATATGTATGTGTGTGTGTGTGTATATATGCATGTGTGTGTATATATGTATGTGTGTGTACATATGTGTGTTGATATATATATATATATGATAGACTGATTTTTTATTAGTTTAACCACTCCCAGTGCGCTCTCTCTCTCTCTCTCTCTCTCTCTCTCTCTCTCTCTCTCTCTCTCTCTCTCTCTCTCTCTCTTATCTATATATATAAAACTGTGGTTGTCTGTCTGTCTATCGATTTTTGGCACACATCTCCTCTTAGAATCTCTCACGGAATTGCACCGAAATTGCTATACTTGTACATTGAGCCCTAGCGAAGACATCGGAAAAAAAAAAATTTCAAATTGACCCACCCTATGTGACGAAATCGAATATAATGTATCGATTTTTGAGCGTAAGTTATCAGTTATTTCCCTTTGTTCTGTTTACATTGAGCGTCTTACGTAAAAAATTACGCTGGCTTTCTCAGCGTTTAAAATGACATTAACACAATACACGAACAGTTGTCGAGCCAGCAAAATATTGACCTGCAAAATTCATCAGTTCGAACACTAAGCTTCCGTTTTGCTTCATTTCCATTTAAAAGCATTTTAAAACAATATTTTTACTTGAAAACAAGTCTATTTAAAGACTACGTAAAACAAGCAAATATTTCGTCGTTAGGCGTGCAGACAGACAGTCGTGCAGACAGACAGTCGTGCAGAGAGGTGATATACGCGTGCAGACAGACAGTCGTGCAGAGAGGTGATATAGGCGTGCAGACAGACAGTCGTGCAGAGAGGTGATATAGGCGTGCAGACAGACAGTCGTGCAGAGAGGTGATATAGGCGTGCAGACAGACAGTCGTGCAGAGAGGTGATATAGGCGTGCAGACAGACATAACTGATAATTTGGTTACGCTAATGTTTTTCTCTGCGTTGCAGTGTTTACATTTTCGATCTTTGTTAATAAATAACCAGTGCAGTTTCTATCCCCAGCATCCTCTTTTGTTATAACATTCGGGTTATCGTTATGTTTTCTTAACTTCATAAGGCATATTGTTGGTTGAGGGAATATTAATCAAAAACACCACATGCAAGTCTGCACAGTAGACACTACAGTTTTTAAGCCAAGAAAGAAACTTAACATTGTAACTTTAACACAGCTACTGAGCGACCCCGAGCAACGCCGGGCTTTACTGCTAGTATATATATATAAGATAAACTGTTATTTATTAGTTTAACCGCTCCCAGTGCTCTCTCTTATATATATATAAAGATAAACTGTTATTTATTAGTTTAACCGCTCCTATCTAACAAGATAAGTATTTTCTTATAGAATAGTTTTTATCTCTGAATATTTCATAATTTTCTGTTTCTCCCATTTTTTCTGTTTCTATCTGATGGTCGTCATCTCTTCTAAATCACGTCTAAATCACGTCTAACCTTGACGTCACGCTACAGATACTGCCTCTCTATGCCGACCTGTGTCTCTGTGTGTGTGTGTGCGCGTGTGTGTCAGAGATAGTTTTTGTGTGAGTGTTATATGTGTGTACGCGTTTTTGAGTGTGTGTACGTGTCTGTGTATGAGTGTGTGTGTATAATCGTGTGAGTGTTTGTGTGTGTACGTGGGTGCATGAGTGTTTGTGTGTGTGTACGTATATGTG
>OZ024763.1:4485119-4497619 GCA_964016885.1 Eledone cirrhosa
ACTCTACTTTTGAAAAGCAGAAGAACTGAGAAACCGGTAAAGGAACCAAATAAATATATATATATTTTTAAAAATAAGACTCCAGTTGCATTTTCGATTTCATTTTTTCTTCTTTATATATATATATATATATATATATATATATGAAGATAGACATAGAATATTCGAAAATATTCTGTATGTTTATAATAAACATTTTGAAGACCTAATCGCTATAGAATAGAATACGTCACGTATTACAATTAGATTCTCGTCAAAAGCAAGGGAAGTAACCTACGCGTTTCATTCTTATTAGAAATCTTCAGGATTACATATCCAGTGCTTTTATCGAGAATGACACAGCTAGAGACTTATAGAATACTTAGCTGTGTACAGGAACTGGTTTGAAAGAGCGGTTGCCGGTCCGGCAGAAATTAGAAATTGGAATAAATGCTCTGAAATAGCGACATATATGTGAAGATAGACATAGAATATTCGAATATTCTATGTCTATCTTCACATATATATCGCTTTTTCAGAGCATTTATTCCAATTTCTAATATATATATATATATATATATATATATATATATATATATATATATATATATGTGTGTGTGTATGTGTGTGTATTTATGTATGTATGTATGCATGCATATATATAGGTATATATGTATACATACATATGTATAGGTATACGTGTATATACATGTGTGTGTGTGTACATATATGGTGCACATTTATACACATATATGCATATATATATATATGTATGTGTTTTTGTGTGTGAGTAGGTGAGATGGAGTGAGTGTGTGTGTATATATATATAAATCTATGTGCATACAAGTATATGTATACACACACATATACAAATATACATGATACCTAGAAACATAAGGCACAACCACACCACGCCAGATCCATCACACCTCACCACACAACGCCACACCACAGTATACCCCATCACACTACACCTTACCTCACCCCACCACAGCACATCCCATCACACCACACCACACTACACTACACCCCACCACACAATACATTACACCCCCACCACACAACACTACACCCCACCACACAGCACCGCACCACAGCACACCCCATCACATTGCACCACACCACATCACACCCGACCACACTACACTCCACCACACAACACAGTATTCCTTTAAGCATGAAGTACAATGGATATTGAGGGAGGAGGGAAAAAGAAACGTCATTTGCACATGTGACTGAAAATGTCTTCTTTCTTATGTAAAAATATAATACAATATATTGATAATAATTTTCCCCCGTAAATAACACTGTATATGATTTGAGAGAAAGAAGATCGTTGACAGTGCTGATGGTTTCTGTAATGGTAATAATTGTTTCTACTTTTGGACAAGGCCAGCAATTACCCCAGTGCATTACTGGTGCTTTATTCTATCAACCCCGTAAGGATGAAAGGCAAAGTTAACCTCGGCGGGATTTGAACTCAGAATGTAAAGGGCCGTAACTCTATGCTGCAAAGCATGGCGTCCGACCCTCTACTGATACTGCTAATCCACCGCCCATAATAATAATAACAACATTAACAACATATAGAAAGGCACTGCACGTATATATTCGAAGAGTATTCTCAATACAATAGAAATAACACTATCAAAATATAGCCCTGCACATACCCAAGGTACATGGGGCTGTACTCGCTAATGCAGTAATGACACATTCCCAAGGTAGATGGAGCTGTGCTCGGTAATGCAGTAATGACACGCAATTATAATAATACTAATGAGGATGATGATAATATGAACCGAATAAAAGATGTGAAAGTGAAGTTGAACATTTTTTATCCGGTCTATTAAAAGTATGTCTGTGATTAAACCAACGTTCCTTAAATTTAGATGAAGTGGCACCTATGTAATTATATATATTATCATTTGCCTTAATGGTACATTTATATATAAGATTTTTATCAACGAAATTATTTTGTAAAGGGCATTCTGACCTATTTCTACAATTACATTTATTCTTATTATTTACAGGTATTATACTATTCTCATTGCTATTTAAAGGCGTTATACTATTATTCATGTTTAGACTATTATTATTGTTATTCCTATTAATTAATATATTATTATTATTATTATTATTATTATTATTGCTTAGTAGAGGTTGGTTTGATTTTAGAATCTTATTTATTTTTGCTATATTTTGAGCAATATTCATAGTAGTTGAGTAGGAGAGTTTAACTGTGTGTCTATTGAAGATAGGATAATATTTATGAGATCTAGGCAAGCATTTATCTAAAGCTTTAAAAAATAAATGTGCTACAGGTGTCTTAATACATAAGGATGCTGGCGGTGCATACCAAATTGTAGATCTAGTTCTTACTTTTTTCTTCGATTTATTCATCCAGTTGTTTTTATATTCATTTTTATGATGATTATTATGATTATAATTAATTTTATTTTGATGGATTTCAGTATTTTTATCTATATACTCAATGTTATTGTTATATCCAGCTTTATGTAACGCTTCATTATAATACTATTAAATATAGATCTATTAGCAGAGAGCCTGGATATTCGTTGTTGTACACTGTTGACTATCGCATTCTTAACACTTTTAGGATGATTAGAATAAAAACTAACATAATTTGAGTTCTCATTAACTTTGTGGAAAGGGCAATAAAGGCCTGAGTTAAGATTTAGAGTCACATTCAAAAAATTAACTATTTTATTATTTTCTATTTCTAATTTCAGGTCATAATTAAAAAAAAATTCTATAATTGCTTTCTTTACTCTATTTAATTCACTATTGTTATGTTTTTCTACAATAAATAGTATGTCCTCCCTATATAAACCTCCGGTAATCTCCGGCAATTTTCTATTTATCATGTTAAGGATAAAAATTCCCACTAGATCCGTGACCTGAGCTGAGTCCGAAGAACCCATCGTAATGTCAAAATTCTTCGGTCTATCAGCCCTAGTCCAAAGATCATTATTAAAATCTATCAAAGTTCGCCTTTCTGTTAATATAATTGTTATCTCCTCACTAGATAGGTCTGTGTGTTTGTATGCATATGATTGTACACTATTTAATAGACTGGGAGTTATCGAGGAATAATAACTGGCTATATCCATTTGAATAAACTTATAATTATTTTTATCTTTAATATTTATGAACCAATCGATAACTTCACTCGTACCTTTCCATAGATTTAGTTGTGATTTCAATTTAAGTGTTGGTATAATCCTATCTATTATATTCTTGCTAATGATTCCTAGATCGGATTTAGAAGGCACTATGAGTCTTACTGGTAAATCTTCCTTAAATTTTTTTATGGTCTTTCATATTAATCCTCGGCTGTTTGTATATATATATATATATATATATATATATATATATATATATATATATATGTGTGTGAGTGTGTGTGTATAAATATGTATGTATTTAAAATGAATGACGTGTCTGTTGAATGGCTTCAGGTAAATATAGTGTGGTATAGTTTATTTGTGTATGACAATAACTGTTATAATATTTCACCCTTACCACGGTTTCATGCTGACATCTGTTTTCACCTTTGTTTTGCGTATCTACTTCGTGTTCTCTGGGCATTATCGATATTTATTTTGCTTGACAATGGATTGAATAGCAGCGTGAAGCCATAGTTTGCCTCTATCAGTTATAACTACTTAAATTGTAATGTAACATTTTACATACACACAAACACCCACACATCTTTTCTTGTAAAATAAGAAGACTATATATATATATATATATATATATACACACAATATATTTATAGACACTCAAATACATATAACACACACACACACACACACACACACACACACACAAATACCCCCCCCCCCCCCACATATATATATATACATATGTACAATATATTCATATACATACACACTCTCATTTATGTATAAGAGTGTTGTACTTTGCTTGAAGTATTTTAAGCTTCCACATAGTAAATTGGTCGGTAATGTTAAAAAATATGACGAAAAATTGCAGAACTTTATGGTTTCTTATATTTTGGGATACAACACAATCAAAAGATTAATAGAAGAAACACTTTCGGAGCTGTATAATTTATGTATAATTTATGTATAATTTATGTATAATTTATGCTATTTTTTGAAATTAGAAAGTGGTATTTTTTTTTCTTTTAAAGCTAGAAATGGTAAATGGATCACGTCTTGGGCGATTTAAGCCATGCTCTGATCTAAATTCTACTTGTATAATTTTTAGGGGTTGTCTTCTAGATAAGTGCAAGAAGATAAATAAAGATATAGAAGTTGCTATCGAAATAGAGATAGGAATATCGGCAATTTCAAAATAAAAAAATAAATAATTGTTTCTACTTTTTGGCACAAGGCCAGCAATTACCCAGTGCATTACTGGTACTTTATTTTATCGACCCCGTAAGGATGAAAGGCAAAGTTAACCTCGGCGGGATTTGAACTCAGAATGGCAAAGACCGTAACTCTATGCGTCAAAGCATGGCGTCCGACCCTCTACCGATACTGCCAATCCATCGCCCAATAAAAAAAAAAATAATATAAGCTAAAGTGAAACCCTAAATCAACAGTAGACTAAAACATTTCGACATTCTACTGAACGAACTCCCGGATCATCTCACAGCGCGAAGTGAGGTACAAATATGAGCAGCAGCAACAAATTCCCTTTTGCATCAACGGCATATATATATATACATACATATAACTGCAATTCACCAGATTCATTGGCCTGTGTGGTGTTGTTTATATAAAGGCGGGCGGCCATCGAAGAAACAATACCACATGTTCGGCCGGACCCCTGTATCATGAAAAAATTGTTTTTTCGGGGAAATTATTGGATTTTTCCAAATCTAAGTGTTCTTAGAAACTTTCAATGTTTATTTTAGGTTTTGCCGTCTGAAGAGCTCAGGCTTTCATAATTGATAGTCCTCAGTGAAATATGTATAACGGAGTTTTAAATAAACCTAAATCAACTGAATATGGCCTCCGATATTTTATATATATATAAATATATATATAGTAGTAGTACTATTACTCCAAGAATCCAAGAATAACCTGCATGGGAATTCTCGCAAACTCGCTACCTAACTAAGGAAACCTCTAGTGAGATGTAAAAAAATATAACTGAAGAGCAGGTGTTATTTAATACCATGTTGCTGTGCTCTAGATGATTTAGTCAATGGTAGTGGCTACACGTGAAAGTAACATGAATATGGGTGACCATTCCGCAGACATGCGCACCATTAACGTAGTTCTCACGTAAATTCAGTTTCACACAATGTGTGACATGGCCGGCACCTTAAATTACAGCTATAATTATTATTGTCAACCGAGTAAACCGGAGCAACGCTGTCCAGTCCCGGAATCGAACCCACGACCCTGCGACCGAGAGCTGATCACCTTAACCATTAAGCAAGACGTCTTCACCATACCATAACAACGTTTCATTATGGATTGAGTTTCGAGACTGTTCTGAAAGTATTGTGACAATATTAAAAATAATAAAGTACCGAAACAACGCGTATAAAGAAATTCCCCCTTAGGAAAAAAAGTTGAAGAAAAAAAAAGTTGAAAGAAATATGAACTCTAATATCCAAAGTGTGTGCCTTCAATTTCTAACAATTTTGATGGCATCATCTAAAGCTTTTGCTTGTTCAAACTACAACTGTTTATTCAACGGTTAACGAACTCTAAAAACTTTCTGGTATGAAATGAAAATAAAAGATTTTATCGATTCACCAATGAAAGTCTCTTATGAATGAAAATTTGGAATAAAACACTAGGTGTTATATCTTTATGTGTATTGTTTGGTCTTGGAAGCATTAAATAATTTTTATAATAAAAAATATTCTGTTTGTTAAATTCAACACAGAATCATGCAAATGGAGAACATAGAATAGTGAAAACAAATGCAATGTTTCTCCCTCGCTATATTCCGGGTTAACGTTTTTTCCATTCTGTCGATTGAGACCGCGAGGTGGATGCACCTAGGCCTGGGGTCCGGTACGTTAGAGAATGTTTCCTCACACCGTCCTGTCCTGTGTAATGGTCTTAGAGCAGAGTTTTGAGACTTGAGGCATTCTCATTATTAACAAACTTTTGTTTGCAGCGTCACATATTTAGTTAAGCCCGCGAGATGAATGAAATGAAGCTATGGGCTGGATTTGCCCACGGGCCCTAGTTTACGAGCCCGCTCCTTAGTATAAATAAATGATCTTTTCTTTAGTAATTAACTCTTTATGAAACATTTATTATTCAGCGTTGGGGAGCTTGGCTACAATCGGCTTCCGTTTAGTGGGGAAACATGTTGCTAACTCTGATCTATATTTTGGGGGGATGCAAGCATGTGGGTAGTCACGGTTGAGTGGTTAAGTAGTACGCCTCGCAATCATGAGGTTCTGGGTTCGATCCCACTGCCTGGCATCTTGGGCAAGTGTCTTTTCTATAGCTTCAGGTCAGCCAAACCTTGCCACTGACATTGACGAAAATTATGTAGAAACCCCTTAGATAGATTGTACTTGTAATCCAAAGATTCAGGAATTACTTTAAATGTACAGGTGTCTGTGGAATACTCAACCATTTGCTCTATAATATGAGATGGTCTGTACCTGTAATTCAAAAGTCGGTGTCTAGTTGCACATTGTGTCATTCGGCTTGGGAATTAGTGAAATACTTAACTAGTTCTGTTAAATCAAGTTGTTCAAACCGACGGAAGATCCATCATAAGTTTGTAATCTTTTCTACATCGAAGCTTAAGTACATTGCATTCGGGTTAAGTATCTTGATTAAGGTTACTATTGTTTGTGAAATACCACCTGACTTTATGATACAAATTCATTTCAGAAAATAGTGTTTTAGAAGGATACAACAATGAAAATGGAGGCAATAAATGTGAAGATAACAAAGTTGTTGGAATGTTATCGTTATTTTGAAATATTCAATGTTCTATTTTCATTGCTGTTGTCTTCTCAAAACTGTTCGTTATTTCCTCCATTTTACACAATGTTTAAAAAAACTACAACTCCATTCATTGTCATCTTAATCTTCCATCATAATTCTATGTAAGAAATATTTGTTGATTTAATCTGCTGGATTTAGCTCCCTAGGTTAGGTCTACAATGTGTACCTGGGCATTTAGCACCCTAGGCTAACCCTAAAATGTTTGCATGAGGTTTTAGCAGCCTAGGTTAGCTTTACAATGTGTACCTGGGTATTTAGCACCCTAGGCTAACCCTAAAATGTTTGCATGAGGTTTTAGCAGCCTGGGTTAGTTCTACAATGTGTACCTGGGTATTTAGCAGCCTAGGTTAGCTCTACAATGTGTTCAAGAGTATTTGGCACCCTTATCTATTATTTTTCAAATACTAGTATGTATGGTCCTGTATCTGCTGATAGAGTCGTAGGGACACCGTATTGACATACGGCGTTTCTCGGGAATTTTAAACCTGGCGGAACCCATCCCTCCCCAGGCTTAATCATTAAAAGGTTAGTTATATTAATAAACCCCCTCAAATTTTTGATTATTTCCAAAAATTATAGAAAATAAGAAAAAATACCAGCAGAAACACTGCTTAACGAGGATATTTCTGCTACTCACTGTATACAAATCTGTGAAAAGAGACAACTACATTTTCACGTACGAATGATACAGACTCATTCCAACATATTTGATTTTCTGCTTCAATTTAATTCAATTGAAAAGTATTGTCTACAGGCTTGACACGTACAGACATTGTATTATAGTTGAGCGAGTGTGTGTGTTGTAATCTATATAGCAATGTATAGAAATGTATGAAAAGGAGAAACTAAGTTCACGAACGATACATCGTCTTGTATTTTGTGGCTTATTTAATTATATCTAACAATATGTATTCTCTACAGTATAGACACACAAACATTCAAACATGTTTCACGCACGCGCACACACATAGAGATAGAAAGAGAAAGAGAGAGAGTGAGAGAGAGAGAGTTAGGTAAACAATCCCGACCGTGTATATATATATATGTGGCAACGAAATGTTTAAGTTTCCAAGTTTTCGTTGGCATTTTTTATTTGTCTTGGGGATTCCTCACAAACAAAACTAGTCTTATGCTCCATAGAAAACGAGTTTTGCGAGTCTATATCCAGACACATAACATATGCAAATATATGCACGCACCGTTACATTAGGAAAACATTCTTATTTTGTATTTTATTTTTGTTAGATTCAGATAGAAATGAATTTTAATTTGGTCTTGTTTTCTAGTATTCAACTGAAGATACAATAAGGCCGAATGGTTAAGAAGTTCGTTTCACACTCATGAGATATCGGGTTCAACCCCACTGTTCAAACATGGTACATCTAGGACTTCCATAACTAATTTACTACCTTTTAAAAAAATTTTATATTAGAGGCCAGCTTCAGCACTCGGTAACCATCAGAAGGGAGGTAGGTGTAAAAGCCAAACTCGCTATCTTCAATTCGGTATTCGTGCCAACCCTTACCCGTGGTCTTGCCCGAAAGAATACGATCGCGAATACAAGCGACCGAAATGGGATTCCTCCGAAGGGTCTGTGGAATAACATTACTCGATAGAGTGTGTAGCTCAGGGATCAGAGAGTCACTCCAGGTAGAGCCACTACTTCTCCGAATTGAGAGATCACAACTCCGATATTATGAGCATCTGGTTATTAGAATGTCTCAGGAAATAATCACTGGACAGATTTTACGGGCAAAACCAACCGGCAGGTGACCCAGGGGTAGACCCACCCCAAGCAAGATGGTTGGATAACATCTATGAGCGTGGCTGGTTCAACCGGATCAGATGGACACGGTTGCTTCTGACAGGACCTGCTGGAAGGAGTGTTTGAGGACTCTGACCCTACGACCTTCTCAGGAATAAGTGAGCGAAGAAAGAAAAGAAGAAGAAGGCTATGCTAACCTTTGAGGGGAGTTTTTTTTTCAGCTACTATTTCTGGCAGGTTGAATGATCACGTTGGAAATCCCTCGTGGACTAATCACACGTGTTATTGATGTTGTTTGGATGCAGCCTCGAACGAGTTTGATCCCACAACATGTCATCTTGGACAAGTATGTTTTACCTCGACAGGACCGAAGCCTCGACAGTGAGACTGGGTTGATGGAATCTATCAGGGAAATATTTAGCGTGGCTACTAACATAATTGTTGTTAGCTATTGGACACCGCATGGCTGAATAGGTTAGCTTCAGAATCATTAGGTCTTGGGTTCAATCCCACTGCGCGACATCTTGGCAGAACCCAAGCCTAATGAGGGAAATTAGTTGGGTTCGATCCCACCGCGCGACATCTTGGCAGAACCCAAGCCTAATGAGGGAAATTAGGTGGGTTCGATCCCACCGCGCGACATCTTGGCAGAACCCAAGCCTAATGAGGGAAATTAGTTGGGTTCGATCCCACCGCGCGACATCTTGGCAGAACCCAAGCCTAATGAGGGAAATTAGTTGGGTTCGATCCCACCGCGCGACATCTTGGCAGAACCCAAGCCTAATGAGGGAAATTAGTTGGGTTCGATCCCACCGCGCGACATCTTGGCAGAACCCAAGCCTAATGAGGGAAATTAGTTGGGTTCGATCCCACCGCGCGACATCTTGGCAGAACCCAAGCCTAATGAGGGAAATTAGTTGGGTTCGATCCCACCGCGCGACATCTTGGCAGAACCCAAGCCTAATGAGGGAAATTAGTTGGGTTCGATCCCACCGCGCGACATCTTGGCAGAACCCAAGCCTAATGAGGGAAATTAGTTGGGTTCGATCCCACTGCGCGACATCTTGGCAGAACCCAAGCCTAATGAGGGAAATTAGTTGGGTTCGATCCCACTGCGCGACATCTTGGCAGAACCCAAGCCTAATGAGGGAAATTAGTTGGGTTCGATCCCACCGCGCGACATCTTGGCAGAACCCAAGCCTAATGAGGGAAATTAGGTAGACGGAAACTATTTGGAAGCCCATCGGATAGACTGTATATGGAATTCGAAGGGACAATATATATATCTCCATCACACATAAATACACATACGTACACACATAATACACACACATACATTCATCCACACACATACATACACACACATACATACACAGTGTCATTCTGAATCTTACTCAAAATTACGTTACGGGTGCACGTGCCTATGGAAATCTCAGCTATTTAAACTATAATATAAGACAGACTGTACCAGTAATTCGAACGCCTAGCCATGTCACATACTGTGGCATGCTGAATCTCCCTGAAAATTACGTTAAGGGTAGAAATATCAGGAATTCTCAACCACTTACACTTTAATAGACGATAGCAGCTTTGTTACATACATCGTGTCTCATCGCATCTCTATCAGAATTATATAAAGTGTACACGTGGCTCTGGAATATTCAACCACTTACACGTTAATTTCACGAGTAAACTGTTCCGGTGACGGATCAACTGGAACACTGATCGTCGAAAGCGACGTAGATCCAACAACATACATTTCTCTATAAGCTAGTAATAGCAATTATGTGTCAATCATATTTACGAAGCGTTGAACGAATGTTTGCGTTGTAGCTGTTTACTATAAGCCAACTTATTTCTAAAGTTAATTGATATAGTTTATGATTAGTGATGTTGTCAATATCCCGACAGCTATGTGTAAGCACACCTGTCCACAGTTAAGCTGCTTTTAATTCAAAAACGTCTACATAAATCTATAACTAACCCATTAAGCTTGTCTTTCTACAAAAACCTATTAATTCACCCATATGTTCTTGAGACGACTTCCCAGAAATTCTTTGCCACTTTTTGTTCAATGTAGAAACTATCAGCCTAGGAGTGAGAGTGTGTATGTGAGAGAGAAGATATATATATATATATATATATATATATATATATATATATATAGAGAGAGAGAGAGAGAGAGAGAGAGAGAGAGAGAGAGAGAGAGAGAGAGAGGACATGTTGAAGCTGGTCATTTAAAAAAAGTACCAAGATTAGAGATAGAATAGATTGTCTCAAAGATCTACCAACTATAAACAAAATCTTTGAGTATATTGGGGCGTTGAAAAGATTCAACAACTGCTTTTCTTTCTTAAGCCTCTTTGCCTCCCGTTTGCCTTCCTCACACTTTTTTGTTTCTCTGTCTATCTTGTGTTTGTTTCTTAACTCTAAATGGTACTAGATACCTCCTTCAGTCTGTCATGGCTTACTAGCTCTTTACAGACGTTTAAAATAAATAATTATAATTGTTTCTACTTTTGGCACAAGGTGACCAATTACCCCAATTGCAAAAGCTGATGCAGTAATGCGCCAGCCTCGGTATTCAGCAATCAGAAGAAGTGGGTAGGTGTAAAAGCCAAACTCGCTGTCTTCCTGGTATTCCTGCCAACTCTTACTGAGGATCGTGAATCTTGGGTAATGACCGAAAGAATACAATCACGAATACAAACGGCAGAAAGGGGGTTCCTCCGAAGGGTCTTTGGAGTAACGTTATTCGATAAAGTGCATAGCTCATAGATCTGAGAGTCACTCCTGGTAGAGGTGCTACTTCTCCGAATTGAGATATCACAGCTCCGATACTATGGGCTTGTGGTTACAATGTCTCAATAAAGAATTGCTGGACAGATTTTACGGGCAAAACCAACCGGCAAGAGACCCAGAGGTTGACACTGAGCAAGATAGTTGGATAACATCTATGAGCTTGGCTGGTCCCGCTTGGGGATCCAGTTGCATCAGTTAGAGATGTTTGCTACTGGCAGACTCGCTGGAAGGAGTGTTTGAAAAGGACTCTGCCCCCAAGACCTTATAAAAAATAAGTGGACGAAGAAGAAGATATTGTCAATTTAATTTTCAATTTACATATATCTATATGCATATATATTTGCGTATAATACCAATATGCAGACTAAATATGGTAGCAGAAAACCGCCGAGGGGCGGTTTTTCTGCTAGTATATATAATGTTGCATGTCCTTTGCAAAATATCAAACGGACGCGGCTTCATTGTTGTGGTGGTTCGAATGCCTTACCTCGGAGAATAACGAGCGAGATATTCTAAAAGAGCTAGTCCAACTCGAGGGATTCGCTCATAGGGATGGCCATATCCACTTGTATTCTCTATCCACGTCGCTTACAATCCCAGTTTATTCTGTTGTGTATATATCTAATCACAATCTCTTCACTTCTCTAACAGTCACAATATGTTCACCTCTCTAATGGTCACAGATAAACCTTCTGTACAAATACTGCCAACATTTAACCTGCTATCACACTGTTAATATGTATTATGTTATATTGACATTTACACAATATCAGTTTGTTTACATACATTTAAAACGTATCCAACAATGTATACAAATATATCCTTATATCGCACACACACACACATTTATATATATACATATATACACACACATATATATACGCACCACACACACACATCCACACACACACACACATCCACACACATATTTATATACATATATACACACATATATACACGCCACACACACA
>OZ024763.1:4507619-4510119 GCA_964016885.1 Eledone cirrhosa
AGAACAGAGAAATAGAACAGAGAAATAGAACAGAGAAATAGAACAGAGAAATAGAACAGGGAAATAGAACAGAGAAATAGAATAGAGAAATAGAACAGAGATAGAACAGGGAAATAGAACAGAGAAATAGAACAGGGAAATAGAACAGAGAAATAGAACAGAGAAATAGAACAGAGAAATAGAACAGAGAAATAGAACAGAGAAATAGAACAGGGAAATAGAATAGAGAAATAGAACAGAGATAGAACAGGGAAATAGAACAGAGAAATAGAACAGGGAAATAGAACAGAGAAATAGAACAGAGAAATAGAACAGAGAAATAGAACAGGGAAATAGAACAGAGAAATAGAACAAAGAAATAGAACAGAGAAATAGAACAGAGAAATAGAACAGAGAAATAGAACAGAGAAATAGAACAGAGAAATAGAACAGAAATAGAACAGGGAAATAGAACAGAGAAATAGAACAGAGAAATAGAACAGAGAAATAGAACAGAGAAATAGAACAGAGAAATAGAACAGGGAAATAGAACAGAGAAATAGAATAGAGAAATAGAACAGAAATGGAATAGGAATAGAACAGAGAAATAGAATAGAGAAATAGAACAGAGATAGAACAGGGAAATAGAACAGAGAGATAGAACAGGGAAATAGAATAGAGAAATAGAACAGAGAAATAGAACAGAGAAATAGAACAGAGAAATAGAACAGAGAAATAGAACAGAGAAATAGAACAGAGAAATAGAACAGAGAAATAGAATAGAGAAATAGAACAGAGAAATAGAACAGAGAAATAGAACAGAGAAATAGAACAGAGAAATAGAACAGAGAAATAGAACAGAGAAATAGAACAGAGAAATAGAATAGAGAAATAGAACAGAGAAATAGAACAGAGAAATAGAACAGAGAAATAGAACAGAGAAATAGAACAGGGAAATAGAACAGAGAAATAGAATAGAGAAATAGAACAGGGAAATAGAACAGAGAAATAGAATAGAGAAATAGAACAGGGAAATAGAACAGGGAAATAGAACAGGGAAATAGAACAGAGAAATAGAACAGAGAAATAGAACAGGGAAATAGAACAGAGAAATAGAATAGAGAAATAGAACAGAGAAATAGAACAGAGAAATAGAATAGAGAAATAGAATAGAGAAATAGAACAGGGAAATAGAACAGGGAAATAGAACAGGGAAATAGAACAGGGAAATAGAACAGAGAAATAGAACAGGGAAATAGAACAGAGAAATAGAATAGAGAAATAGAACAGAGATAGAACAGGGAAATAGAACAGAGAAATAGAACAGGGAAATAGAACAGAGAAATAGAACAGAAATGGAATAGGAATAGAACAGAGAAATAGAATAGAGAAATAGAACAGAGAAATAGAACAGAGAAATAGAATAGAGAAATAGAACAGAGAAATAGAACAGAGAAATAGAACAGAGAAATAGAACAGGGAAATAGAACAGAGAAATAGAACAGAGAAATAGAACAGAGAAATAGAACAGAGAAATAGAACAGAGAAATAGAACAGAGAAATAGAACAGAGAAATAGAACAGAGAAATAGAACAGAGAAATAGAATAGAGAAATAGAACAGAGATAGAACAGAGAAATAGAACAGAGAAATAGAACAGAGAAATAGAACAGAGAAATAGAACAGAGAAATAGAACAGAGAAATAGAACAGGGAAATAGAACAGAGAAATAGAATAGAGAAATAGAACAGAGAAATAGAACAGAGAAATAGAATAGAGAAATAGAATAGAGAAATAGAACAGGGAAATAGAACAGGGAAATAGAACAGGGAAATAGAACAGGGAAATAGAACAGAGAAATAGAACAGGGAAATAGAACAGAGAAATAGAATAGAGAAATAGAACAGAGATAGAACAGGGAAATAGAACAGAGAAATAGAACAGAGAAATAGAACAGGGAAATAGAACAGAGAAATAGAACAGAAATGGAATAGGAATAGAACAGAGAAATAGAATAGAGAAATAGAACAGAGAAATAGAACAGAGAAATAGAATAGAGAAATAGAACAGAGAAATAGAACAGAGAAATAGAACAGAGAAATAGAACAGGGAAATAGAACAGAGAAATAGAACAGAGAAATAGAACAGAGAAATAGAACAGAGAAATAGAACAGAGAAATAGAACAGAGAAATAGAACAGAGAAATAGAACAGAGAAATAGAACAGAGAAATAGAACAGAGAAATAGAATAGAGAAATAGAACAGAGATAGAACAGAGAAATAGAACAGAGAAATAGAACAGAGAAATAGAACAGAGAAATAGAACAGAGAAATAGAATAGAGAAATAGAACAGAAATGGAATAGGAATAGAACAGAGATAGAACAGGGAAATAGAACAGAGAGATAGAACAGGGAAATAGAACAGAGAAATAGAACAGAGAAATAGAACAGAGAAATAGAATAGAGAAATAGAACAGAGAAATAGAACAGGGAAATAGAACAGAGAAATAGAACAGAAATG
>OZ024763.1:4515119-4537619 GCA_964016885.1 Eledone cirrhosa
AGAGGCACGCAATCTTTTCTGAACCTTTTTATTATTATTGTGCATACGATGAATGAGTCAGATTTCTGGGCCCTTCAACAAGCAGCACCATCACCACCATCACCACCACCACCACCACCACCACCACCACCACCACCACCACCACCACCACCATCACCACCATCACCACCACCACGCAGGAGCACCGTAGTGATATACAGCGTTTCTTGGGTATTTTAAGGCTGGCGGAGAAGGATAGAAAGGATAGAAAGTGAGAGAGAGGAAGCGAGAAAGTTTGGACTGGGTCAAGTCAAGTTTTTGTGGTTTCCCTGGATTATCTTACTACTGGCTACCATGTAACCTAGTACTACCTGCCACATTGGGCCAGGTAATCCATATAGGAGAAGGAAAACTCTGAATCAGAACCTTCGCTTACTTGCGGGTGGTATCCAGTTATGGGAAGTCTTCAGGACTAAACCATGTGGAAAAATCCGAAGTTGTAATCAACGACAAACCCTTAAGGCAGTTTGTCGTTGACTACAACTTCGTTCTGGCAGCTCCTGCGACATTGCTGCTGCCACTGGGTAGCAGCCTTGCTGTTCCTTTGGATCCAGCAGCCTTGTGGAGAGGGGGACATACTGCATGGGCAACATCCTGTCCTCGAAATCATATCGCTCAGGCCTGTATCCAGCTACACCATTGATATATGCCGTAGGAGGTTTAAGAATTTAGGTGAACATCCAAAGACTCTGATAAAGCTCAGTACAATTTCTGTTTTCTGAGTCAAATGACTTTGGTAGATCCAGAAATAATCCTTCCAACACGAAGGATGACTCGAGCTATCATAACCTGTGTGGAACTGGCCTAGGATATTCTAGAATTCGGATGAGTAGTTACTGCGTCAAAAGCCCTAATGTTGTTCTCACCGCACTTCTGTCACCCCCCGGTATTGGCCAGTATGTCGATAGGCCAAGAGTTTTAAAGTAACCCGGGACACAGTTTGAGAGCTGTGTAAATGATCAAAGGGGGTCGGTTGTAGTTGGATCAGGTTGTTGGGTGTTTTTTCTTTTTCTATCACCGGAAGTGCTAGCGATTAGGTTCTGTTATTTCATACATTTTTACACCTTTAACTGTTCCATACTGGGACACCGCCATTGAAAACAACCAAACTCAATAAGAAATTTATGCCAATGCAAGGGGCATTGCAGTAAAGTTGTTTGATTTATGATCACAAGGTCGTGGGTTCGATTCCGGAAGACAGATATTGATGAATCCTTTAGTAAAATAGTTTTAAAAAGAAAACTAAACAAATATCATTAAGGCCCTTCATTTCAGCAACCCCAAGAACGATGGTCAACTTCCTTAACCCCACCATAACATTTCCCCCGCCCCTACTACAAAATAGAACTAATGTCCACACAACGGCTGCCTTCTATGACATCAATAGCACCAGTAACGTCAAACCCATCACTATTGCCATAACTACAGTTACCGTGGCCACTAACACACACACATCAATAACATCACACACACACCTCAATACCATCACACACACACACCCCAATACCATCACACACACACACCTCAATACCATCACACACACACCTCAATATCATCACACACACACACACCCCAATACCATCACACACACACCTCAATACCATCACACACACACCTCAATACCATCACACACACACCCCAATACCATCACACACACACCCCAATACCATCACACACACACCTCAATACCATCACACACACACACCCCAATACCATCACACACACACATCAATAACATCACACACACACCTCAATACCATCACACACACACACACACACCTCAATACCATCACACACACACACCTCAATACCATCACACACACACCTCAATACCATCACACACACACACCTCAATACCATCACACACACACACCTCAATACCATCACACACACACCCCAATACCATCACACACACACACAACTCAATACCATCACACACACACACACACACACACACACACACACACACACACCAATACCATCACACACACACACACACCAATACCATCACACACACACCCCAATACCATCACACACACACACCAATACCATCACATACACACACACCTCATTACCATCACACACACATCACACACACACACACACCTCATTACCATCACACACACATCACACACACACACACACACACACACCTCATTACCATCACACACACATCACACACACACACACACACCTCATTACCATCACACACACATCACACACACACACACCTCATTACCATCGCGACCGCCACTCTCACTACTACCACTACCATCACAGCCCAACACTTCACTATAACAATACACCGTTCACACCACCACCAACACCACAAGCAGCAGCACCACCACCAACACCAACACCACCACCACCACCAACACCAACACCAACACCAACACCAACACCACCACCACCACCACTACCACCAACACCAACACCACCACCACCACAAGCAGCACCACCACCACCACCACCAACACCACCACCACAAGCAGCAGCACCACCACCACCACCACCACAAGCATCAGCAGCACCACCACCACCACAAGCAGCAGCACCACCAACACCACCACCACAAGCAGCAGCACCACCAACACCACCACCACAAGCAGCAGCACCACCACCAACACCAACACCACCACCACCAACACCACCACCACCACAAGCAGCAGCAGCACCACCACCACCACCACAAGTAGCACCACCACCACCACCACCACAAGCAGCAGCACCACCACCACCAACACCAACACCACCACCACAAGCAGCAGAACCACCACCACCAACACCTCCACCACAAGCAGCAGCACCACCACCACCAACACCACCACCACAAGCACCAGCAGCACCACCACCACCACCACCACAAGCAGCAGCAGCACCACCACCACAAGCAGCAGCACCACCAACACCACCACCACAAGCAGCAGCAGCACCACCACCACCACCACGAACCACTGCCCCTCCCCCCTCCACCACCACCAACTAGTTCCCCACCCCTCCCCCATCTCATTTAAAACATAACTATTGCCCACCAGAATTGCTATCTTTTTGACCGAGCATTCATTTCAGTTAATTAAAAAAAACCCAATAAATAAATATATATATATATATGGTGGGTGGGTGGGTGGGGTGGGGGTGGGTGGGGGGTTATGTGGGCGTCTGTATGTATATATATATGTGCATACATGCACATACATACGCGCACACTCACACACACATATGTGTGTGAGTGTGTGTGTGTGTGTGTGTGTGTGCGTGTGTGTGAAAATTCCATTGATGGAATATAACTTGAGACGAACAAAGAAGGAGGAGGGGGATAAGAAGGAAGAGGAGGATAAGAAGAAGAAGAAGAAGGATGGATAAGAAGGGGGGAGGAGGATAAGAAGGAAGAGGAGGATAAGAAGGGGGGACGAGGAGAAGAAGAAGGATGGATAAGAAGGGGGAGGAGGATAAGAAGGGAGGAGGAGGATAAGAAGGGGGGAGGAGGATAAGAAGGAAGAGGAGGATAAGAAGGAAGAGGAGGAGAAGAAGGGGGGACGAGGAGAAGAAGGATGGATAAGAAGGGGGAGGAGGATAATAAGGGAGGAGGAGGATAAGAAGAAGAAGAAGGATGGATAAGAAGATCAAATCCTCAGTTATTCTGAAGATTTGATCAGAGGTAAATAATTGTTTCTACTTTAGGCACAAGGCCAGCAATTACTCCAGTGCATTACTGGTACTTTATTTTATCGACCCCCGTAAGGATGAAAGGCAAAGTTAACCTCGGCGGGATTTGAACTCAGACCATAAAGGGCCGTAACTCTTTGCTGCAAAGCATGGCGTCCGACCCTCTACCGATACTGCCAATCCACCACCCTAACATGGCGTCCGACCCTCTACCGATACTGCCAATCCACTGCCCTCAGAGGTAAATAATGTAATGGAGATCGAGTGACGGAACTTCGAGCGATTAGCGACTTCTAGACTCACCTGATCAATGAAACAACTGTTAATAAAGCCCCTTGTTGTACAGCCAACTATGTTACTCTTGATTCTTTTACTATATATATGATGGCTGCCCCCTCGTTATCGAGTATGGCCATTGCATGATATACCATTATTAATAATTATTAATTAATTCTATCGTGCAATGCCTGTGCGTGAAGATATTTTTTAAAGTGAGGAAAGACTGTGCACTGAGCCAATCCCACTCTCTGAGTGACAGTAGCTATGACCCGAAAAGAAGAAAATATCAACATCATCGGTAACTACTGAGCCGCAGGTTTTATGTTGGAGTTATCCCAGTTTCCTGAGCTGCCTTCTCCTAGAAGAATGCCCTGACAAATGCTAGGGGTCCTTCACTCCCAGTGGTTTAACCGCGCGATCGGGTGTCCAGCTCGATTATTTCTATGTCCCCGCGCATGTATATACACATGCACCCATGTATATACACATATACATATACATACACATGTACATGTGTATATACATATTTACACACTTTTGGATGGCCGTTGACTCTTATGAGATCTTCCGCCCTTTGTCAGGTTTTGTTTTTTGTCCTGCAGGGTGTCCAAAATCACCCTCCTCACCAAGTAAACTTGGTGGGGTTGCCGGTTTAGTCGCCGACGACCCGACCATGCGACAGGTTGTACTGGGTTACATGTTACCAATAGCACTCCCCTCTCTCTCTCTGTATATATATATATATACATACATACATACATACATACATACATACATACATACATACATACATACATACATACATACATACATAGATAGATATGTTTCTTTTATTTGCCACCAGGGCATCAAAAGTGGGACAAGTACAATGGGGTGAGTTTACAAAACAAGGCGTCCTCAATAGGGAGGAGGCAATAACAATATATAAAAATAAAATAAAATATAACAAAAAATAGAATTATAACAAAATCCTCAATAGAGGATTTTGTTATAAAATATAACAAAAAATAAAATTTATAACAAAATTTATAACAAAATTTATAACAAGATAGATAGATAGATAGATTTCTTTATTAGCCACAAGGGCGCAACAAGAAAGGGGACAATACAAAGACATGCCGGGGATTTTACATACAGTCGTGTAAAAAAATATAAAAACAAACAATTTCAACAATCGAAATCCCCAATAGGGGGGAGGCGCCACAAATGGGTTGTTTAATACCCCGTCGATAGAACAACCCTCAACTCAAGGAGCGTGTTGTGCAAGTGCTCCTTTCTTCCTTTTGCTCTCTTCCTCAACCTACAGGCTTATAAACAGAGAAGGCCCAATCACTCGGGCCATTTTCGCTTCATTCACCCACCTTTCAGTAAATTTACTGGGGTGCAGTGCCTCTCTCTCCACCCTGATTCTCCTTCTAAAGTGATACTTAAAGAATGGAATCAATTGTTGTCCGGAGAGAAAGGCATCTGTCCTCAGTCCTCTCAACCTCGTCCACCATATAACTTCTTTCACCATAGCCACCGTACAGAGGAAAACCGCCTCTCTTTCGTTTTTGAAAGAGTCTGGCGGTTTGATCCTTACTATGGACTCGGCATAGATAGATAGATAGATAGGCCAGCAGCACTGTTAAAAGTTCTATCTTAAATGCAAACAAAATGACGCCAGAGCAACACAATCTAGGAAACCAGAGAAATACTGTCTGAACACAGCCATCATATACACAGCATGCTAGACAAATGAAAGAAAAACTAATAATCACAGCCGTCACAAATATACTCAACAAAACACAATCCCGAGCAAAACAGTAAGGTGTATGCTAATTGCTTACACGGAGGCGACCACCAACGTCATCAAGTTCCAGCCCCCATAATACGCAATATATATATATATATATATATATATATACACACGTCAACATACATACCTACATCAGCACACATCTCTACCCACATATAAACACAATGACACACGTAAACACACATGCTCTATGGTGCAATACAAAAAAATATATGTGCATATATATGTATGTATATATGTGTATATATATATATATATATATATATATATGTAGTGAATATATGTATGTGTATATATATATATATAGTGAATATCATTTCACACTTTTTATTGTTAAGATTTTTGATGTTCTATTAAGAGAACCGATTTTACTGAAAAAAATCGAATAATGTACACCATTTTACCAGGGGGAAAAAAATACTGGTCCACCCACACACACACACATATATATACACAAACACATACACACGCGTACATCAACATACAAAGAGACTTATACACACACACACACACGCACTTCTCCGTATAAGACAAAAGCTGAAAAATATCTTTTGACATCTAAAATACCCCCCATTGCTTTCAGACACATTCTTACTGACCATCGAATTACTCTGCTACACACACACACACACACACACACACACACACACAGACACACACACACACACACACACACACACACACACACACACACACACACACACACACACACACACACACACACACACACACACACACACACACACTTATCTTAATAGCCATTTGACACACATCGCTGCTGGCCATTGTCGCAGCATCGAACACCTTACTACTACCACACACACACACACACACACACACACACACACACATATACACACACACACACACACACACACACACACACACACACACACACATACACACACACATATTTGTTGTGAAAGAGTCATTTCTCAATCTTGGCGCAAAACCAATTTTTTATCCACATGACCTCTACCGACCAATCAAAATTGTTTTGACCAAGAATTTTTGCTGGAGCCACTTTTTTAACATAAAAACAGTCTTGGCGCAAAATCAACTTTTTACATTCACATGACCTCTACCGACCAATCAAAATTGTTTTGACCACAAGCATTTTTGCAACACAAAAATAACGCTGGAGCCACTTTTTTAACATAAAAACAGGTAGAATTCCCAAAACTAATCAGATCAGAGCAAACAGCACGGGCACTCTACCTCAAAATTATTTTTGAAAAGCATTTAGAAATGCGCAACCGGTAAAAACTTAAAACCAGAACCGAATACTAACCCATACAATCACTATTCCGTTTACCTATATATATATATATATATATATATATATATATATATATATATATATATATATATATATATATATATATATATATATATATATATATATATATATATATATATATATATATATATATATATATATATATATATATATATATATGGAGGCACATGGCTTAGTGGTTAGAGCATTGGCCTTGCAATCAAAAGGTTGTGAGTTCAATTCTCAGACCGGGTGATGTGTTGTTTCCTTGAGCAAGACACTTTATTTCATATTGCTCCAGTTTACTCAGCTGTAGAAATGAGATGATAGGGACACGGGTCCATATCATTCCACTGCAAAGTGGTCGTGGAGGTGCCACAGCAAAAAAGCACCCAGCACTCACTGTAAATGAGGTTGGTGTTAGGAAGGGCATCCAGCTGTAGAAATCAACCAGAATCAGTTCCAGTCCCACCCTTGCAAGCAGGGATAAAGCGGACGTAAAATGAAATGAAATGAAATTATATATATATACAAAATTAAGATAAATCAAAGGAATTTAATCTAAATCAAAATTATGGGTGTCATGCCAGAAAGACATGCGCCATATCACCCGGAAAATAAGCTCTAAGATTCTAACGAGTAGTTAGATGTATGTAATATATGTTAACCAATTTCTAGTTATTATATATATATATATATATATATATATACGGTCACAAACTATCATCAAACAACAATGGAATGGTTGCTGTGCATTATGGGATCGCTCTAGGTTGGGCAGCTTTCAACAAGAACAAGGAATTACTAACATCAAAACGAGTTTCCTATCATTTGAAGTTTAAGATCTTTGATATTTACATCCTACCAGTTGTGTTGTATGGTCTTGACTGTGTTAATTGGACGACAAGGTCACTTCAGAAGCTCTCTACATTTCAGAACCACACCATGAGACTTATGACTAGCAAGCGGCTCAGCGACCGTATCTGTATCAGTGAGCTGCTCAACATTACCAGACTTAGACCAATTACATCAATTGTCAAGTCAAGAGTACTCAAACTATATGGTCATATAAAAAGATCAACTCGTGGTGTGAGTAGGTTATGTCTGGAAGGAAGGTTGGTTGGTAAGAGAAGCAGAAGCCGGCAGCCAAAACGATGGCTTGACAATGTCAACTGGACTTAATCTTTGCTCTTTGAACTCTGCTGCTGGTGATCGAACTTTGTGGAGAAAAATATATCATGTTCATGCGCAGTCTGCAACTGGCGGAGTTTAGCGTCAAATGATAATTGATTCTACTTTTGGCACAAGGCCAGCAACTACCCCAGTGCATTACTGGTACTTTATTTTATCGACCCCGTAAGGATGAAAGGCAAAGTTAACCTCCACGGGATTTGAACTCAGACCGTAAAGGGACGTAACTATGCTGGAAAGCATGGCGTCCGACCCACCCTCTACTGATACTGCCAATTCACCGCCCTTTAGCGTCAAATAATAATTGTTTCTACTTTTTGGCACAAGGCCAGCAAATACCCAGTGCATTACTGGTACTTTATTTTATCGACCCCGTAAGGATGAAAGGCAAAGTCAACCTCAGCGGGATTTGAACTCAGATCGTTAAGGGACGTAACTATGCTGGAAAGCATGGCATCCGACCCTCTACCGATACTGCCAATGTGTCTGATGGTAGCTAAGATGCTTCCATAGGCGGTATGCCAGTTGAGCACTCTATGCTCTTACAGAGCAGAGTATGATAGAATAGAAAACAAAAAAGTCAGTGATGCATCTGAACTCAATTTATTGTGTGTTACAAATGTTTCCCCGGCCGACAGTTGGAGACGCGATCATTGTGTGGATCTGTCTGATTCTGGACCCGCAAGTTCGACGGACACGTTTAATGATTTCGGAGCATATCTCTCACTCTTTTATATATATATAATAATTTAAAAAAATTCGCTCTACATAGCTGAATACAATAAATGTAATCTGAGTTTTTCGAATATTAATAATAATATTCGATTCGTTTGTAATTATGCAAACAGCCTCTTTTTTAAAGCCATGTCAGTAGAATGAGCCCCTCATTCTTGCTCTTGTGTTGGCATGTAAACAGAACTGCAGACACTAATGTTTCTGGGTATTACCCTTCATCAGTACAGTTCACTGTTCGCCTGCCAACTGTGGCAAAGCCGGCCATTAATCGCTCGTATACAGGAAGCTGACTGGCCTGTCTGCTAATATGCAATTCAGGCCGATCAGCCAGTCTGCTAATATGCAAATCAGGCCGATCTGTATATTTTAGAAAATATAATATATTTTCACTAGCTCTGACATGAACTTTCCTCTCTAAATATGTATATAAAAACTAATAATTTAGCTCTAATAAGATAGCCCCGACAATAAAGAAGTTTATAACATCCCGCCTTGAAGGATATCTCCATGCAATCCAAGAACAAGAAATCCTCATCAAATACCTACTGCATAAAAGAGGAATGTCATTATTTGGCAATAAATGTAGGCAGTATAAAACAAATATTGAAGATATTAGCCATATTATTGCCAACTTTGAAAACATGTCTTCTCGTTAATACTTCCCCATGAGGCATGATGTGATAATCAGAAACAATCTGGAGAGCATTACAGAAGACAAAAATAAGAACAACTAGGAATATGTTGAGCCTCGTGGCTCAAATGAATACTAGTGTAACCTAAAAATATAAACCACCGCCAATTTACAACTGGCTTGGCGTTGTTGTTTGGGACGAAACATTAAAAACATGCCCTGTTGTTGACGTCAGCTGCCTACTCAATGTGAACGAGAAGGGATATCAATGAACCATTGATGAGGAGACCCAGTACCCAAGATGGATGCTACAGAAGGACGCGATATCTGAAACCTTCAAAATCTATAATACAATCTTACAACTGAAAGACTGAACGATTGTACAAGGAACGGCGAACATATCCTTCTCTTCACGACCTTACACCCGGGTGGGTCAACTAACAATTAAAAGATAGAAAAAGAACACGCTCGTACATACATACTTACATGCATACTCAAACACATATATACACGCATACATATATATAAATATACGTACACATGGTGGCTGCCAACTCGTTTTCGAGTACGGCCACTACTTTATATCCATGTAGGAGAACCCCTACCAATGCGCTGAACAAGTGTGACTTTTTAGTCCAGCCAGCGACTTAAAAACTCTGGTACAAACACTACACTTGTGACAATTATTGACACATAGTGCTGGGCCCATGGTACCATGTGACGACAAGTGCAGAGAGATCTCCAGATATAAAGCAATGCCTGTGCCGTGAAGCTTTTATAGAGAGCAAAGGCACTGCACAAAGCCAGTCCCACTTTCTTAACCAAGATGATATTTACCAAAAAGAAAAACAAGTCAACATCATTGGATACCATCAGGGTTGCAGGTGTTATATCAGAGTTTTCCTTCTCCTAGAATTCTGC
Organism: Eledone cirrhosa; assembly: GCA_964016885.1. Taxonomy (NCBI): domain Eukaryota; kingdom Metazoa; phylum Mollusca; class Cephalopoda; order Octopoda; family Eledonidae; genus Eledone; species Eledone cirrhosa. The sequence continues at coordinate 4,525,659 of OZ024763.1, forward strand.
CTTGACAAAGGCTAAGGGGTCATCTCTCCCGGTGATTTTGGATGGCCATTGACTCTTAAGAGCTTCTTTGCCCTTTGACAGGTTTTGTTTTTAGTCCTGCAGGATGTCCAAAGTCACCCTCCTCACCAAGAAACCTTGGTGGGGTTGCCAGTTTAGTCGCCAACGACCCGACCATGAGACAGGTTGTACTGGGATACATGTTACCAGTAGCACCAACTGGTGACCTGACATACATACATACATACATACATACATACATACATACATACATACATACATACATACATACATACATACATACATACATACATACATACATACATACATACATACATACATTCACACACATACATACATTTAACATTATGTAGTCGTGACAACCACGATATTGAGAACAGAAAGCAATTTTGCTAACCTTGAAGTTCTTTAAATCACACACACAACACCACACCACACCACACCACACCACACCACACACATACACACATACACACACACACATATATATATATATATATATATATATATATATATGTGTGTGTGTGTAAATAAATGTATATAAATGTTTAATATACACATATGTGCATATATATATATATTCATTTATATATATATATATATATATATATATATATAAATATACACATGTATATATATATATATACATTTGTCTGTCTATTAATCTTCACTCTTTCTGTCTCTCTGTGCTTTCCCCCTCACACTATCTCTCTTCTGTCTTCCCCCTCATTGACTCTAATACCCACCTCCATCATTTACCTGTCCAATACATCAGATGAAACCCCACCAATTACTCAATCTACCATCCTCTATAAGGATTCTCTCCCCTTTCTTCCACTCTTTTCATTTCTCTCCTTCCCTTCTCTTTATTCTTTTCCTTCATTTCTACTTTCACTTTCGTCTAATAACTTTTGTTTTTTCCCTAATTTATTCTTACGTTCTCTTTTAATTTCTCTTCGTTTCAATAATTTTCTTCTTTCTCTTTTATTCATGTATTTTTCTCCTTCATTCTTACTTTCTTTTTCTTTCTTTCCCCGCTTCATTCATTCTTTTTCTTTCTTTCCCTGCTTCATTCATTCTTTTTCTTTCTTTCCCTGCTTCATTCATTCTTTTTCTTTCTTTCCCTGCTTCATTCATTCTTTTTCTTTCATTCACTCTTTATTCCTTTTTCTTTCTTTCACTGCTTCATTCATTCTTTTTCTTTCTTTCACTGCTTCATTCATTCTTTTTCTTTCATTCACTCTTTATTCCTTTCTTTTTCTTTCTTTCCCTGCTTCATTTATTCTTTTTCTTTCTTTCACTGCTTCATTCATTCTTTTTCTTTCTTTCACTCTTTATTCCTTTCTTTTTCTTTCTTTCCCTGCTTCATTAATTCTTTTTCTTTCTTTCCCTGCTTCATTAATTCTTTTTCTTTCTTTCACTGCTTCATTCATTCTTTGTTTTAATTTCTTTCACCAATTCTTACGTTTTTTAATTATTTTTCTTAGTTTCGTTCATTATTTTGTTTTGTTTTTTCCTTTCATTTATTATTTCTTTCTTCTCTATCCCTTATTTCTTTCTCCTCCAACCCCCAACCTACCATCACCTCTCTTCTTTTCTCGCTCTCTTTCATTGTAGTCTTTCTTCATCTTTCTTTTTCTTTATTCTTTTCTATTATTCTTTCTCTCTTTCTCTTTCACTAATTCATTCTTACTTTCTTTTCTTTTCTAATTTGTTTTCTTCATATCATTCATTAGTTCTTTCTATTTCATCTATAACTTCATTTTTTTGTCTCTCCCTCTCTTTATTCTTTTCTTTTCTCCTTTTTCTCCCCCCCCCCTTCAGTTTATTCTGTTTGTCTCTCTGTCTGTCTATCTGTTTGTCTTTCTCTGTCAGCAAATGACGTCAAAGTTGAGAAAGGTGTTGGGAGTGGGGTTTATGTTGGGGTGGGGCGGAATAGTTGTTCTTTGTAAGTTTCTTTAAACACCAAGTCATGAGAAAGCTAGCTAGACACGTGACCACCGACAGAACCAACAGCCATTTCAAGTCAAGGAGTGAGTGTCTACGTGTTTGTTTGTTTGACCAGCTAGAAATAGCAGCCAAATCTCGTAGTCATAATCCATCGTGAACAGACCACCATCACAATTACTAGCGCTACGACCACCACAATCACCACCACCACAATCACCAACAACAACACCAGCACGGCCACCAACAACAATACCACCACCACCACAACAACACCACCACCACCACCACCACCACCACCACCACCACCACCACAACAACACCACCACCACAATCTCTCTCTCTCTCTCCCCCATTTCATATCACGTTGCTCTAGTATATTCAACTGAAAATGTGTACTAGCAGTAGCTAGATCAACTGGCAGTTTGTTCTGTAGCAAATGTTGTAGTCACTTAAGACAAGGTAACCGAGATAAGCACCGGCGTGAAGAGGCAGCTCGAGACAGATTTTGACTGTTTAGACATTATTGGTGAATGGGCATTATCAGTAGAGGGTCGGACGCCATGCTTTCCAGCATAGAATTACGCCCCTTTATGACCTGAGTTCAATTATTGGTGAATGGGCATTATCAGTAGAGGGTCGGACGCCATGCTTTCCAGCATAGAATTTACGCCCCTTTATGACCTGAGTTCAATTATTGGTGAATGGGCATTATCAGTAGAGGGTCGGACGCCATGCTTTCCAGCATAGAATTTACGCCCCTTTATGACCTGAGTTCAATTATTGGTGAATGGGCATTATCAGTAGAGGGTCGGACGCCATGCTTTCCAGCATAGAATTACGTCCCTTTATGACCTGAGTTCAATTATTGGTGAATGGGCATTATCAGTAGAGGGTCGGACGCCATGCTTTCCAGCATAGAATTACGTCCCTTTATGACCTGAGTTCAATTATTGGTGAATGGGCATTATCAGTAGAGGGTCGGACGCCATGCTTTCCAGCATAGAATTTACGCCCCTTTATGACCTGAGTTCAATTATTGGTGAATGGGCATTATCAGTAGAGGGTCGGACGCCATGCTTTCCAGCATAGAATTACGTCCCTTTATGACCTGAGTTCAATTATTGGTGAATGGGCATTATCAGTAGAGGGTCGGACGCCATGCTTTCCAGCATAGAATTACGTCCCTTTATGACCTGAGTTCAATTATTGGTGAATGGGCATTATCAATAGAGGGTCGGACGCCATGCTTTCCAGCATAGAATTACGTCCCTTTATGACCTGAGTTCAATTATTGGTGAATGGGCATTATCAGTAGAGGGTCGGACGCCATGCTTTCCAGCATAGAATTACGTCCCTTTATGACCTGAGTTCAATTATTGGTGAATGGGCATTATCAGTAGAGGGTCGGACGCCATGCTTTCCAGCATAGAATTTACGCCCCTTTATGACCTGAGTTCAATTATTGGTGAATGGGCATTATCAGTAGAGGGTCGGACGCCATGCTTTCCAGCATAGAATTACGCCCCTTTATGACCTGAGTTCAAATTCCGCCGAGGTTAACTTTGCCTTTCATCCTTACAGGCTCGATAAAATAAAGTACCAGTAATGCACTGGGATAATTGCTGGCCTTGTGCCAATAGTAGAAACAATTATAGAAGATATCCTGGTGAATTGTATCCATCATTTAACAGCAGGCGAGAACTTGGTGGCATTAATTAGTTTGTTGTAATACGATCCGTTAACATTTGCCGCAACCACATCCATTAGTGTTAGCATTAACGATCTCTGCAGAACGGAGCTAGCAATGCGTCTATTCTCTTTTGACAAGTGTCATTTAAACACGAAATATTGAATTATGAGCAGGCTGGTGCCATGAGTTCTGCACGCCAGGGAACATTCTCCCACTTTGTCCATGCGAATATCATTGAGGTAGTGATGGTACAAGTTGGTCTTTATTCACGCTATGACCTCCTCTCCCACATCCACGACACCAATCACGCCCTTAGACTTTTCAACTTCTTCTTCTCTTCACCCTAGACATCATCTCTCTCTATACCGCCATTCATCACAATGACGGCATCCGCGCTCTCCGACACTTTTTTAGACCTACACTCTAACCTTTATCCCTGCACTATTACTTTTCTCCGTCTTGCTGAGCTTGTTCTGGCCCTCAATAGGTTTTCCTTTTCCGGAGAGTTTTACCAGCGGGTCTCTGGGGGTAGTCATGGGAACCAGAATAGGTCCGAACCATGCCGACTTGTTTGTTGGCTACGTCGAGGCGCAGATCTTCTCCCAGTACACTAGACCTACTCCTGAGCTATACGGTCGTTATATCGACGACTGCATCGGCACCACATCTCTCTCCCGTGAACAGATCAATTGCTTTCTCTCCTTCGTCCAATCGTTTCATCCCGCTGTCAACTTCACCACTTCGTCGGCTCTGTTGCCAGGACCGCCATTTAGAGACCCAGTCTCTTTACATGGCCTCCCGCTTCATCCAGCATGGATATCCCCACGCCCTGATCCAAGCTGCCGTCACATGTGCCCGTGAAACCAACCGTGCTTTTTTCCTAACCCACCCATCACCGCGTTTAAGTGTATCCGTAATCTCTGCGACCCCCTAATACACAGTTCGTTCCTTTCCTCTCCTAGAACTCCACCCGGCTCTCATCCTTGTTCTCGTCCCCGCTGTAACATTTGTTCGTTCATTTTTAATGGTTCATTCCGTATCTGCCACTCCTTCACCTCACATCCACTCGCATAGTCAATGCCCTCCGGTGTTCCCTTTGCGGGTCCTTCCTTATACATCGGACAAACAGGAGGCGGTTTGGCGGACCCCTTTTGCTGAACATTTAAAGGAAATACAACGCGGTATGTATGGATACTCACCGCACTCGTCATTTCCGTTCCTCCCCAGGTCATCTTTCCACTACGTGTCTCAGTCCTTGCTGTCCTTTAACATCATGGATCACAACACACACACACACACACACACACACACACACACACACACACACACACACACACACACACACACACACACACACACACACACACACACACACACACATCATACATCATACACAAAACGCCAGCATCAATAGTTCTCCAAGAGATGCCAACATGAATGTTAATTTTCAAAATATGTAATTTAAGTTATTTCAGGGTAAAGAATCATATTTTAGGTTTTAAAAGCTAATAGGTATTTGTATTAATATTATAATATAATTATGTTTAATTCCTAAAATTCAAATTTTATGAAAATTAAATTTTCATAAAATTTGAAATTTCATAAAATTTGAATTTTAGAAATTAAACATAATTATATTATAATATTAATACAAATACCTATTAACTTTTAAAACCTAAAATATGATTCTTAACCCTGAAATAACTTAAATTAAATATTTTGAAAATTAGCCGCCAACTATATTATTCTGGACACGTGTTGCTTACATAAAAATCTGTGTGTATATAAACTTGAACATAAACTATTTCCCTTTGTCTCTCTCGCTCTCTTTAATCATCTTTCATCTGTCTGTTCAAGCCACCTAGTAAATATATTATCACATCAGCTGTTTCTTCCTCTATGCTTTCCTTTCCCTCCTCTTTTTCCAGTAGTTTTTAAAAATTAAAATTTTATAACTGTTATATTGATGCCATGTATTTCTTAAACTCTATTACACGCACCCTCTCTATTGTTTGTATTATGTTATCTCATGTTCTCAATATTAGGGTATAAATATTGAGTTTTGTCATAAGTTAATCACTACCTTGACTGAATCTTAACCATCTATTATGTCAGAGTATGTCATGTATCATTTTATTTTATCTGATGAGGACGTACTGTTGAACTTAACTCAGTACCTCTGAAATATGTATAATAAAATATAATTGATCACAAGAATATCTATTTTGTTTATATTTTGAATTAATATTATATATATATATATATATTTATTTATATATACATAATTGATATATATACAAATTGATATATATATATGTGTGCGCGTGTGCGTGTGTCACCTTGATCCGCTTGACCGGCCAAACTGTCGGATGTCGCTTTGAATCCGATTACCACAGCATTTGTGTATAATTGTTTCTACTTTTGGCACAAGGCCAGCAAATACCCAGTGCATTACTGGTACTTTATTTTATCGACCCCCGTAAGGATGAAAGGCAAAGCTAACCTCGGCGGGATTTGAACTCAGATCATAAAGGGCCGTAACTCTTTGCTGCAAAGCATGGCGTCCGACTCTCTACCGATGTATAATAATCATACATAAGACTCGCTCTAATCAGTTTAATTTGTTATCACAGCTCTCTCACATCATTACTGGGATAGTTGTGATATGATCACAACTCAGCACATTCATGGCGAGACTCACATATATCTGTTATATATAAATATATCTTATATGCCTCCATATACACCTTGATTCGCAGTATCTGTAGACGTCGGACGCCATGCTTTGACGCATAGAGTTACGCCCCTTACCATTCTGTGTTCAATCGCGCCGAGGTTAACTTTGCCTTTCATCCTTACCTTGTCGATAAAATGAAGTACCAGTAATGTGCTGGGTAATTGCTGGCCTTGTGTCAAAAGTAGAAACAATTATGAATTACACTGCGTTAGTGTTACTGTTAATAAAACAAATACAAATGTCGGTGCTTTAAGAAGGAAGTCTGCTGGAATATGTGTTCACCACCCAGGTACATGCAGACACCATTTTGTATGTATTGGCACCAGAGATGCAATGTAGCAGCGATTACCACACCAGAAAAGCCGAACAATGTCCACGATTCCATTGTTTCCAAAAGATTTTGCGATATAAAATAAAATAAAATAAAATAAATGAAATAAATTACATTATAAAATTCTGACTTTCATGTTTATGGCATGTAAAGATATTTAAATTCCATGGCTTCCTCATGTTGGTATTGGTACTGGTGTGTTAGTCGTTGGTGATGGTGATGGTGGTGGTGTTGGTGGTGGTATTGGTGTGTTAGTCGTTGTTGGTGATGGTGGTGTTGGTGGTGGTATTGGTGTGTTAGTCGTTGTTGGTGATGGTGGTGGTGTTGGTGGTGTTGGTGTGCTAGTCGTTGTTGGTGATGGTGGTGGTGTTGGTGGTGTTGGTGTGCTAGTCGTTGTTGGTGATGGTGGTGGTGGTGTTGGTGTGCTAGTCGTTGTTGGTGGTGTTGGTGGTGTTGGTGTTGGTATTGGTGGTATTGGTGTGTTAGTCGTTGTTGGTGATGGTGGTGGTGTTGGTGTGCTAGTCGTTGTTGGTGGTGGTGTTGGTGGTGTTGGTGTGCTAGTCGTTGTTGGCGATGGTGGTGGTGGTGTTGGTGTGCTAGTCGTTGTTGCTGATGGTGGTGGTGTTGGTGGTGTTGGTGTTGGTATTGGTGGTATTCGTATGTTAGTCGTTGTTGGTGATGGTGGTGGTGTTGGTGTGCTAGTCGTTGTTGGTGATGGTGGTGGTCTTGGTGGTGTTGGTGTGCTAGTCGTTGTTGGTGGTGGTGGTGTTGGTGTGCTAGTCGTTGTTGCTGATGGTGGTGGTGTTGGTGGTGTTGGTGGTGTTGGTGGTGTTGGTATTGGTGGTATTCGTGTGCTAGTCGTTGTTGGTGATGGTGGTGGTGTTGGTGGTGGTATTGGTGTGCTAGTCGTTGTTGGTGATGGTAGTGGTGTTGTTGTTGGTAGTTGTGGGGGTTGTTGTTGGTAGTTGTGGTGTTGTTGGTAGTTGTGGTGTTGTCGTTGGTAGTTGTGGGGGTTGTTGTTGGTAGTTGTGGTGTTGTTGGTAGTTGTGGTGTTGTCGTTGGTAGTTGTGGGGGTTGTTGTTGGTAGTTGTGGTGTTGTTGGTAGTTGTGGTGTTGTCGTTGGTAGTTGTGGGGGTTGTTGTTGGTAGTTGTGGGGGTTGTTGTTGGTAGTTGTGGTGTTGTTGGTAGTTGTGGGGGTTGTTGTTGGTAGTTGTGGGGGTTGTTGTTGGTAGTTGTGGTGTTGTTGGTAGTTGTGGGGGTTGTTGTTGGTAGTTGTGGGGGTTGTTGTTGGTAGTTGTGGTGTTGTCGTTGGTAGTTGTGGGGGTTGTTGTTGGTAGTTGTGGGGGTTGTTGTTGGTAGTTGTGGTGTTGTTGGTAGTTGTGGGGGTTGTTGTTGGTAGTTGTGGGGGTTGTTGTTGGTAGTTGTGGTGTTGTCGTTGGTAGTTGTGGGGGTTGTTGTTGGTAGTTGTGGGGGTTGTTGTTGGTAGTTGTGGTGTTGTTGGTAGTTGTGGGGGTTGTTGTTGGTAGTTGTGGGGGTTGTTGTTGGTAGTTGTGGTGTTGTCGTTGGTAGTTGTGGGGGTTGTTGTTGGTAGTTGTGGGGGTTGTTGTTGGTAGTTGTGGTGTTGTTGGTAGTTGTGGTGTTGTTGTTGGTAGTTGTGGTGTTGTTGGTAGTTGTGGTGTTGTCGTTGGTAGTTGTGGGGGGTTGTTGTTGGTAGTTGTGGTGTTGTTGGTAGTTGTGGTGTTGTCGTTGGTAGTTGTGGGGGTTGTTGTTGGTAGTTGTGGTGTTGTTGGTAGTTGTGGTGTTGTCGTTGGTAGTTGTGGGGGTTGTTGTTGGTAGTTGTGGGGGTTGTTGTTGGTAGTTGTGGTGTTGTTGGTAGTTGTGGGGGTTGTTGTTGGTAGTTGTGGGGGTTGTTGTTGGAAGTTGTGGTGTTGTTGGTAGTTGTGGTGTTGTCGTTGGTAGTTGTGGGGGTTGTTGTTGGTAGTTGTGGTGTTGTCGTTGGTAGTTGTGGGGGTTGTTGTTGGTAGTTGTGGTGTTGTTGGTAGTTGTGGTGTTGTCGTTGGTAGTTGTGGGGGTTGTTGTTGGTAGTTGTGGTGTTGTTGGTAGTTGTGGTGTTGTCGTTGGTAGTTGTGGGGGTTGTTGTTGGTAGTTGTGGTGTTGTTGGTAGTTGTGGGGGTTGTCGTTGGTAGTTGTGGGGGTTGTCGTTGGTAGTTGTGGGGGTTGTTGTTGGTAGTTGTGGGGGTTGTTGTTGGTAGTTGTGGGGGTTGTTGGTAGTTGTGGTGTTGTCGTTGGTAGTTGTGGGGGTTGTTGTTGGTAGTTGTGGTGTTGTTGGTAGTTGTGGTACTGTTGTAGTGATGTTGTTGATGATGCTGTTGATCTTATGGTGCTGGTGGCACTGTTGTTGTTGTTTGTATTAGTGTTGTTGTTGTTGGTGGAACTGCTGGTGTTTTTGTTGTTGTTGTTGGTGGTGGAACTGCTGGTGTTTTTGTTGTTGTTGTTGTTGGTGTTGATCGACGTAATGCTATTGCTTATACAATACAATTACAATAGAGTTAAAGGTATCTCAAAATATTAACTCATTCTACTATCACTTGTTCACATCTTAACAATACGTCGCTATTCAGTAAAACTGGAGACTGGCTTTGACAGTTTTAAAATTATACAAAGGGAGTCATTTCTCTCTTGCTGGAGTTTTAAACAAATGGCGGCGAAATTGCAAAGTCTGGCGTTTGAAAGTTGGAGAGAATGTATTGTGTTATTTCTATCGATTTTCTTCCCCGTCACCACTCTCTCTCTCTCTCTCTCTCTCTCTCTCTCTCTCTCTCTCTCTCTCTCTCTCTCTCTCTCTCTCTCTCTCTCTCCACATTATGAGTTCAAATCCCGCCGGTGCGACAAATGAAGTATCAATCCAGTAAACACACACGACACACACACACACATATATATATATATATATATATATATATATATATATATATATATATATATATATATATATATATATATATATGTATATATATATATATATGTATATATATATATATATGTATATATATATATATATGTATATATATATATATATGTATATATATATATATATGTATATATATATATATATATATATATGTATATATATATATATATATATATATATATGTATATATATATATATATATATATATATATATGTATGTATATGTATATATATATATGTATATGTATATATATATATGTATATGTATATATATATATATATATATATATGTATATATATGTGTGAATGAAGTAATTCCATCGGAAAAGTCCAGGAAAAAAAAGTGCTCTATGTAGGCAACAGAGCTTAATTATTATTATTATGTAATAAACAGGATTTTTTCATTCTGAGGATTGAAAGCAAAACCTTTTGCTTTTAAGAAACCACTGGTAAATGGAATAATTGCCTTATGTTGTTTATTACATAATAATAATATATGTATATATATATAAGTTTGTCCCGGGTTCAATCGGGGGGTAACCACAGTAAGTAAGGTACTCAATACAAAGCGGAGTATAAATATTTAATGTAGAAAGGCTTCTACAGGACTAGAACTGTTTCATTCCGGAGAAATTATATATATATATAGGTATTGAAGTTTCCGTTGAAAATTGAAAAAAGTCATAGGAGTGAAGAGTGCTCTATGTAAGTACCAGAGCAAAATTTAATGTGTAATAAACAATACAATATAATTACCTCATTACCAGAGGTTTCCTGAATAAGACGAATACGAAAGAAACGTCTTCATTCGTTCGTCGGACGAGGCAATATAAAACATAGTGAAATATTTGGAAAGTCTCCTCAAGAAATGTTTAAAAAAATATATATATATAAATAAAGGTAATGCAATAGACATATAAAATATATAAAAATAGACATATAAAATATATAAATATAAATATATATATATATATATATGACGAGCCTCTGCAGTTTCCGTCTACGAAATTCGCTTTCAGAGTATAGATCAACTTGAGCTTATAGTAATAGAAGATACAGATCAGGTGGTTGCTTAGTGAACTCCTTAACAATACAGTCATTATATTACTGGTATTAGTTTAGTTTGCTCTGTTCTGGATGAGAAAATAATGGGTGAAGTCACTCTAGTGACAGTTTAAACGCTTTAAGGTGGCGTTTACGTCAATAAATGGAAAAATCGATAAATCAAATGAAGGATTGGTATCGATCTTTTCCAGTTTCCCCTTCCCACTGCTTTCCTATTTTTATCGATTTCCTATTCTTTCATTCTTTCACGCGATTACTTGTTTCAAACATTGGATGACGACTTCGCTTTCAAAGTACAAATTTTGTTCACTTCACACATATATGTGTGTGTGGGTACATATGAGACGGCAAACTGGTAAAGTCATTAGAACCTTCCATAGAACGTTTTGCAGCATTCGTTCCGGCTCTCTGTGTTCGCCATTCAACTTTTCATTCTTTCCGGATCAATAAAAAAAAAACAACGTACCAGACCCGACTGGGGTAGATTCTGGTGTATCTTTTTCTCACATCGTCTCTCCCATTTTCACTATCACTCTCTCTTCTCTAGAAGAAATAAGATGTGTTCAGTTCTGGAGAAGAGATGGGTTGCGCAAGGGTTTTAAAACATGCCTATAAAACGCTGTATACGGCACCCCTATATCTCTACTAGGAGTAACGAGTCCATCCATCGACCAATACATACATACATATGTTGTGTGTGTGTGAGAGAGAGAGAGAGAGAGAGAGAGAGAGAGAGAGAGAGAGAGAGTATATATATATATATATATATATATATATATATATATATATATATATATATGTTGACTGAATACGTACGTGTGTTTTTCTTCCCCCTTTTCACTCATTTTCCTCTGTTCTCACTCTTAATCTTTCTATAAATCTTCTATTTCTAACTCTATCTTCTGATGAAGGATTAGTATCCTAAATGTTAAGACTTTTTTCCTGTTATTTCAAGCGTTAAACTAATATATTTCTTCAGTGTACTACGTCGTCTGTTTTTACACCCCCCCCCCCATATATATATATTTTTTTTTTTAAACGTTGGCCAATCAATGAGTAACATTGATTACCAGCTAAATTAACTATGGAGATATAAAATATATGGGAGAGTTACAGAGCTGTTACTATGATGTGTATGCATATATATATATATATATATATATATATATATATATATTTATACATATATATATTTTTAT
>OZ024763.1:4545119-4567619 GCA_964016885.1 Eledone cirrhosa
TCCATATAGTTGTTCTTGGTTTTTTTTTTTTCATTAACGTTTTTATTTACACCTTTTGTTTCTTAGTTTTATTTCTTGTGACACTTTCCCTCACACTCACGCAGAAACACAAACACACACACACACACTCTCTCTCTCCCTCTCTCTCTTTCTTCTCTCTTTCTCTCTCTCTCTCTCTCTCTCCCTCTGTAACGGATTACCACCTCTACAGGGACGTTTAAATATTATTAGTATTATTGTTTCTTTTCTCAGAGTCTAACGCTCGAGATGTATTACAGTATTAGCTGTTCCCTACCAGATAACACGCCTTATCTCAGCTTCTAACACTAGAGATGTATTACAGTGAACTGGGGTAAAACCCCTTACCTCAGCTTCTAACACTGGAGATGTATTACAGTGTTACCTGTTCACTACCAGTGAACTGAGGTAACACCCCTTATCTCAGATCCTAACACTAGAGATGTATTACAGTGAACTGGGGTAACACCCCTTATCTCAGATCCTAACACTAGAGATGTATTACAGTGAACTGAGGTAACACCCCTTATCTCAGATCCTAACACTAGAGATGTATTACAGTTAACTGGGGTAACACCCCTTATCTCAGATCCTAACACTAGAGATGTATTACAGTGAACTGAGGTAACACCCCTTATCTCAGATCCTAACACTAGAGATGTATTACAGTGAACTGGGGTAACACCCCTTATCTCAGATCCTAACACTAGAGATGTATTACAGTGAACTGGGGTAACACCCCTTATCTCAGATCCTAACACTAGAGATGTATTACAGTGAACTGAGGTAACACCCCTTATCTCAGATCCTAACACTAGAGATGTATTACAGTGAACTGAGGTAACACCCCTTATCTCAGATCCTAACACTAGAGATGTATTACAGTGAACTGGGGTAACACCCCTTATCTCAGATCCTAACACTAGAGATGTATTACAGTGAACTGGGGTAACACCCCTTATCTCAGATCCTAACACTAGAGATGTATTACAGTGAACTGGGGTAACACCCCTTATCTCAGATCCTAACACTAGAGATGTATTACAGTGAACTGGGGTAGGACCCCTTATTATTTGACTACCCTCCGGAGTATTTGAGCTGTTTCAAGCAATGCTGTCTCTTGTAAGTGTTCCATCCGTATTGCAATCCCTATTTGTATAATGTACTTCTCAACATCTTTACTCACTGTTTCCAGTGACCACAACTACTTAACCTCCCTAGCTAACCTGTCATATCTATCAATGTTGCCCCTCTTTATCACATACCTTGTTATCAGCTGAACAGGCTATATCTACGACCCAGCACCGTTTGCTTTTTATATTTATAATTATTTTTTTTCTTAGTCTCTTTTATAAATTTTATTTTACACAAAGAAAAACACACACCGTATCGTCCTGTATCGTCTTTAATGTTTCCTTAATGTGAGCCCTGTGTGGCCAATAAAGAAATTATTATTATTATGTTATATTATATATTATAGTATGTTATATTATATATTATATGTTATATTATGTTATATATTATATTATAGTAAAATATAGTATATTATATTACATTATTTTACCCGCCGAGGTTAACTTTACCTTTCATCCTTACGGGGTCGATAAAATAAAGTACCAGTCACGCACTGGGGTCGATTTAATCGACTTTCCCTCCCCAAAATTGCTTGCCTTGTGCCTATATAAGAAATCATTATTTTATGTTATAATGCATTATATTAGATTATATTATATTATATCATACTATACTATACTATATAATACTATATAATACTATACTATATTATATTATATCATACTATACTATACTATATAATACTATATAATACTATATAATACTATACTATATTATATTATATCATACTATACTATACTATATAATACTATATAATACTATACTATATTATATTATATCATACTATACTATACTATATAATACTATATAATACTATACTATATTATATTATATCATACTATACTATACTATATAATACTATATAATACTATATTATACTATATTATATTATATTATATTGTATTATATTAGAAGGGTGCTGAACGATCAGTGTTTTCGCAACTTCGTCAAACGACAGGTAACAGTAAGTTTTCCTTAATTGTTTTTGTTATACAGAAAGTCGCATAGTAGTATCTCCTTAGTTGTTGTTGTTGGTATTGTTGTTGTTGTGGATATACATGAGTTCCGTAAGAGGGTTTCCTTAAATGTTGTTGTTGTTGTTAGTGTCGTTAGTGTTGTTGTTGGAGATTTACAGAGAGTGCAGTAGTAGTTTTTGTTGTTGTCGATATACAGAGCACCTGTTGTTGCTGTTGGTGTTGGTGTTGTTATTGTTGTTATTGTGTTGATATACAAAATGCCGTAATAGTTTTCCCTTAGTTATTGTCGTTGTTGCGGTGGTGGTAGTAGTGGTGGTAGTAGTGGTGGTAGTAGTGGTGGTAGTAGTAGTGGTAGTAGTAGTGGTGGTAGCTATACAAAGATTGCCAAACCTTGTCTCTTCGGAGATTCTTCATCACTCCATACAACGAAGTGTTATAATACAGTAGTTTTCTTGAGTTGTTGTTGTTGTTGTTGTTGATACACAGAGTATGCCGAACACTCTTTTCACAACTATATTGAATGGCGTGTTATAGGGTTCCCAATGGTTTTCTTTAGTTATTATTGTTGTTTTTCTTTCAACACTTTTAATGCCAAACCGCCTAAAGCTGCTTCTCGTTCTTCGATAGCAAGCTATTTGTTTTAAGAGTGTTTTTATTCCATCACAATTTTATGTAAGAATCTTTGTAAAGTTCAAAATATGAACTCAATGAAAACAAAATTATATTACTAAAACATTCTTCTACATTCTTAGTAATATTCAAACTAGATGCAGTGTCTTTTATTATATTCAAACCATCTTTTATTATCTAAAAAAATAAACACTTCTACGAAAATGTTAAGTAAGAACCTTTGTTTCAAACCCTTATGTTTCAAACACCAACTTAATGATGAGATAGTTATATTACTAAATCTCTCCAAATTTTTATATTCAAAAGTATTTGGAAATCATAGGCAGTGTCTTTCGTTAGAAATATGGTAATTATATTTATCTAAAAGCATTCCAACATAATTTTATTAAAAATCCTATGCTAATTTATGTTCCAAAACGTCTTGATTATTTTCGAAAGTATTTGGAAATTACTGGCAATGTGTTGCAGTAGAAATATTGTAACGAAAGGGTTAAATATTGTTTCATAAATGTTCATGATGAGTACCATCCTACCACCACCAACATCATGTAAATGATAATAATTAGTTTTTTTAACATAGGTGGTACAAGAGTTATAGATTTGGTGGTGACGGTTGAGGTGTTAATTGGTTATATCGCTGCTAACAAATCCCCCAGTATATTACAGATAAATGACTGCTGTATAAAAAAACAGTTGTGTGGTTAAGTTTATTATTTCATTTTTATTTTACAAACATGGTGTATTTAGGTGTAACACTTCTTGGATAATATATGTATGTATACATACGTATGTGTGTGTGCAACCTTCCCCTTCACATTTATATATATATATATCTATATCTATATATATATATGTATGCATATATGTGCGTGTGCATACACACACACACATACATATATATATATATATATATATATATATATATATATATATATATATATATATATATAGAAAAGATGAATATAAAATGAAAGTGCTTTTATAAAGTAATTTATTAGGTATTGACATATGTTTCTGTAACAGACGGAATACCTATGTATCGCTGCTTGCGTAATCAATACCTAATAAATTCCTTTATAAAAGCACTTTCATTTTATATTCATCTTTTCTACATTTTCTCCGGAATATAATTTATACTCGTTGAGCAAACCTACACGTACGCTCTTCATCTCTAACGTGACGATATATTATCACTACATTATTGATAACCTGAAATCTCTCTCTCTCTCTCTCTCTCTCTCTCTATATATATATATATATATATATATATATATATATATATATATATATATATATATATATAGTAGAATAATCGAGTATCGAAAAATCGGCGCACGAGTTCACGATAAACAAAATTCGATATGAGCGGCAGAGGGCTCAATAATTCAGATAAATCAGAGCTATAACTATTGTTAAAATACCGTCACACATAGAACAAGTCTATAATCAACCGTACGACCGAAAGATTGCGATCTGGAAGATTCGGGACATTCAGAAAAAAATATCAAAAAATCAATAAATCAAATGAATGTAATATATATATATATATATATATATATATATATATATATACACACACACACATACACATATATTGAGAGAAAGAGAAGGGGAGATGTATATATAATAATAATCGTTTCTACGTTAGGCACAAGGCCAGCAATTACCCACTACATTACTGGTACTTTACTTTATCGACCCCGTAAGGATGAAAGGCAAAGTTAACCTCGGCGGGATTTGAACTCAGAATGGCAAGGGCCGTCACTCTATACGTCAAAGCATGGCGTCCGACCCTCTCCCAACACTGCCAATCCAAATGGTTTAAATCTATATCCAATGATTTCGATCTCGTTGTTTATGATTTGCTGAACAAATTCATTTGGAGCACATCATCGGATCAATAATAAGACGACATTCCTAATATAGGATGCACAGTCTGAATTTCTCCTTAGACACGAAACGTCAGCTGCGTGAGTGACTGCTGTGACTAAACAGATAAGTTCACTTATGCGCGCACACGCACACACACACACACACACACGCAAATACACCCCCCCCCCCCCCCCCCACACACATGCATACTTTGAAAATTAAGATAACTTAAAGTTAGCTGCTACAACGCACATGTTTTTGACTATGAAAGATAGTCTAAGTGGAGACGGAAAATGTGGACAGCACCGCTCGTGGGACACGAACTTACACCTTCCATATACCATGTTTCTCTCTCTTTCTCTCTCTCTCTCACTCTCTCTCTCTCTTTCTCTCTCTCTCTCTCTCTCTCTCTCTCTCTCTCTCTCTCTCTCTCTGTATGTATATGTGTGTGTATGTATGTGTGTGTGTATATATATATATATATACATATGTGTGTGTGTGTATGTATATGTGTGTGTATGTATGTGTGTGTGTGTGTGTGTGTGTGTGTGTATATATATATATATATATATATATATATATATATATATATATATATATATATATATATGTGTGTGTGTGTGTGTGTAAAGTGTCTGAATTTCTTATCAGGACGGAGGACGGAGATACTCAGTAATAAGCTGGGTGGTGATGGATGATGGAATGGAAGTTTGTACTTCTTCAATACAACTGTGTATATGGCTGACACTGCTAATACTTCTGCTAATACTCCTGTAGAATACAATGTGATATACAACAGTGCAGTGTGTGCATACAGCCTCCAGTACATTTGAGTAACCACGGCCAGTATTTGTTATCATCGACCACGTAATATAGGGAAGTTGCAGCGGGTTTGTAAGGTGCGGTAATACCCCTTGTTAAGTAACTCCTTCGTTATTGTATCATTTACCTATCCTGGAAACGACATCCCACCTTGTCTAAAATCTATGGCAAACTCCCTCGAGCCTCTGCCCTTCTAAAATCCCAGAGAGCTCAATTTGCTGGCCACTGTCACCGTGCCAGCAAGGAAATCATATCCGCTCTCTTGCTCTGGAACCCTGACTCCAGCCTGACTGGGAGTAGGAAGCTGTCATTCCCTGACGTTATCTCTAGAGATACGGAAATCAGTAGACGGGACCTGGGGGCAGCGATGGGGGACATGGAATTCTGGGGCATGAGGGTGAGATCCATCATCTCGACAGAGGTCGACGAATGATGATGATGATGATGATGATGATGTATCATTTAGTCATTTAATTAGTTAGTTAGTTAGTTAGGTGAAGTGACTGGGGCCGCACTAGCATTCACAGCAGCTCCACATGCACTCGTAAAGACACAGATACGGATAGAAATACATCTGTCCATACATCTTCAATGTCATCATCATCATTCGTCGACTACTGTCGAGATGATGGATCTCACTCTCATGCCCCAGAATTCCCCGTCCCCCATCGCTGCCCCCAGGTCCTGTCTACTGATTCCCGTATCTCTAGAGACAACGTCAGGGAATGACAGCTTCCTACTCTTAGTCAGGCTGGAGTCAGGGTTCCAGAGCAAGAGAGCGGATAGGATTTCATTGCTGGCACGGTGACAGTGGCCAGCAAATGTAACGAGTATGTACAAGTTGCGAAACCAACGCTATATATACGTTTCAGAGAGCAAACTGTTTGGCGATGAACTGGCATCCTGTATAGGGAGAAAGCTTGTAATCTCAGTCATGTAACACCAATCTTTGGAGACTCGGGATACGCAACATTTGTGCGTCCATCCAGTCCTCTCAGATTTAAGCCCCATCGCAACTTCTTTCGTTCCTTGTTACCTCGCTTTGAAGTCCCTATGCGAATGTATTAGTATTTGTGTTCGGATAAATGGTACCCAGATGAAACTGAAACATTGGTTCTCTCAAAAAAGCTTAGGCAGTGTACTCTACATGTGTGTGGCGGCGCCCTAAAGTTGGTGGAGATGTTCAAGTATCTTAGGGTCATGTTCACGAGTACTGGAAAGCAGAAGGCTGAATTAAGTGTAAGAATTGCAAGAGCTGGTGCAGTAGTGCGCCAGCTTCAGAATTTGGTTATTAGAAGAAGGGAGGTAGGTGTAAAAACCAAACTTACTATCTTTAATTCGATATTCGTGCCAAACCCTCATGAATCTTTGGTAATAACCGAAAGAATACGATCGCGAATACAAGCGGTCGAAATGGAGTTCTTCCGAAGGGTGTTTGGAGTAAGCTTACACGATAGAATAGCTCGGAGATCTGGGGGCTGTTCCAGGTAGAGCCGTAATTACTAGTATGTAGTCAGAATGCCACAGGAGAGGATCGATGGACAGATTTTACGGACAATGCCAAATGGTTGGAGGAGACCCCCAGGGGCAGATCACGAGTAACATGGTTGGATAACATCCATGAGCTTGGTTGGCCTCGTTTAAAGGTCCAGTCGGATCAATTAAAGAGGGTTTCTTCTGATATGACCTTCTAGAAAGCTTGTCTGAGGACTTTTCCCACACGACCCTCCTTAATCGACCCATACAGTATACACACACACACACAGACACACACACACACACACACACACATATATATAACGAAGGAATTGTGGTAAGGAACCAGGTGGACCATAACGCACCAGAGTACTCAATACTTAGGGTAGTAGAGTGGGAAATAGGAAAAAGTATGACCCCGACGGCAGAGCTCAGGCCGTTTTGACGGCTATTTCTGGAGTCCAGAAATATCCGTCGAAACGGGTTGAGCTCTGCCGTCGGGGGTCATACTTTTTCCTATATTTATATATATATATATATATATATACACATATGTGTGTATGTGTAGGAGCAAGTATTTGTGATTAAGGAGTTCACTTAGCAGCCACGTGGTTTCGGATGTGCTTGTAGTTGTAGTTGCAGTGGTAGTGTGGTGGTGGTGGTGGATACTGTCACAAGTGCATCACTGTAAACTACATGCAATACAGTAAATATTTCTACACTGGTGTTTATTATGCAAGTTGCAGCAACAGCAGTAATTGCAGCAGCAGTAATAGCAACAACATTAGCAGCAGTAGCAGTAGCAGTTGAAGCTGTAAGAAAAGAGCCAAGAACAAACACACAGACACACAGAAACTTGGAGAGAAGAGGGTGAAATAGGAGGAGGAGGAGGGAGAGGAGAATGGGGAGGGGGAGAGGAGGAGGAGAAGAAGAAGAAGAAGAAGAAGAAGAAGAAGATAGAAAATGACACAACGATAAATGTAACAATCCAGGGAGGCAAGACATGAAAACCTTTTTATTGTGGCCTTCATATAACTCCACTTTGTGGCCTTCATATAACTCAACCTTATGGCCTTCATAAAACTCCACTTTGTGGCCTTCATAAAACTCCACTTTGCGCCCTTCATAAAACTCCACTTTGTGGCCTTCATAAAACTCCACTTTGCGCCCTTCATAAAACTCCACTTTGTGGCCTTCATAAAACTCCACTTTGCGCCCTTCATAAAACTCCACTTTGTGGCCTTCATAAAACTCCACTTTGCGCCCTTCATAAAACTCCACTTTGTGGCCTTCATATAACTCCACTTCAAGGCCTTCATATTTCAAATGAAAAACACATCAAAGCATTTTGAAAATAATCAAAAGTTTGGAGGGATTCAAACTTTCTTATTTTTAAATTGCTGTTTGGAACATAACTAAACAAAGGTTTTTACATAAAGTTTTCATGAAAGGTCCTTAGATAAATATAAATGTTTTAACCCTTTTGTTACTATATTTGTTACTATATTTCTCATGCTTAGGATTTTCAAATAAATTTGAAAATAATAAAAAATTTAGAGGATTCAGTGACATAAAATTCTCATAATTAAGCTGGTGTTTGGAATATAACCTAACAAAGGTTTCCACATAAAATTATGAAGGAACGTTTTAGATATAAACACTTTAAAATAATTATATATCATAGTTTCGAGGGCGGTTTTCGGGAGGTTTGTATCAATAGAGTTAAGGGGAATTACTGGGAGGTGTCTGTGTGTGTGTGTGTGTGTGGGGTGGGGTGGGGGGTATAGTGCCACCATGCCTGACCTAAAATAAGTGACATGAACTTAAATCCGGCAGAAGGGGTGGAGGCGACGAAACCAGTTGTTACCAGTAGCCTCGTTTCTACGATAATTCTTCGATAATTAATTGATGTTTAAAAGTTATTATTGCATGTAGTGTTTATTTTATTTTTCATTTTATTTTTTTTAATTTCTTACTTTTAATTCAATTTTTTTTTCTCTTAATTGTGTCATATCAATATTTCTTTTATGATTAAAAAAAAAATCTTTGTGACATTGGGAGGGAATAAAAGCACCCACACGCACACGAAATGTGTGTGTCTATACTTGTATTTATGTATATGCAGGGCAGTTACTGGTGTCCCCCTTCGGCAGCCGGGGGAACCACCAGTGACACCCGTAGCTATTTATTTGTGCCATCTGCTGGGCTTTTTAGTTTTATCCCTTTGACAACAAAACTATTTAATGTCCTTAATTAAATTTTCTAAACTTAAGGGACATCAATTTCTTATCATAACAATATTCTGATAGAAAGTATTTGATGTAGGCCTGTAAAGAGGTTGTGCTGGTATCGCAAGAACAATGCGCCCAGTAAACACAGGAAGGGCATCCAACCATAGAAACCATGCCAAATATGTCATGTATGAGCAAGATGAGCTCTCTCCGATATGTCTGGTTTCAGACTACAACACCCTGTCCAACACATGCCAGTGTGGAAAGTGGACGTAAAATGGGGATGGTTAGACTTTTTTGAATTTAATACTTGTATGTATAACTTTTCAATTTCAATTACTTGCGCCAGTCGACTTTGTTCTTCTTCGTCCACTTATTTCTGAGAGGGTCGTGTGAGGGGCAGAGTCCTCAAACACTCTCTCCAGTGGGTCTTGTCAGCAGAAACCGTCTCCAACTGATCCGGCTGGATTCCTAAGCTTGACCGGCCAAGAATCTTGGGTAATGACCGAAAGAATACAATCGCGAACACAAGCAGCCGAAATGGTGTTCCTCCGAATAGTCTTTGGAGTAACGTTACTCGATAGAGTGCGTAGCTCGGAGACCAGAGAGTCACTCCAGGTAGAGCCGCAACTTCTCCGAATTGAGAGATCACAGCCAGCTGACTTTTATATGTAAAATTGGGGGTTTGTTGTGTATTCTAATTTTTTATGTATGACCGCGCCTCAAACCTGAAGTACCACGGGCCCCCGCTAGGTCTTAACCCGGCTCTGTGTATATGGAAATATATACATGTGCATATGCATATATACATATAGTAGAATAATCGAGTATCGAAAAATCGGCGCACGAGTTCACGATAAACAAAATTCGAGATGAGCGGCAGAGGGCTCCATAATTCAAATAAATCAGAGCTATAACTATCGTTAAAATACAGTCACACGTAGAATATGTCTACAATCAACCAAATAACCGAAAAATTTCGATATGGAAGATTCGGGACACTCAGATAAATTATCAATAAATCAATAAATGAAATGATACATATGTGCATATGTATATATATATATGCCCAAATATATAGGGAATGTAACACTCAGTTACTGAAACTTCACCAGAGTGAACACTCGATACGTAGTTTCCAGTCGGTAAAGAGATGTAGAACTAAGCAGAGTGTAATTATAATAATAAAAGGGCGGTGGATTGGCAGTATCGGTAGAGGGTCGGACGCCATGCTTTCCAGCATAGTTACGTCCCTTTACGATCTGAGTTCAAATTCCGCCGAGGTTGACTTTGCCTTTCATCCTTACGGGGTCGATAAAATAAAGTACCAGTAATGCACTGGGTAATTGCTGGCCTTGTGCCTAAACTATAAACAATTATAATAATAAAAAATACGATTTATTATGTCTTCATTACATTTATTGAGTAGTGACGCGCGTTTCGCTATTAATCAGCTCATAGTTCGATCCGTATCGATATAGCTGACTCTGGAGTCAAAAGCTCGTTGGACCATTTGCTGTGGAAATGACAGAATGAACCTGTAGGGCTTAGAAAGATCTATAACGATTCACATTCATTTGTGGTGGTCAGTTAATGCTTGTTTGTAAAATCTATTCCAACATTAGGTTTTCCTGTTTTTTCTGTTCAAGTTCTTACTGCCTGATGAGGTCATAGCTGTTGAATAATGACTATCACTGAAATATATATAGCAGCGATTATGAATAAACCAAGCTAATTTTAACCTGTTGACTTACACTTCCTGTTTATATATATATATATATATATATATATATATTATATATCTAGGGCGGGTAAAATTCCCGAGATCCATGGACGAGTTCTCTCCAGCGGTCTCTGTCCCTCATTATTGTTGCCATGTCCTGCATCTCCAACAGACCAGTGTCTGTCCTTAGGGCATCAACATACGTTAACCTTGGTCTTCCTCTTCCAGTGTGTCCATGTAGGGGCTCCCACAGGAGCACTGAGTGCAATGTCAACTCTGGATTCGGTGAGCATGTCCAGTTAACCTCAGTCTCCTCTGTGTCACTTTTGAGCTGACTTTTGGGAGGCTCCCGTACAGCTCTGAGTTTCCCATCCCCAGTGTATACTGATTAATGTTCAGAGCCATATATATATATATATGCGCGCTCGTGTGTGTGTGTGTGTACATGCCTGTTTTAACTCATTGGTGTAACCCTTTCTGTTACGATGTTTGAAAATAATCCAACAATTTGATCAATAGAAGACATTAAATATGTACATGGCATGTCCCAGTCTAGCCAAGATATGATCGTCTCAAATGTTTGAAGCCCCTTACACTATAATTGAAAGGGTCACAAATGTAACACACTCTGTCATACTGAAAGTCAATGAGAACTACGTTATGGCTACATCGCGTATCTACGGAATGTGCGGTCACTTGAACGTTAAATTTGTGTGCATGCTTTCTCGTTGATCGAATGAGCTTAGTCACTCTTCGTCGGAATTGTTAAAGGAACACGTGTATATGGAATAACCCGTTCACTAATCAGCTGGGATACTCGGCGTCGAAAGTGACGGAGGTCCTACCCCCCCCCCCCATTCTCAAGTAGCTTCTAATTAATTTGAAACAGGTCAACACGCTGAAGAAGCCATAGAAATAACTACTTCAGTGAATGCTGTGATAGTTAATGTGGCGAGGAAATAGATTTTGATTAATTAAAACTATCTCCATAACCGGAGAGGAAACCATGAAATTAATGCCTGCAGTCAGGACAATCTAGCGAAAAATAATAAATAAATAATTATGAATTAAAACTAATTTCATAATTAATTTTGACAATGTGCAGTCTTAAACACAGTTAATGATCTACCAAATACTGAGTACGACATAATAAGCTTACCAAATAACTTACCGTTGTTAAGAACTATTATTTAATATTAACAATGGGGCAGTGGATTGGCAGTATCGGTAGAGGGTCGGGCGTCATGTTTTGACGCATGGAGTTATGGCCCTTGCCATTCTGAATTCAAATCCCACCGAGGTTAACTTTGCCTTTCATCCTTACGGGGTAGATAAAATAAAGTACCAGTAATGTACTGGGGTAATTGCTGGCCTTGTGCCAATAGTAGAAACAATTATTTGGATTGGCAGTATCGGTAGAGGGTCGGACGCCATGCTTTCCAGCATAGTTACGTCCCTTTACGGTCTGAGTTCAAATCCCGCCGAGGTTGACTTTGCCTTTCATCCTTACGGGGTCGATACAATAAAGTACCAGTAATGTACTGGGTAATTGGTGGCCTTGTGCCAAAAGTAGAAACAATTATTTAATATTAACAAACTATACTGACATTAAACTTTGTACGGAATGTGATACATAGGCATTCCATGTAATGTACACACACGCATACACAGCAATCTAACCCACTTACATTGCACGGCTTTCTATGTAAACGAACGTTTCACATGTACATATAAGTATATATATATATATAAGTAGTAGAGGTGCAATTTGATTGCGTTCACAGGCGGTATGCCAAGATGAGCACTCGATGCTATTGGGGATCAGAGCATCAATAATAATAAATAGGGAACAAAGAATCAGTATTGCATCATACACATATTTAATTACATATTACATATGTTCCACTGCCAATCAGCTCGAAGAACGATCGATTATGTTCGTTCCTGACTCTGGAATCGAAAGCTCTTCAGACATGTGTTCTCACATGTAGACGTGAGTCTACAACAAAACAAAGAATGCAGAGCAATGAAAATATACATTAGTTTGACGCTTAATATAGTAGGAAAAGTCTTTAACGTTTCGGACGCTAGTCCTTCGTCAGAAAATAGAATGAGAAATAAAAGAAAAAAATAGAAAGCTAGAGGAGAGTGAGAAAAGGAAGATACGGAAAAAAATCTTTTTGAAGAAAAAGCACAAGCGTATTCAATCAGTGACATGGCGATTAGAGAGTTGGATTCACAATTGTAGGGTTGTGTATTCGATGAGTAAAACATTTTAGTTCACATTGCTCTAGAATCTAGAGCAACGTGATCTAGAGTCTAGATCACTCAGCTGCAGAAATGTGTTGTGACGTCACTGGTGTCAATTTGTGTCGGCCTTTGTCTTTCCACTGGAGATTTGCATGCGTGGGTGATTGCTTGTCTTCCGCAAAATACTTTGTCACATATTGTATAACGCAGAATCACCCTCTGAATTACGTTAAACATGCCTGTGTAATGTTTAGCTATTTGTACATTAATTTTACGAGAAAGCTTTTCCGTCGATCATCAAACAACTGGAACGGTTGTCAATTCTATACTTGATTATAAAGCAATTATAATGGCATCTGCAGTAAATGGCAATGACATAGTTTGGAATAATATTGTAGCTAATTAATCACTGATGAGTTGTCTTTCATAGCGACAAATCATCCAGCATTTGCAGTTGATTGGAGAGAACAGTTGTTGATTTGTGTTGAATGTACGCCACTATCATTATGAAAAACCATCATCACTATAAAGTCAAATATATATCGTAATAGTTATATATACAACCATACACAACAATCATCATTGTACACCTTCAACATCGTGTAAACCACCATCTCTATATAGTCCACTATATAACATGAAAATTATATATAACAAAATACACGATCATTTTACAGATCAATCACTGTACAAGTTTCTTATCATAGCTATACAACAATGATCGCTATAGATTATCACCACCATCAATATGCAAATATATATGAATCCTCATCACTGTAACAACCAACATCATACACCAACAATATACAACAGCATCTCTATAAAAATCAAAACCATCATCGCTGCGAACAAATTTTAATTATTTATACCAATAACACCACTATGTGGTAGTGGTAGTACATGTGGTAGTACATGTGGTAGTACGTGTGGTAGTGGTAGTATATGTGGTGGTACATAACGCTAGACCACTGCAACTTATAATTGATGACATAATTGAAGACTATGCACGTTGGCCCCCAACACTCCACCTAACATCTACTCTATCAATGCCACTTAACGTTGGCAAGTTATAATTCAATTTTTTTAAATACACCACAGTTACTTAACTTAGATAATTATGCCCCTTTATAGCCGCCATTTTAGATAAATAAGTTTGTTCTTTTAAACGTATTACGGATCAAGATATGAGCTGTAATGTATATTTACCTCTAAGTATTCCTCTGAAGGAATATTTATACCATTAATGGATAAATTCGTTTTGCTTTCCTCCAACATTAAAGACAATGTTTCTTCTCTGAAAATTCTGAAGTGCATGAGCTGCATAATAACATATACGCATACACATATATATAGACCTGTTGTATTGTAATTGTACATTAGATGAAACACTGAGTAACAAGTAAATCTTGCTTTTAAATGTATTGTTTTCTCCTTCATATATTTAGTTTACACCTGCTCTGCTTCCCTTCTGTGCTGAACTCTCATGAAATATTAACCTCACTATAATATTTAACATTGCACCTCCAGGCACTGGGCACACTTGGCTTCGGCTATAGGTATCTTACATTTTATATCATAGTTCTTTCTCTTCTACTCGTATGATATGTCTCTTTCTTATATATATATCATCAATATATATATATATATATATATATATATATATATATATATATATATATATATACACACACAAAATTAATTGGATGAAAATCAACTAACTTTCATAAAAAATGTTTATTCACCGTTTAGCGTGGAAAAATGGACGTTAAACGGCGATGATGATGATACACGCATAAATAAATATACATACATATGTGTTTATACATACATATGTATGAATCAATATGTCTATATAGAGTTACGGTACTTGCCATTCTGAGTTCAAATCCCGCCGAGGTTAACTTTGCTTTTCATCCTTACGGGGTTGATAAAATAAAGTACCAGTAATGCACTGGGGTAATTGCTGGCTTTGTGCCAAAAGTAGAAACAATATGTGTATATAACAGTTATTGGTAAATTGTATAAGTGAGTTAGCTTCCTTAGGTTCTTATTGAAAAAAAAAATGTAAAAAACATCGAAACAATTCGATTTAAATTCAAGGAGATTCGGAGAGAAAAACGAAAGTACCAGTAATGCACTGGGTAATTGCTGGCTTGTGCCAAAAGTAGAAACAATATGTGTATATAACAGTTATTGGTAAATTGTATAAGTGAGTTAGCTTCCTTAGGTTCTTATTGAAAAAAAAAATGTAAAAAACATCGAAACAATTCGATTTAAATTCAAGGAGATTCGGAGAGAAAAACGAAAGTACCAGTAATGCACTGGGGTAATTGCTGGCTTGTGCCAAAAGTAGAAACAATATGTGTATATAACAGTTATTGGTAAATTGTATAAGTGAGTTAGCTTCCTTAGGTTCTTATTGAAAAAAAAATGTAAAAAACATCGAAACAATACGATTTAAATTCAAGGAGATTCGGAGAGAAAAACGAAAGTACCAGTAATGCACTGGGGTAATTGCTGGCTTGTGCCAAAAGTAGAAACAATATGTGTATATAACAGTTATTGGTAAATTGTATAAGTGAGTTAGCTTCCTTAGGTTCTTATTGAAAAAAAAATGTAAAAAACATCGAAACAATTCGATTTAAATTCAAGGAGATTCGGAGAGAAAAACGAAAGTACCAGTAATGCACTGGGTAATTGCTGGCTTGTGCCAAAAGTAGAAACAATATGTGTATATAACAGTTATTGGTAAATTGTATAAGTGAGTTAGCTTCCTTAGGTTCTTATTGAAAAAAAAAATGTAAAAAACATCGAAACAATTCGATTTAAATTCAAGGAGATTCGGAGAGAAAAAACGAAAGACGCAGTGATGTAGATCTGGAAAGAGCGGTTCCAGTCAATACTTTAATTATTATCAATCTACTCAGGATTTTGTGTAAATCCCGTTCAACAAACAAATAAACTTGCTTTTATATATCTATATATATAAAACTGTGGTTGTCTGTCTGTCTATCGATTTTTGGCACACATCTCCTCTTAGAATCTCTCACGGAATTGCACCGAAATTGCTATACTTGTACATTGAGCCCTAGCGAAGACATCGGAAAAAAAAATTTCAAATTGACCCACCCTATGTGACGAAATCGAATATAATGTATCGATTTTTGAGTGTAAGTGACGAGTTATTTCCCTTTGTTCTGTTTACATTGAGCGTCTTACGTTGTTTTTCTCTGCGTTGCAGTGTTTACATTTTCGATCTTTGTTAATAAATAACCAGTGCAGTTTTTATCCCCAGCATCCTCTTTTGTTATAACATTCGGGTTATCGTTATGTTTTCTTAACTTCATAAGGCATATTGTTGGTTGAGGGAATATTAATCAAAAACACCACATGCAAGTCTGCACAGTAGACACTACAGTTTTTAAGCCAAAAAAGAAACTTAACATTGTAACTTTAACACAGCTACTGAGCGACCCCGAGCAACGCCGGGCTTTACTGCTAGTAGTCTATAGATGTAGATGTTCATTCAACCTTGAAGTGTGGTTGATTGGCAGAAATGTTACAGCATCGTACACATTGATTTGTGTCATTTGTTCCTAAATGCTACATTCAGAGTTCAAGCCTCACCAAGGTCAACTTTACCATTCATCCTTCTGAGGTTTATATAATCGACTTGTTCCCCCCCCACACACACACACACACCACGCCGAAATTGCTGGCCTTGTGTCAAAATCAGAAATCAATAATTTTATGTGAAGGCACCTAGCTCAGTGGTTAGTGTGTTCTGCTCATGATTGTCTGAGTTCGATTTCCAGCGATATCTTGAGTCTTTGAGCATGACACGTATTTTTTTCGCCCATGATGCAATATACCCATTCTTGGGCTCCGAACTCTTAGCGGCGGTGTAAGGGCGCCATTGTGACATTTAAGGTGCTTTGGATATTTAAACCTAGCAAATCCCATCCTTTTACATGTCTGAACACAATTGAGAGAGAGAGAGAGAGAGAGAGAGAGAGAGAGAGAGAGAGAGAGAGAGAGAGAGATAGTCGACTTTAGTATTTAACTGGTATTTTATTTATTGACCGAGTAAAGATGAGAGGCAAATTGGACGACCTCGGTGGGGTGTGATCTCATAGCATAGAGATCTGGGTGTTTTAATGATTTGGCCCCCAGTTCTATCATGTTACAGCTCACTCCTATGTAGTGTTAGTTTGGCTTTTATGAGGATGTATCTCGAAAAAGGTTTCTCAAAATGTTTGATGATGTCGGCTCCAGTACTACCATATTGTTACAACCTATGTTAGGTTTAGCTGGCTTCCTATATACTATAGGAACATCCTCAGCTGTTTTAATGTTACGGATCCCTGTCCCATCAGGTCATTTCTGTTGTTACAGCTCACACCTATGTAGGTTTATCTGGCCTCCTATATACTATAGGAACATCCTCAGCTGTTTTAATGTTACGGATCCCTGTCCCATCAGGTCATTTCTGTTGTTACAGCTCACACCTATGTAGGTTTATCTGGCTTCCTATATACTATAGGAACATCCTCAGCTGTTTTAATGTTACGGATCCCTGTCCCATCAGGTCATTTCTGTTGTTACAGCTCACACCTATGTAGGTTTATCTGGCCTCCTATCGTATTGTATCTCCTAGGAGGTCTCTTGGTTTTAATGATAGGGGCCCTGGTCCGTGCATACATTGTGGTGGTTCACACCATTGTAGGATTAGCTGGTCTCATACGAGGTTATATACCATTGGAGGATTCCTGTGTGTTTTAATGATGAGAGTGGTGGGGGTAGGGGGGCTTCGGTCCTATCACGAAAAGCATTGTGAAATGAAGCGTCTTGCTGTAGAAGCCAGCACCCCAACCAATCCAGGAGACCACCTGGAGTCATTGTAATCACGAGTCTAATAACCTAACCACTAGGCTAAACATCTTCACAGCTCTGCCTACTTTTGACAAGAAA
Source organism: Eledone cirrhosa (assembly GCA_964016885.1). NCBI lineage: Eukaryota > Metazoa > Mollusca > Cephalopoda > Octopoda > Eledonidae > Eledone > Eledone cirrhosa. The sequence continues at coordinate 4,563,224 of OZ024763.1, forward strand.
ATATCATGATTCTTCCTTAGAGCTATTAATAGAAATTTAAATACTTAGTATATAAAAGTGGCGGAAGAGTGGTTAATTGGTTATAAAATGTTCTGTACACAATAAACAAAGCAGTAAATTGATAAATTCATATTCTGGGATAATAGAAATCAATAACGATGTTATGAAATAAGTGGTTATATAAAAATTGCTTTGTGATTTTGTATTTTATTTTATTTTAATGGATATCAGAATGTTTACAGGCGATGGTGAAGGCACGTGTCTTAGTGGTTCGGATGTTGAACTCACAATTATAAAGTGGAGGGTTCGATTCGTGGACCGGTTGGTACGCTGTGGTCTTTAGAAAGACCCTTTATTTCACACTATCCAGTATTTAAAGAATCATTATTTCAGAATTGAACGTAACGTTGCACACTGTCTCCTTGAAACTTGTTGACTGCCACATATATTTCACACAGCTACAGTTGCCCCCCCCCCCCCCCCCGTAAAATGACTACTTTGATTGACAAACGTCACATCAATAAACTGTTAACCCCATCTAGCTTTGAAGTTATGAACTGTTGGACAGGAGTTCAAACATGTTATATCGTCTGTGGAACTGGAATGCATACATGTTAGGGCGAGTTTTCTCGTCGACGGCATTGAAGAGGTTAACGAGACTTATTTCTAAAGTCTACTGAAAATGTCATGATGGACACACGATCAAACATCTATAGTAGCAGCTCAATGACTTGACTGGCTCAACTAGTTGCAAGAACTTGTTTTTTCATGATAGAACTAGAGGCCTCTACAATTAAAACATCCGAGAACATTTCTAAGAGATGCAACATTGTAAGGGGACAACTAAATCTACATAGTTGTGAGCTGTAACAACATGGTAGGTCTGAGGACCCCATCATTCAAACACCAAAGTAACCTGAAATACACCCTTGAAGAGGTCTAGCTCAACCGACATATGTGTAAGCTGTAACAAAAACACCACCATGAAAGGGCTGGGTATCACTTATCATTAAAACGCTCGAGAAACCTCTTATGAGGTGCAACCTTAAAGGAGGCCAGCTAAACCTGTATGAATGTGAGCCTAAAATAGTTGTGTGGCTAGAGAGCATAGACATGGTTGTGAAGGGACAGGGTTTAGTGGTCTTGTATCCTTGATCAAGACACTTGATTTCACGTTGCTCAAGCCATGTCCCACATTGTATTATGATAAATCTCTCTAATGACTTCTTTAAGCGTAAAACTGTGTGGAATGTTCAGCCACTTGCACGCGAATTTCATATGCAGGCTGTTCCATTAATCAAATGAACACTCTGGTTAAAACGGGTTGTATGCCACTAGAAACGTCCTAACCACTCAACCATGCCAGCATCTTCCCAATGTTATATAACTGTTTCTACTTTTGGCACAAGGCCAGCAATTATTCCAGTGTATTACTGGTACTTTATTTTATCGACCCCGTAAGGATGAAAGGCAAAGTTAACCTCGGCGGGATATAACATTACTTGAAATTGGACATAGGTTTACATGTGTGGACACATAACTCCTAACGGTGTCGTAGGGCATCTGTCGTGAATTACGCTTTGTCTTGAGTGTTTAAACCTGGCAGAGTCCATCCTCTCTCCAGGTTTTGAACATAGCTGATTTCTTTCAGAGGGGGAAAGAGAGAGAGAGAGAGAGAGAGAGAGAGAGAGGGTGGGAGGCAAGAAAAAGATATAGGGGGAACTTTGGTCCCACTATTGGACTGGTAATTGTTTCATCGACCGCAGAAGGATGAAAGCTAAGTTGACCATGGTGGAATTTGAACACAGAGTGCATAGAAACAGGATGAATGCCGTGAAGCATTCTATCCGACATTCAAACGACATTGCCTATTATCCCCTTTGGCTAAACCAGTTAAACCTGAGGCAACTCATCTATCGCCATGTCTGAACACAGCTGAACACTCCCAGACAAAGAAAGAGTATGAGAGAGAGAGAGAGAGAGAGAGAGAGAGAGAGAGAGAGAGAGAGATAGAGTAGATAGGGGTGGGGTGCATTCAACCCCAGTATTGGTCTGGTATTTTATTTATTGACCTCAAAAGCATTAAAGGCAAATTCGAGCTCAAGTTTGAGCTTTGAGCGGAGAAAGTCAGAACAAATACTACAAAATATTCTATCTGACGTTCTTCTGATTCTGCCAATGTTCCACTTTATATAACAGGTAGTTTAGATGGTGAATTTAATCCTGGTGGAGTTCATACGTGTCCAGGTCTGAATACAGCAAATTTCTTCCAGAGAAGTAGTGAGAGTCACACAGCGAAAGGGGTGGGGTGGTATCGACCCCAGTATTAGACTGGTACTTTATTTATCAACTTTGAAAAGGATGAAAGACAAAGTTGACCTCAATTGGTTTTGAACTTGAAGCAGAGAGAGCCAGAAATGAAGAGTGCGAAACATTCTACGTGACACACTTTAACAACTCTACCACGTTGCCACTCTATATAACAGTTATTTTAAATAAATGGTGCTGATAAAACATACTGATAAACCTCAATTGTATTTCTAATGTTAATCCACCGAGAAGATGCTTTAAGTTGAACTACATAAAGGTACCTCCTTCCCCCCTACAAAAAATAACAACTAAAACAAAAACAAAACTATTAAAAATAAATAAACTAATTCTGAAACTAACATTTAATTTTACTCATGCATTATTTATATTTTCAGACATGAAATTTTGTCTCTAAAATAGTGTTTTAATTTACAAAATTGAACAAAATGAATTATTCTTCTAGCCAATAGCATTTTCTAATATCTATGGAAATGTTTCTGAGGTTTGTTATTTCAAACTAAAAATCACAAATTTCGAGAAAAACTATGTCAAATATCTTCTTGAAAAGATGGGCTTCCGACACCTAAATACAAAACTGTGGCTGACAATCACAAACATACATGCGCTTCCAGTTCACTCAGTTGAAATTTAAAAGAGAAACATTTCCACCAGCAACAATAACTTGGAGTTAATCTCTGCATTGGATTGGCTTGGAGCCCAGTCCGGAGGTTGGGGGGGGGGGGGCTTTTCATAATAGAACTGGGACTCCTATCATTAAAACACCCCTGAAAAACATCTCATGAGGTATACAGTAAGGAGCCAGCTTAACAGTGAGCTGTAACAACTTGACAGGACTGAGGCCTTGATCATCAAAACACCTGAAAAAGATATGAGATGGGACCTCTTATGGCGTCTGTTAAATCTACTAAGGTGAAGGTTTAAAACAGCAGCATTATAAGAATGGAGGCCCTATAATTAAAACACACAAGAAATACTTTATGAGCTACATATCAGAATAAGAAACAGTATACTAGTTTGTAGTAATACTAATGAACCTCATAGGAAAATTGCAAGATAGTTGTTTATTTTTAGTCATACATTTTAATAAAAAGATTTTATTAAAAGCAAATTTCTGTTTTTAATTTCATTTCTGCTTGTCTATGCAATCGATATTATCCAATATTTTGTTTTACCTCTCTAAAATCAAGATATTTTTTGGCCCCCAAAGTGAATTGCTTTTTAAAATCGATCAATAGCCTCTCGGAATTATTAAAATCGATCTGTTGAAATATTTCTTTAATGGTTATACTGTCTGCACACTTTATAAAATGGGATTCTGCATTTTCTTCAAATGGCGTCAACTCAGTACATTACGAAGAAAATGTTCTGTAATTGGAATAAAATCTATCTGTCTATTGCACTATAGTATAGCTGTTGCATATTTCGTGTAAAACGTCGGTCACGCTAGAAAGGGGATCGTAAGAGAGTTTATGCACGCGTTAGAGATACAGAGGGATAGAGAGAAACAGTGTTGGCAGCAACACAGAATCTTTTAAACACTTGACGATTATATATATATATATATATATATATATATATTCTTATATCAAAGTTTAATGGGCTTCCACTGATGATTTATAAACGCCCACCTAAATATATTCTTACATGAATGTATATTAGGCTTCTACATAAACTGGAAATATTCTCCCAATTTGTAGAAAACTTATAATGAAACAATTGTTTGGAAAGAGAGATGTATTTTAACTTTAATTATATCTCATAAAATAATACAACTGGCTTTTCCACATAATACATATTGTTAGCACCCCAAACACTTAAATTGGGTTTATATTAAAATATAACCTAATGTTTGTTGAGTGAGATGGTTACCAGTCAGAGTTTAGCTTTAAACTATCTGTTATTGTATTAAATATATATATATATATATATATATATATATATATATATATATATATATATATATATATATATATAGAGAGAGAGAGAGAGAGAGAGAGAGAGAGAGAGAGAGAGAGAGAGAGAGTGTGTGAGTGTGTATATATATTAGCTGAATGACCGGTCGTTG
>OZ024763.1:4572619-4602619 GCA_964016885.1 Eledone cirrhosa
ATATATATACCAACACATATATACGCCGTCTTCAGAAATATCCTAGAAACGATCGTTAAATAATGAACTTTTTTTGTTTAATATAAGGAATTGTTTATTCATTATTTGTTTAATATTTTATCTTGACTCTGTATACCGTTTATCTTTCACCGAAAGTGATTTTTCATTACATTTCTTCTTTCCATGATATCCGGAATACATTGAGTTCTTCATACGGATTGGACACTACCGTAAACTCTTGGTAGATTTATCTACATATATATATATATATATATATATCACTGATGAAGGACTATTTTTTTTCATATGTAACCCATGTGCAACCACGCAGCACTCAATTCTTCTATATATATTTTTTTATCCTACATTGAAACGTTCGTAGAGTAAAATAATGTTGTAAATATAGGATATATATTGGAAAACCCTAATATAACCTAACATTATATATATATATATATATATATATATATATATATATATATCAATGATATTAATAAATGGAAACTATATTTATAAAACCATATTTATTCTATTTTATATATTTCAAGGGTACCAAAGTACGCTCTCATCAGATAAAATACAAAGTTTGTTTTATAAATATTGACATATCCAGGAATGAGACCTCAACGGTTCAAGTTTTACCTGGATTGGTAAAACTTGAACCGTTAAGGTCTCATTCCTGGATATGTCAATATTTATAAAACAAACTTTGTATCTTATCTGATGAGAGCGTACTTTGGTACCCTTGAAATATATAAAATAGAATAAATATGGTTTTATAAATATAGTTTCCATTTATTAATATCATTGATATTATACTCCAGCGTATATTTTAATGTGTTGCCTGATCAAGGTGTGTGTGTGTGTGTGTGTGTGTGTGTGTGTAAAATTCGGAACCCCGACAGCTGAACTCCTTCCGTTTCAACAGCTAGATCCGAACTAAATCTGTTCGGATCTAGCTGTTGAAACTGCAGGAACTCAGCCGCCGGGGTCCCGAATTTTTCATATTACCCACTATACTACCCTAAGTAATGGTCTAACTGGTCTTTACCGCTTCCATTGTGATATATGTATATCTGTATATGTGTGTATATGTGTGTGTATATATTAATATGTATATAAATATAGACACACGTGACATTTTAATGGTTGATTTTATCAATTACTGTACACTTCAGTCCTATTAGCCTAGGATTTGCTGATTAGGTTTCATAAGGTCTAAAGTTGCCTAAATTTGTCTCCCCTATTTGCTGAAATGATTGAAATAATTGTTTCTACTTTAGGCACAAGGCCAGCAATTACCCAGTACATTACTGGTACTTTATTTTATCGACCTCGTAAGGATGAAAGGCAAAGTTAACCTCGGCGGGATTTGAACTCAGACTGTAAAGGGACGTAACTATGCTGGAAAGCATGGCGTCCGACTCTCTACCGATACTGCCAATTCCCCGCCCTGAAATGATTGAAATAATATCGGTTATCTGCCTTTGTAATAAACATTTTATTCTTCTGGTAATTTCTCTGATTCTCATGACAATAAATGTGTTTCCACTAACTTCAACATGCCATATGTCTATGCCGAGAAATGGCGTGATTCTCTAATTTATTCATTAATTGGTTTGTTTTGATTAAAAGAAGAATATTTATAAATTAGTTCAGAATTTTAAAAGAAATCAGAGAAATAAAATTTTTCTTTGATTCAAATAATTAAAAAACATTTCTTTTGATGTAGGATTTCTTTTTAAAATCTATTAATGAGTCAGTTTTGTCCGCCAGAAATTTACTTCAAGAAATAAAGACATAATTTCTATAATAATAATTATTATTTCTGATTTTGGCATTTGAGTGTGTCTGGCAAGATCCTCTGTTAATATGTTTTAGTCTTTTATTCGGCGGCGTATGCTAGGGCAGATGTAGCGAAGGAGTCGACAAATAGAGAGATGCTGTGCTGAAAAAGACCTGTCCATTGCAAGTGTGGAACAGGGAGGGAGGTGGGGGTGATGTCAATGTCGACGACGATGACGATGATGATAATGATGTGAAATACTTTTGAAAGAAAGTAGTGGTTAGTTTCCATATTCGGGCTATAAAAACTATAAAAAACAGACAGTACAAAGTATTTGTAGAACTGTCTTCAGGTGAATTATTCATCAAATATGAGATTACATGAGATAGAGTTTTAAACGTCTACCATTACATATTGGTTGCATACGGACAAATAAATGAATAATTAATAGAGAGCTATTATAGCAGATTTGTACATGTAATAAATATATGAATAATATGTGAATACTTTTATATTAACTATCAAAATATTAAATAGGACTTTAGAATACTTTAGAATGTATCTATGTATGTATGTATGTATGTATGTATGTAGGAATATAAAAAACAACAACGCAGGAGTACAAGTATATTATATATATATATATATTATATATATATATATATATATATATATATTATATATATTATATATATATATTATAGAAGGGCGGTAGATTGGCAATATCAGTAGAGGGTCGGACGCCATGTTTTCCAGCATAGTTACGTCCCTTTACGATCTGAGGTTGACTTTGCCTTTCATCCTTACGGGGTCGATAAAACAAAGTACCAGTAATGCACTGAGTAATTGCTGGCCTTGTGCCTAAAGTAGAAACAATTATATATATATATATTATATATATATTATATATATATATATATATATTATATATATATATATATATATTATATATATATATATATATATATTATATAGTTATGAATCTTGGGAAATGACCGAAAGAATACAATCCCAAATACAAGCGGCTGATATGGGGGTCCCTCTGAAGGGTCTTTAAAGTAACGTTACTTTATAGAGTGCATAGCTTGGAGATCAGAGTCGCTCTAGGCCGAACCGCTACTTCTCCGAATTGAGAGATCATAACTCCGATATTACGGGAATGTGGTTAGGACGTTTCAGGAATGATTCACTGGACAGATTTTACAGGCAAAACCAACAAGCCAGAGAGCCAGAGGTAGACTGCAAGATATTTGGATGACATTCATAAACTCGGCTGGTCTCGCTTGCTGATCCAGCCTGATCAGTTGGAGACGGTTGCTACTGACAGACCCTGCTGGAAGGCGTCCTTGAGTACTCTGCCCCTACGACTTGACGCAGCTGAAGAGTCCTCCAACCCTTTGTTTGGAAAGCTTTTTATGGCTGGATACTCTTCCTATCCCCAACCGCTTTACAACGTCTACTGGGTGTGTTTAATCATGTAGATCACGAACATTGGGGGGAGGTTGTAACATTGTTGACATAACTGAAGGATCCTCTTAACCCTTTTAGGCAAAGTTTCTGCAGCGGGGTCCCCTTCCTCTCCCCAACCCTCTTACAGGGTATACCAAGTGCTTTTTCGTAGCATCAACACTATTGAAGTTGTTGCTCAGTCCCAACTGAAGAGCGCTTTCTGGTGGGGTTTGGTGGGAGGAGTATTATGGATGTATAACATGTATGATGCTATTTGACAGGGTGATGAGTGTGGAAAGGGAGGTATAGTGAGGTAGAGTGTAGCTGAGGAGGGGAAATAGGTGCACATGGGTAAAGAGAGTACTGTATACATGATTGGAAGATCTAATAATATAACTAACACTATGTAGCTGGTGTTTGGAACATAACTCAACAAACGTTCTTACATAAAATTATAATGGAAAGTTGTTCTAGATAAAGATAAAAGTTTTAAATCTTCCATAACCATAGTTCTAATGAAAGTCTCTGACTGATTTTCAAATAAATTTAATAATCAAGAATTTTGAGTAAGTTAGCAATATAACTAAATTTTCTCATTATCGAACTGGCGTTTGGAACGTAACTTAACAAAGATTCATACATAAAACTATAGAAGAAGGTTTTTAGATACAAAACACTTTTGTTTTTATATTTCTAGGAAGATATACCTATGTGATTCTTTACACGGCATAGAATTCGTATAATGTAGTTTATGTCACAAAGTTCAATTAAGTTAACTAGTAAGAAAAATAAGAACATGATTAGGGGAGCAAGGAAAGACAGACATTTTATTCACATTAATTTTATATGCACACACGTATCTGTACACATATATATATTTGCACGCATATATATATATATATATATATATATATATATATATATATATATATATAAAGAATCAAAAAGAACAGAAAGATGCAGTAAAATAGATTTATTCGGTTCTAACGTACGTTTCAATAGACATCAATTTGCCTAGATCTCGATGCATCTATAATATTATATATATATACTCACACACACACACACACACACACACACACACACATATATATATATATATATATATATATATATAAACGTATACATACATATACATACTGATGTAGGTAGTAGAGTACATGCGCAGTAATGAACCTTAGCTACTACAAGAAATCTAATTTCACTGTACAAATTGTTTAATTCCTTCAGTGTAGTGCATTGCAGACAGTACCTGACTATATGTATATATATATATATATATATATATATATATATATATATATATATATATATATATATATATATATATATATATATATATATATATATATATGTGTGTGTGTGTATATATAATATTGGATTGTATGTAGATAGATAGGAACATCTCAGTTTCATAATAATAATAATAATAATAATAATAATAATAATATAGTAGCACAATGATCCTCTTTTCACACCTTTGTTGATTTAATTATTCCCGTTCAATCAGGTGTGTCATCGATATAGCCACGACAATTTCAGATTTGTTGATTCTGGATTTTCAGACCCTACTAACCCCTATCCAAACACACTCAGCTCTTCACCCTATATGTCTCGTTCCACTCTCTCAGGTGGAGTTTACACCTATTCAGGATAAACTGATAACCAAATATAAATATTTAATTATCTATTCCGATATCGATTATTCTCTACCGTTCAGTTATTCCTTTCACCCCACCCCACCCCACCTCATCTTCTCTATGTCTTCTCTTTCCCCACCTTCATCATTCTCTCCATTTTTCTGCTTTACCCTCCCCCATGAACATACATGTAAACATATATACACATATATATATATATACATGTCTACAGGTATTCATGCATATATGTATTTATGTATGTATGTAGAAAAAGAAAACGGATAAATATCCCATACCTCCTTGTGGAGTCATAGAGGCACCGTCATACGGCGTGCCTGGGGCTCATTTAAGCTTGGTAGAACCCAACCCTCTCCAGGTCTGAACACAGCCAATTTTTACTGTAGAGGAAGAATCGACCCCAGTACTGGACTGGTACTTTTTTTTTATCGACCTCCAAAGGATGAAAGGCAAATTTGACCTGGGCGGGATTTGAACTCAGAACACGCAATGAGGTGGGACGAATAACGTAAAGCATTCAATCCGACGACTTAACAACTCTACCCATTCGTCACCTTATATTTATGTATACATGTGATTCTATATGAAACGAGGGAGTTTTTAGGTAACACTTCAGATAGCAAGGCAACAAAGCTGGGAAGGAAGGAATTGACAGAGATGAAGTAGGGAAGTAAAAGAACAACGACTGATTGTTACTTTAATACTTTAGTAGTCATAATTGTTTCTACGTTAGACACAAGGCCAGCAATTACCCAGTGTATTACTGGTACTTTATTTTATCGACCCCGTAAGGATGAAAGGCAAAGTTAACCTCGGCGGGATTTGAACTCAGAATGGCAAGGGCCGTAACTCTATGCGTCAACTACTTTAGTAATCATAATATTTCAGATATACCATACATAACCAAGGAGGAGCTGGGTAAGTAGAGTAATACACCTCGGAGATTGTTCTTTTTGGTCGCTGTATATATATATATATATATATATATATATATATATATATATATATAGGAACCAGTAAGACCCCGACGGCTGAGCTCAAGCCGTTTCGACGGCTAATTCTGGACTAAATGAAAATTTATCCTGGTATTTAAATAGCCGAGCTTCTCAAGGGGTAATTCCATATATGGTCAAAGTGATTGTCAAAAGTTAGTAGTAATTCTGTGATTGTAAATTAGTAGGAGAGATGGTGGCTAAACCTGCCAGTAGGAGAAAAAGTAGAGGGGGTGGAGTAGACCCAATCATGCGTTGGTAGTGCCAACATGGGCATGAGGTCAAAGAAGATACTGGGGAGGGGAGGGGGAGGAAGTCGAAACGGTAGGTAGAACAATGAGGGGTAAAAATATATATATGAAAGAAAAAATACTGAGAGTGATGAAAAGCGAATAAGTGTAAAGAAAAAAGAGTATAAAAGCAAGTTCTACGACCTAAGTCTCTGGCTATTGTTAGGCTAGATAAATAAATAATATTTATTTTCTGGAAAAATTAACGAAATTTTCGGCAAAAATTGACGAAATTTTCGAGAAAAGATGACGAAATTTTCGGGAAAAATGACGAAATTTTCGACAAAAATTGATGAAATAATAATATTTTCGAGAAAAATTGAAGAAATTTTCGGCATAAATTGACGAAATTTTCGGGAAAAAATGATTAAATTTTCGGGAAAAGTTGACGAAATTTTTGGCAAATATTGACGAAATTTTCGGCAAAAATTGACGAAATTTTCGAGAAAAAATTGACGAAATTTTCGGCAAAAATTGACGAAATTTTCGAGAAAAAATGACGAAATTTTCGGCAAAAATTGACAAAATTTTCGGGAAAAAATGACTAAATTTTCGGGAAAAGTTGACGAAATTTTTGGCAAACATTGACGAAATTTTCGGCAAAAATTGACGAATTCGAGAAAAAATTGACGAAATTTTCGAGAAAAAATGACGAAATTTTCGGCAAAAATTGACGAAATTTTCGGCAAAAATTGACGAAATTTTCGGCAAAAATTCACAAAATTTTCGAGAAAAAATGACGAAATTTTCGGCAAAAATTGACGAAATTTTCGGGAAAAATTTTCGGGAAATAATGACGAAATTTTCGAAAAAAATTGACGAAATTTTCAAAAAAATTTGACGAAATTTTCAAAAAAATTTGACGAAATTTTCGAGAAAAATTTTCGGGAAATAATGACGAAATTTTCGGGAAAAAATTGGCGAAATTTTCGGCAAAAATTGACGAAATTTTCGGCAAAATTTGACGGCTAGGGGCTCGACCCGGCTAGGGGATCGACCCAGCTACGGGCTCGACCCGGCTTGGGGCTCGACCCGGCTCGACACTATGCAGGTGGACACTAGTTTTTCACTATGCAGGTGGACATTACATCGTCCCGTCTTGGGGGCTCGTCCCGTCTTGGGGGCTCGTCCCGTCTTGGGGGCTCGACCCGTCTAGGGGCTCGACCCGGCTAGGGGCTCGACCCAGCTAGGGGCTCGCCCCGGCTAGGGGCTCGACCCGGCTAGGGGCTCGCCCCGGCTAGGGGCTCGACCCGGCTAGGGTGACACCAGTGCTTCGCTATGGGGGTGAGACCAGTGCTTCGCTATGGGGGTGACACCAGTGCTTCACTATGCAGGTGGACATTACATCGTCCCGTCTTGGGGGCTCGTCCCGTCTTGGGGGCTCGACCCGGCTAGCGGCTCGACCCGGCTAGGGGCTCGACCCGGCTAGAAAAAATGACGAAATTTTCGACAAAAATTGACGAAATTTTCGGCAAAAATTGACGAAATTTTCGGCAAATTTGACGAAATTTTCGGGAAAAATTGACGAATATTCGAGACAAAATGACGAAATTTTCGACAAAAATTGACCAAATTTTTGGCAAAAATTGACCAAATTTTCGAGAAAAAGTTGATGAAATTTTCGGCAAAAAGTTGATGAAATTTTCGGCAATTGACGAAATTTTCGAGAAAAAATGAAATTTTCGCCAAAAATTGACGAAATTTTCGGCAAAAATTGACGAAATTTTCGGCAAAAGTTGACGAAATTTTCGGCAAAAATTGACGAAATCTTCGGCAAAAATCGACGAAATATTCGACAAAAATTGACGAAATTTTCGGCAAAAATTGACGAAATTTTTGGCAAAAAATGACGAAATTTTTAACATATATATATACGCTTACACACATACATATATATATATATACATACACACACACATATATATATATATATATATGTATATATACACATACACACACACACACACATATATATGTTCATGTAAGCCAGGTTTATGTGGAAGGGTCTGAGGTGAAAGAGGGTCTCCAGAGAAAACAAAAATAGCAGCAGGAAGACCTTAAGTGGGTTTGTTATCACAGATCAACACCTGACCCCTAAATGACTGGGGGCATCCCTTCTAAATTGCTCCTCCTTGACACGCATGCACATACACTCGCATATATCAGGAAGTGCTGTGTAGTCTGTGATTCCATACCACAGTCACACACAACGTCCCCATCCTTTAAATAGCCCCATTTTGCAAGAGTGGCTTTTGTACATACAACACCAGATCTTAATTTGTTTAGGCATTTCCACACCGCATAGTTTGTATCTGCGCGAGGGGGCAGTGCCTCGCTCGCCTTTAGCTCCATTGTTTTTCTTCCCAGCGAGTGAATCTTTCACTACTTATGACAACACCATGACTGCATAACATTTAGAATTAAAGTCTTTACTGTAATACTGCAAATGTTCACAATTTGTTCACATTACAAACATTTAAATTAGGAGATTGTAGGAAACTGCATTAGTAAGACATTCTATAACTACACTATAACATTAAATATTAAATGCATTACTTCCCACGACGCTATAAACATTTGAGTTAACAAACCGCACGAAACCTCATTTTCTGGTAAATAATTACAGGATGTTAAGAGTTAATGTCTTTTAGAAATCTCCCCTCCTCTCTCACTTTCTCTCTCTCCCACTCTTTCTCCCTCTTTCTAAAACTTCTTTCTTTCTCTCACACCACTCTCTGTTTCTCACCTCTCTATCTTTGTCTCTCTCTCACTCTCTCTCTCTCTCTCTCTCCACGCCCCAATCTCTCTCCACGCCTCCCCCTCTCTCTCTTTCCACGCCCACATCTCTCTCTCTCTCTCTCTCTCTCTCTCTCAATACCATGTCTATACATCTGTCACGTTAAACACTAGATTAAATCCAGTTCACTTCACTGAACATGTTCATTACTCATTAATTCTTTTGCTAAGAATTTGACTATGGCCAAGCTGGAGCATTCTACAATGTTGTATGAGTATGACATAATCATCTGACTTGCCTGTCTAACCCATGCAAGCATGGAAAATAAATATTAACCGGTGATGACGACGATGACGATGATGATGATGATGATGATGATGATGAATGAACTGGAACAAGGTGACAAAACAACATGTCTTGTTGAAGAACACAATGCACCACCGGGATTCGAACACCCAACCTTATGATACTGAGCTGAACAACCTAACTACTGAAGCAGGTGCCTTCACCAGATATTGTAACAGGTGACAAACCTGAGAAGATTTGGTGTAGTTAAAGTAAAAATAAGATGGCTTCTCTCCTGAAATGGTGAACAGTTGTAAGATTTTAGTGTGGGCGCTTGTGTAAATTTAGAAGTACGTATATCACTCTCTCTATATATATTTGCTATAGTTAAACGTCTATATATATTTACCCGTACATATGTGTATGTGTGTATAATTTTGTATATTAGACTGTATGTATATGTTTGTATATGTGTATTGCAGTATATGTGTGTTTGAATGTATGTGGGCGTTTGAATACATATGTATGTAGATGTTTGTATGGTTTGGTATCTATGTATTTTTGCGTGTGTTAGATTTACATGTGTATGCCTATGTGTATTTAAATATATGTGTATGCCTGTGTGTATTTGAATATATGTGTATGTTTGTGTGTATTTGAATATATGTGTATGCCTGTGTGTATTTGAATATATGTGTATGCATGTGTGTATTTAAATATATGTGTATGCCTGTGTGTATTTGAATATATGTGTATGTTTGTGTGTATTTGAATATATGTGTATGTTTGTGTGTATTTGAATATATGTGTATGCATGTGTGTATTTAAATATATGTGTATGCCTGTGTGTATTTGAATATATGTGTATGTTTGTGTGTATTTGAATATATGTGTATGCATGTGTGTATTTGAATATATGTGTATGTTTGTGTGTATTTAAATATATGTGTATGTTTGTGTGTATTTGAATATATGTGTATGCCTGTGTGTATTTAAATATATGTGTATGCCTGTGTGTATTTGAATATATGTGTATGTTTGTGTGTATTTGAATATATGTGTATGTTTGTGTGTATTTGAATATATGTGTATGCATGTGTGTATTTAAATATATGTGTATGCCTGTGTGTATTTGAATATATGTGTATGTTTGTGCGTATTTGAATATATGTGTATGCATGTGTGTATTTAAATATATGTGTATGCCTGTGTGTATTTGAATATATGTGTATGCATGTGTGTATTTAAATATGTGTATGCATGTGTGTATTTGAATATATGTGTATGTTTGTGTGTATTTGAATATATGTGTATGCCTGTGTGTATTTGAATATATGTGTATGCATGTGTGTATTTAAATATATGTGTATGCCTGTGTGTATTTGAATATATGTGTATGTTTGTGTGTATTTGAATATATGTGTATGCATGTGTGTATTTGAATATATGTGTATGCATGTGTGTATTTGAATATATGTGTATGTTTGTGTGTATTTGAATATATGTGTATGCATGTGTGTATTTGAATATATGTGTATGCATGTGTGTATTTGAATATATGTGTATGCCTGTGTGTATTTGAATATATGTGTATGCATGTGTGTATTTAAATATATGTGTATGCCTGTGTGTATTTGAATATATGTGTATGTTTGTGTGTATTTGAATATATGTGTATGCATGTGTGTATTTGAATATATGTGTATGCATGTGTGTATTTGAATATATGTGTATGTTTGTGTGTATTTGAATATATGTGTATGTTTGTGTGTATTTAAATATATGTGTATGCATGTGTGTATTTAAATATATGTGTATGTTTGTGTGTATTTAAATATATGTGTATGCCTGTGTGTATTTGAATATATGTGTATGCCTGTGTGTATTTGAATATATGTGTATGCCTATGTGTATTTGAATATATGTGTATGCCTGTGTGTATTTGAATATATGTGTATGCATGTGTGTATTTGAATATATGTGTATGTTTGTGTGTATTTAAATATATGTGTATGCATGTGTGTATTTATATATATGTGTATGCCTGTGTGTATTTGAATATTTTTGTATGCCTGTGTGTATTTGAATATATGTGTATGCCTGTGTGTATTTGAATATATGTGTATGTTTGTGTGTATTTAAATATATGTGTATGCATGTGTGTATTTAAATATATGTGTATGCCTGTGTGTATTTAAATATATGTGTATGCCTGTGTGTATTTAAATATACGTGTATGTTTGTGTGTATTTGAATATATGTGTATGCATGTGTGTATTTAAATATATGTGTATGCCTGTGTGTATTTAAATATATGTGTATGTTTGTGTGTATTTGAATATATGTGTATGCATGTGTGTATTTAAATATATGTGTATGCCTGTGTGTATTTAAATATATGTGTATGTTTGTGTGTATTTGAATATATGTGTATGCATGTGTGTATTTAAATATGTGTATGCCTGTGTGTATTTAGATATATGTGTATGTTTGTGTGTATTTGAATATATGTGTATGCATGTGTGTATTTAAATTTATGTGTATGCCTGTGTGTATTTAAATATATGTGTATGTTTGTGTGTATTTGAATATATGTGTATGCATGTGTGTATTTAAATATATGTGTATGCCTGTGTGTATTTGAATATATGTGTATGCATGTGTGTATTTAAATATATGTGTATGCATGTGTGTATTTGAATATATGTGTATGCCTGTGTGTATTTGAATATATGTGTATGCGTGTGTGTATTTGAATATATGTGTATGTTTGTGTGTATTTAAATATATGTGTATGCATGTGTGTATTTGAATATATGTGTATGCCTGTGTGTATTTGAATATATGTGTATGCCTGTGTGTATTTAAATATATGTGTATGTTTGTGTGTATTTAAATATATGTGTATGTTTGTGTGTATTTGAATATATGTGTATGCATGTGTGTATTTAAATATATGTGTATGCCTGTGTGTATTTGAATATATGTGTATGCCTGTGTGTATTTGAATATATGTGTATGCCTGTGTGTATTTAAATATATGTGTATGCATGTGTGTATTTGAATATATGTGTATGTTTGTGTGTATTTAAATATATGTGTATGTTTGTGTGTATTTAAATATATGTGTATGCCTGTGTGTATTTAAATATATGTGTATGTTTGTGTGTATTTGAATATATGTGTATGTTTGTGTGTATTTGAATATATGTGTATGTTTGTGTGTATTTAAATATATGTGTATGCATTTGTGTATTTAAATATATGTGTATGCCTGTGTGTATTTAAATATATGTGTATGTTTGTGTGTATTTAAATATATGTGTATGCCTGTTTGTATTTGAATATAAACACAGAATTAGCCGTCGAAACGGCTTGAGCTCAGCCGTCGGGGTCTTACTTGTTCCTATTACCCACTCTACTACCCTAAGTATTGAGTACTTTGGTGCGTTATGGTCCACCTGGTTCCTTACCACATTTCCTTCGTTATATATATATATATATATATATATATATATATATATATATATATATATATATGTATATATATATATATATATATGTATATATATATATATATATATATATATATATATATATATATATATATATATATATATATATATATATATATGTGTGTGTGTGCGCGTGTGAATATACATATATATATACGTATATATTTATATATATATATATATATATATATATATATATACATAAATGATAATGATGATGGTGATACGTATAGTGTCTGTGTGTGTTTGTATATACGTGCTTGTGTGCAAGTCTGTCTGTAAGTATATGTTTGTGTGTGTATCTACATATAGCTAATTAAACAATTAATGAGTACTCGACGTTAAATGATCTAATTCCAATAACTAATTATTTATTCTTGAAATTAAAAACCACAATTCTAATTAGTGATAAGTTTCTCTACGTCGCTAACTTCTTAACTCAGATAACTTTTAACAGATCT
Organism: Eledone cirrhosa; assembly: GCA_964016885.1. NCBI lineage: Eukaryota > Metazoa > Mollusca > Cephalopoda > Octopoda > Eledonidae > Eledone > Eledone cirrhosa. The sequence goes on from OZ024763.1 coordinate 4,585,793, forward strand.
AAGCTTGAAGGCAGTTACAACAGTTGTGTATAATAAACACACAAAATATTGCTGTGCATATTGGGATAGCCGTGATCATATCGCAGCTACCTCAGAAGCAGTATGAATACACCAGATATATGGATGTATGTTCTTCCGGTTTTATAATTTTATAATCTTTTAGCAATAGAGAGAGAGAGAGAGAGAGAGAGAGAGAGAGAGAGAGAGAGGGGGAGAGTCCTGTATTTTCGTTGCTCTAGTGATGCGACTGAACTGCCGATCGCTATATCTGATTTGCTAAACTGTCTAAACGTATTGTTATTACTCTGGGGTACTTTTCCCCATTCGAGTGTTAAAGGTACATACCGAATTTGCATTCGTTAGCTTGGCCGCAAACTAAAGCTTCGTTAATACTGTACTAAAATATATATATATATATATATATATGCAAAAGTTTTATTTAAGATTGTTGGGTTACAACGAGTAAATATTTTATAACTGATATAAAAGCACTCAACAGTTTCTGGAGTAGGTTTACGATATTAAACAAATGGAAACTATATTTATAAAACCATATTTATTTCGTTATATATATTTCTGGGATATCATATTAAAAATATGTTATGCCTTCCTCAGCAAAATACAATACATAAGCTGTTTTATAAATAATTAGTGACATACCTTGTAATAATGCAACTTGCTTTTAAAAAGTTGATTTGGTAGTGAAACTGTTATGATAGTTATATAGAAAGAAAACGAAGATGAGAAGAAGAAGATGAAGAGATGTATGTAAACTGTGGGTAAACTTAGCAAGAACATTCTAGACAGAGTGATACAGCAAATTAAGGACTTGAATTGTTTACCTGGCTTGACCTTGTGGAAGGGTACTGGGGAGGTCATTGAGTGGTTTAATGAAATTAAATATAACAATAATAATAAATTTATTCAACTAGATATTGCTAACTACTATTCATCCATTACCCCTAATCTACTTAATAAGGCACTAAATTACGCATTCAAGCATACAGACCTAACTAGCAATGAAATGCACATTATATTATCGGCAAGGAAAACTTTGATAGAATTTAATAACCAACTATGGACTAGGGCAGATAGAGATAATAATTTTGACATTACTATGGGATCATCAGACTCAGCTCAGGTAACGGACCTTGTGGGCCTATTTATAATTAATTCGCTGCATAGGAAAATACCCGGTGTTACCGGAGGTTTATATAGAGATGACATGCTTTTACTTATTGAAAATAATAACTCTGAACTAAATAAGAAAAGAAAACAAATTATACAATTTTTTAATTACCTTAATCTAAAAATAGAAATTGAGAATAACCATAGAATAGTCAATTTCCTAGACGTAACATTTAATCTCAACACATGTCTCCACTATCCATTTCACAAGTTAAATGAAAACTTGAATTATGTCAATTTTAGCTCCAATCACCCCAGATCTGTCAAAAATACTATAGTAAACTCTGTTCAAAAACGTATCTCTAGAATCTCTTCCAATAAAAATATTTTTGACGAAAAAGCCCAATATTATAATGATGCTTTAGCTAGAGCAGGATATAGTGATAAAATTATGTACATCGATAATAGACAAACTAACCAAAATAACAACAATTTTAATTACAGTAACAACTTTAACAACTATAATAGAAAGCACTACAATAATTTCAAAAACCAGAAAAGAAATAGAACTAGAAATATAATATGGTTTGCCCCCCCCTTTCTCACTAAACATTAAAACCCACATCGCTAAACTATTTTTTAATGCTCTTGACAAACGCTTCCCTAGAACACATAAGTATCACTCAATTTTTAATAGACATACTATAAAATTAACGTACTCGTCCACCAAAAATTTAGCACAAAATATTAATAGAATAAATAATAGGAATCTAAAACCTAGCCAAAATACCGAAAATAGCCTAAACAATATTCAACTAAAAAACTGTAACTGTAGAGATAGATCTAAATGTCCGCTAAATAACAATTGCTTAGTTAAAAATATAATATACAACTGTAATGTTAGAACTGATTTAAATTCTTTTAATTATGTTGGTTCCACCTCGACAGAATTTAAACTTCGCTATAATAATCACAAAAATTCTTTCACGGATCCAAATAAAAAATCATCAACATCGCTGTCAGGGTTACTCTGGCAACTTAAGCATGATAAAGTTGGATATTCGATGGTTTGGAATATAGTCTCAAAAGGGATTCCTTTTAATTCCTCTTCTGAGACTTGTGACCTCTGCGCGGAGGAGATATTCTTTATATTAAAATCTAAAAATTCCCTTAATTTACGAACCAATTTATTCAGCTGTTGCAGACATAGATTGAACTCAACATTTAAATATAAATATATATATATACATGGGCCTTCCAATTTCATTTTACATTATATACATGTCTTTGTATATTTTAATTATTCAAAAATTATTTTTAAGTGAACATGATTTAAAAAATACATATATAAGTGAACGTGACTCAATGGGTCACGGGTGGGTTTTGTTCGTGTAAAAAAAGGTTATAACAAAAAAAAAACAACATAAACAAATTAAGAAATTCAAACAACAAAAATTCTCCAATAGGTGGGGGGGGGTGACTTCCGAGGGTCACTCGTAGCGAAAACCACACAAAAGACCGCGGCCACTCTGATACCAGGGCAAGTGCCCTCTCTCAGTCTAACCACTCCTCAGTCTACAGGCGCATACTCAGAGCGGGCCAGTTTTCTCGGACCAGATTCACCACTTTCATCCACCTTTCAACAAACTTACTAGAAGACACCACTTGACTCTTCATCCTGATTTTCCTCTTCAAGTGAAACTTGAAAAAGTTAATCAGGGATTGGCCAGAGAGGAAAGTTTACATCTTAAACCCTCTCAACCTTGTTCACCACACAATCTCTTTCGCCGTGGCCACCAGGCAGATGAAAACTGTCTGCCCTTCTTCCTCCTTCTTAAAGAAGGATGGCGGGGTTATCTTCACAATGGACTCAGTCGATAACCGGATCCGTTGTACATGTGACAGCAACAGTTCGACATAGCCCCACAAGTCAGCAATCCTCGGGCACTGAACGAGTGCGTGCACGATGGTTTCGTCGCCCTGTGCGCATCTCGGACAGGCTCGGCTGACATCACTTCCGTGCTTGTAGAGCTTATCTCAAACCGGCATCGCTCCACGGTAGCACTGCCAGGCCAGGGGTTTCTGAAAGTTGTCCATAGGCCCCGGGCTGAAAGTTCTATTGAAGAGAGCGAACAGCTGATTGTCTTCGACACCTAGGGACTCCCCGAGAACGTCGTCGCTCTTCCCCTCCACTAGTCCTTGTGGTGGTAGTGACAGTTGTGATGTTGTAATGACAGTTATGATGTTGTAATGACAGTTGTGATGTTGTAATGACAGTTGTGATGTTGAAATGACAGTTGTGATGCTTGGCATTCCACTACGAGTTGTTCTGATTATGATGGAATTATTCTGATTGTTGTGTTAGCTGTAATGTGTGCAAAATTACTTCTGTAAAAGAGGGAAGGTGGTTGAAGAGAGGGTGGGAAGTGGGGAATCGATAAAATCTTGAATTCATCAATGCCAAATCCTCAAGTGATATCACACAACATGATTTGCCGATATTGATTCAAAGTTTTAAAGAAGCAAGACTAAACTGAATCTATATAAATCAGGAGATCCTCTAATATCGAAATATTTCTAGACAACCACAACACAAACTGTAACTAACAGAACAAACATTTAGATTTACATCACTGATTTGATAAGATGGTTTTTTGGGGGTTTTTAAATAAGAAATGTAAAATAGGATTTCTCTACATTCAGATAGAATAATTGATAGTTGGTTCAACTCCACCATCGACCACGGCGTAGGATTCCGCCTATATACAACAATCGTTCTGCCGACAGCAACTCAGATGCCGATTGCTGATAGGGATAAATGATTTGGCAAAACTGCAGCTTTCTTTCAGCGCCTGAAGTCTGTATTATCCAATTCCTTCATCAAACAAGGCACCAATCGCCTCCTGTATACACTAACTGTTGTGATGGCTGCACATATGTTGATGTGGAAAAGTGTCTCGGTCAAGTTGTTGTTATCTTTCAGTGCCTGAAGTACGTATGTATTGTCCAACTCCTCCATTAACCAAGGCACCAAACTCTTCCTCAACACTTGTGATGATAGTATTAACAATGGAACGACCAGTGACTACATTGTTTCTTTGGTCTGATCTGATAATCAGCTCCTTTCTTCTGCCAAGAGTTTTGACCATTAGACAATATTGGAAAGACAAGTGGAAACATTGTTTCTTTGGTCTGATCTGATAATCAGCTCCTTTCTTCTGCCAAGAGTTTTGACCATTAGACAATATTGGAAAGACAAGTGGAAACATTGTTTCTTTGGTCTGATCTGATAATCAGCTCCTTTCTTCTGCCAAGAGTTTTGACCATTAGACAATATTGGAAAGACAAGTGGAAACATTGTTTCTTTGGTCTGATCTGATAATCAGCTCCTTTCTTCTGCCAAGAGTTTTGACCATTAGACAATATTGGAAAGACAAGTGGAAACATTGTTTCTTTGGTCTGATCTGATAATCAGCTCCTTTCTTCTGCCAAGAGTTTTGACCATTAGACAATATTGGAAAGACAAGTGGAAACATTGTTTCTTTGGTCTGATCTGATAATCAGCTCCTTTCTTCTGCCAAGAGTTTTGACCATTAGACAATATTGGAAAGACAAGTGGAAACATTGTTTCTTTGGTCTGATCTGATAATCAGCTCCTTTCTTCTGCCAAGAGTTTTGACCATTAGACAATATTGGAAAGACAAGTGGAAACATTGTTTCTTTGGTCTGATCTGATAATCAGCTCCTTTCTTCTGCCAAGAGTTTTGACCATTAGACAATATTGGAAAGACAAGTGGAAACATTGTTTCTTTGGTCTGATCTGATAATCAGCTCCTTTCTTCTGCCAAGAGTTTTGACCATTAGACAATATTGGAAAGACAAGTGGAAACATTGTTTCTTTGGTCTGATCTGATAATCAGCTCCTTTCTTCTGCCAAGAGTTTTGACCATTAGACAATATTGGAAAGACAAGTGGAAACATTGTTTCTTTGGTCTGATCTGATAATCAGCTCCTTTCTTCTGCCAAGAGTTTTGACCATTAGACAATATTGGAAAGACAAGTGGAAACATTGTTTCTTTGGTCTGATCTGATAATCAGCTCCTTTCTTCTGCCAAGAGTTTTGACCATTAGACAATATTGGAAAGACAAGTGGAAACATTGTTTCTTTGGTCTGATCTGATAATCAGCTCCTTTCTTCTGCCAAGAGTTTTGACCATTAGACAATATTGGAAAGACAAGTGGAAACATTGTTTCTTTGGTCTGATCTGATAATCAGCTCCTTTCTTCTGCCAAGAGTTTTGACCATTAGACAATATTGGAAAGACAAGTGGAAACATTGTTTCTTTGGTCTGATCTGATAATCAGCTCCTTTCTTCTGCCAAGAGTTTTGACCATTAGACAATATTGGAAAGACAAGTGGAAACATTGTTTCTTTGGTCTGATCTGATAATCAGCTCCTTTCTTCTGCCAAGAGTTTTGACCATTAGACAATATTGGAAAGACAAGTGGAAACATTGTTTCTTTGGTCTGATCTGATAATCAGCTCCTTTCTTCTGCCAAGAGTTTTGACCATTAGACAATATTGGAAAGACAAGTGGAAACATTGTTTCTTTGGTCTGATCTGATAATCAGCTCCTTTCTTCTGCCAAGAGTTTTGACCATTAGACAATATTGGAAAGACAAGTGGAAACATTGTTTCTTTGGTCTGATCTGATAATCAGCTCCTTTCTTCTGCCAAGAGTTTTGACCATTAGACAATATTGGAAAGACAAGTGGAAACATTGTTTCTTTGGTCTGATCTGATAATCAGCTCCTTTCTTCTGCCAAGAGTTTTGACCATTAGACAATATTGGAAAGACAAGTGGAAACATTGTTTCTTTGGTCTGATCTGATAATCAGCTCCTTTCTTCTGCCAAGAGTTTTGACCATTAGACAATATTGGAAAGACAAGTGGAAACATTGTTTCTTTGGTCTGATCTGATAATCAGCTCCTTTCTTCTGCCAAGAGTTTTGACCATTAGACAATATTGGAAAGACAAGTGGAAACATTGTTTCTTTGGTCTGATCTGATAATCAGCTCCTTTCTTCTGCCAAGAGTTTTGACCATTAGACAATATTGGAAAGACAAGTGGAAACATTGTTTCTTTGGTCTGATCTGATAATCAGCTCCTTTCTTCTGCCAAGAGTTTTGACCATTAGACAATATTGGAAAGACAAGTGGAAACATTGTTTCTTTGGTCTGATCTGATAATCAGCTCCTTTCTTCTGCCAAGAGTTTTGACCATTAGACAATATTGGAAAGACAAGTGGAAACATTGTTTCTTTGGTCCAATTTGACGATTGATTCCTTTCTCAACTTTTCCCTTAGTGGCACTAGTAAATTGTAATTTTACCAATGTATCCTGGACTAGATTTATAAATAGTTTCTCTTATTCATTGTTAATTGTGGCTAAAAGCTGGAAGTGCTCCTTAAATAGAGGAAATTATGGGTGCTAGAGTTTACCACCACCTCATACTTGGGGTGTTGCACTCTGTTACTGGTTCGTTTACTTAATCTATTACCCCTCTTAACACCCCCCCCCCTGTTCCTTGGGTGATAGATTTAATCCATTGTCTGGTTTAACACCACACTTAGCCCCTGACTATCCTTAACAGAATATACCCTGGCATTGAGTATTAGACTTAATCCATCAGCCATGTCACGAGTGGAAGTAGAAAGGGTAAGAAACATCCCTTTCTACTTCCCAATTTGAAACTCTTTCACACTTGAAGGAAAGGAACATAGTTCTTACAAAATGTGGTCAACAAAGACTGATTTAGCGCTTGGTTAAAAAAATGTCTGAATGCGCAACTAGTGAAGTTTAAAAGGATCAACTGACCGTCCTTTACCTGTTATATGCATTGTTGTCAAGTTTAAAAGTGAAAGTGAAAATAGAAGTGAAATAAAAAGTGGGTGGGATCGAGTGGCAGGGACAGAGAAACATAGAATCATGTATATATGGAGGTGTGTTGTTAATGAGAACTTTGTGTAGTGTGAGCCTTTTTATATCCTTGGGAGTGTTGTTGTTATTAGGTTGTCATATGATTATTAATTGGTGTTGGATGCGTCTTTATGGATACATATATATTGACAGGTAGGAACAAATGAAACTGTGCAATTAAAACAAGATGGTCGACAGAAAGAATGCAATAAATGGTGGTAGTGGTGGGTGTGGTGGTGGTGGTGGTGGCAGTAGTAGTGGTGGTGGTGGCGGTGGTGGTACTAATAGTAGTAGTGGTGGTGGTGATGGAGGTAGTAGTAGTAGTAGTAGTAGTAGTAGTAGTAGTAGTAGTAATGGGTTCTGATTTAGGCACAAGGCCAACAATTTTTGGCGCGTAGGCGAAGGTCGATTAAATGGAGCCAGTGCATTACTGGTACTTTATTTTCTCGAGCTCGTGAGGATGAAAGGCAAAGTTATCCTCGGCGGGATTTGAACTCAGAATGTAAAGATTCCGAATAAATGATGGAAAAATTTCGAAAAAGAGGTTAAAATAATTAACAGGAAATGTGACGACTGGAATGGGAGAGGGGAGATTTTAAATAATTGTTTCTACTTTAGGCACAAGGCCAGCAATTACCCCAGTGCATTACTGGTACTTTATTTTATCGACCCCGTAATAATTGTTTCTACTTTAGGCACAAGGCCAGCAATTACCCCAGTGTATTACTGGTGCTTTATTTTACTGACCCCGTAATAATTGTTTCTACTTTAGGCACAAGGCCAGCAATTACCCCAGTGCATTACTGGTACTTTATTATATCGACCCCGTAAAGATGAAAGGCAAAGTCAACCTCGGCGGGATTTGAACTCAGATCATAAAGGGACGTAACTATGCTGGAAAGCATGGCGTCCGACCCTCTACCGATACTGCCATTTTAAATAATGGGAAGGGGGAAGGGTGGGTAGTATATCTGAGCTGTTTCCCACGGAAAAGATAGCAAAAGCATTGCCGCAGAGAAGAGCCAGCGACACCCGCTGCCTCAGCCATTCCACTTGGCATCTAAGCACTGAGGAAGTGATCGGATGTCTTGACTGTGACCAGCATGAAAGCAACTGGTGAGGTCCTCGTTTCTTCCGCTCCAGGGAGGGGGAGAGGACATGTCACGTGACTAGGTGTCTCAGACAACAGTTGTGGTGTGGGGAGAGGACATGTCACGTGACTAGGTGTCTCAGACAACAGTTGTGGTGTGGGGAGAGGACATGTCACATGATTAGGTGTCTCAGACAACAGTTGTGGTGTGGAGAGAGGACATGTCACATGACTAGGTGTCTCAGACAACAGTTGTGGTGTGGGGGGAGGACATGTCACGTGACTAGGTGTCTCAGACAACAGTTGTGATGTGGAGAGAGGACATGTCACGTGACTAGGTGTCTCAGACAACAGTTGTGGGGAGAGGACATGTCACATGACTAGGTGTCTCAGACCACAGTTGTGGTGTGGGGAGAGGACATGTCACATGACTAGGTGTCTCAGGCAACAGTTGTGGTGTGGGGAGAGGACATGTCACGTGACTAGGTGTCTCAGGCAACAGTTGTGGTGTGGGGGGAGGACATGTCACATGACTAGGTGTCTCAGGCAACAGTTGTGGTGTGGGGGGAGGACATGTCACGTGACTAGGTGTCTCAGACAACAGTTGTGGTGTGGGGAGAGGACATGTCACGTGACTAGGTGTCTCAGACAACAGTTGTGGTGTGGGGAGAGGACATGTCACATGACTAGGTGTCTCAGACAACAGTTGTGGTGTGGGGGGAGGACATGTCACGTGACTAGGTGTCTCAGACAACAGTTGTGGTGTGGGGGGAGGACATGTCACGTGACTAGGTGTCTCAGACAACAGTTGTGGTGTGGGGAGAGGACATGTCACATGACTAGGTGTCTCACACAACAGTTGTGGTGTGGGGGGAGGACATGTCACATGACTAGGTGTCTCACACAACAGTTGTGGTGTGGGGGGAGGACATGTCACATGACTAGGTGTCTCAGACAACAGTTGTGGTGTGGGGAGAGGACATGTCACGTGACTAGGTGTCTCAGACAACAGTTGTGGTGTGGGGAGAGGACATGTCACATGACTAGGTGTCTCACACAACAGTTGTGGTGTGGGGGGAGGACATGTCACATGACTAGGTGTCTCAGACAACAGTTGTGGTGTGGGGGGAGGACATGTCACATGACTAGGTGTCTCACACAACAGTTGTGGTGTGGGGGGAGGACATGTCACATGACTAGGTGTCTCAGACAACAGTTGTGGTGTGGGGAGAGGACATGTCACGTGACTAGGTGTCTCAGACAACAGTTGTGGTGTGGGGAGAGGACATGTCACGTGACTAGGTGTCTCAGACAACAGTTGTGGTGTGGGGGGAGGACATGTCACGTGACTAGGTGTCTCAGACAACAGTTGTGGTGTGGGGGGAGGACATATCACATGACTAGGTGTCTCAGACAACAGTTGTGGTGTGGGGAGAGGACATGTCACGTGACTAGGTGTCTCAGACAACAGTTGTGGTGTGGGGGGAGGACATGTCACATGACTAGGTGTCTCAGACAACAGTTGTGGTGTGGGGAGAGGACATGTCACATGACTAGGTGTCTCAGACAACAGTTGTGGTGTGGGGGGAGGACATGTCACATGACTAGGTGTCTCAGACAACAGTTGTGGTGTGGGGAGAGGACATGTCACGTGACTAGGTGTCTCAGACAACAGTTGTGGTGTGGGGAGAGGACATGTCACATGACTAGGTGTCTCAGGCAACAGTTGTGTTGTGGGGGAGTACATGTCACATGACTAGGTGTCTCAGACAACAGTTGTGGTGTGGGGAGAGGACATGTCACGTGACTAGGTGTCTCAGACAACAGTTGTGGTGTGGGGAGAGGACATGTCACATGACTAGGTGTCTCAGACAACAGTTGTGGTGTGGGGGGAGGACATGTCACATGACTAGGTGTCTCAGACAACAGTTGTGGTGTGGGGAGAGGACATGTCACGTGACTAGGTGTCTCAGACAACAGTTGTGGTGTGGGGGGGAGGACATGTCACATGACTAGGTGTCTCAGACAACAGTTGTGGTGTGGGGAGAGGACATGTCACGTGACTAGGTGTCTCAGGCAACAGTTGTGGTGTGGGGGGAGGACATGTCACGTGACTAGGTGTCTCAGACAACAGTTGTGGTGTGGGGAGAGGACATGTCACGTGACTAGGTGTCTCAGACAACAGTTGTGGTGTGGGGGGAGGACATGTCACGTGACTAGGTGTCTCAGACAACAGTTGTGGTGTGGGGGGAGGACATGTCACATGACTAGGTGTCTCAGACAACAGTTGTGGTGTGGGGAGAGGACATGTCACGTGACTAGGTGTCTCAGGCAACAGTTGTGGTGTGGGGGGAGGAAATGTCACGTGCCTAGTGTCTCAGACAACAGTTGTGGTGTGGGGAGAGGACATGTCACGTGACTAGGTGTCTCAGACAACAGTTGTGGTGTGGGGGGAGGACATGTCACGTGACTAGGTGTCTCAGACAACAGTTGTGGTGTGGGGGGAGGACATGTCACATGACTAGGTGTCTCACACTAGAGATTTACTCCTTGAAACAGGTATTAACGAGTCCGGGCACCAATACTACACATTAATAGGATAGATTCTCATATGTAATGTTTACGTTGATGGCGGCGATACTGTTATTGTTGTTGTTGGACGTGGTGGTGGTGTTGGTGGTGGTGGTGGTGGTGGTGGTGGTGGTGGTGGTGGTGGTGGTGGTGGTGTAGTGGTGGTGGATGTGGTGGTGGTGGTGGTGGTGTAGTTGTGGTGGATGTGGTGGTCGTGGTGGTGGTGGTGGTGGTGGCGGTGGTGATGTAGTGGTGGTGGTGTAGTTGTGGTGGATGTGGTGGTGGTGGCGGTGGTGATGTAGTGGTGGTAGTGGTGGTGGTTGTGGTGGTGGTGGTGGTGATATAGTGGTGGTGGTGGTGATGTAGTGGTGGTAGTGGTGGTGGTGGTGGTGATATAGTGGTGGTGGTGGTGGTGGTGGTGATGTAGTGGTGGTGGTGGTGGTGGTGATGTAGTGGTGGTAGTGGTGGTGGTGGTGGTGGTGGTGGTGGTGGTTGTGGTGGTGGTGGTGGTGATATAGTGGTGGTGGTGGTGGTGGTTGTGGTGGTGGTGATGTGGTTGTGGTGGTGGTGGTGGTGATGTGGTGGTGGTGTGGTGGTGGTAGTGGTGGTGCTGTGGTGGTTGTGGTGGTGGTGGTGGTGATGTAGTGGTGGTAGTGGTGATGTGGTGGTGGTGATGTGATGGTGGTTGTGGTGGTGGTGGTGGTTGTGGTGGTGGTGGTGGTGGTGATGTAGTGGTGGTGATGTGGTTGTGGTGGTGGTGGTGGCGATGTGGTGGTGGTTGTGGTGGTGTGGTGGTGGTAGTGGTGGTGCTGTGGTGGTTGTGGTTGTGTGGTGGTTGTGGTCGTGATGGTAGTGATGTGGTGGTGGTGATGATGTGGTGGTGATTGTGGTGGTGGTGGTGTTGGTTGTGGTGGTGGTGGTGGTGTGGTGGTGTGGTGGTGATGTGGTGGTGGTGGTTGTGGTGGTGGTGGTGGTGGTGGTGATGTGGTGGTGGTGATGTGGTGGTGGTGGTGGTGGTGATGTAGTGGTGGTGATGTGGTTGTGGTGGTAGTGGTGGTGCTGTGGTCGTGGTGGTGATGATGTAGTGGTGGTGGTGGTGTGGTGGTTGTGGTGGTGGTGGTGGTGATGTGGTGGTGGTTGTGGTGGTGTGGTGGTAGTGGTGGTGCTGTGGTCGTGGTGGTGATGATGTAGTGGTGGTGGTGGTGTGGTGGTTGTGGTGGTGGTGTGGTGTTGGTTGTGGTGGTGTTGGTGGTGGTGGTTGTGGTGGTGGTGGTATGGTGGTGGTGGTGTTGTTCTACCATCCAGTTGTTGTCGTTAAACGTCCTTGAGACAACACATGTAAACACGGCTGTCTTTAATGTACAGAAATCTGACACTAAGTGCAACATTGCTTTGTTGTTGTTGTTGTTGTTGTTGTTGTTGTTGTTGTTGTTGTTGTTGTTGTTGTTGTTGTTGTTGTTGTTGTTGTTTGTGGTGGTGGTGGCTGTTGCTGTGGTGGTGCTGGTGTGGCTGTGGTGGTGGTGGTGTGGCTGCAGTGGTGGTGATGGTGTGGTGGTGGGGTGGTGGTATGGCTGTGGTGGTGGTGGTGGTGTGAAGGTGGCTGTGACTGTGCTGGTGATGTTGGTGGTATGGCTGTGGTGGTGGTGTGGTGGTGGGGTGGTGGTATGGCTGTGGTGGTGGTGGTGTGGCTGTGGTGGTGGTGTGAAGGTGGCTGTGACTGTGCTGGTGATATTGGTGGTATGGCTGTGGTGGTGGTGGTGGGGTGGTGGTGGTGGTGGTGGTGGTGGTGTGGCTGTGGTGGTGGTGGTGTGAAGGTGGCTGTGACTGTGCTGGTGATGTTGGTGGTATGGTGGTGCAGTTCTTGGTGGAGTTGTTTGCAATATTCAAATAATTAACATTAATCGCTCGTATACAGGAAACTGACTGGCCAGTCTGATAATATGCAAATCAGGTTGATCAACCAGTCTGCTAATATGCAAATCAGGCTGATCAGCCAGTCTGCTAATATGCAAATCAAGCTGATCAGCCAGTCTGCTAATATGCAAATCAGGCTGATCAGCCAGTCTGCTAATATGCAAATCAGGCTGATCAGCCAGTCAGCTAATATGCAAATCAGGCTGATCAGCCAGTCTGCTAATATGCAAATCAGGCTGATCAGCCAGTCTGCTAATATGCAAATCAGGCCGATCAGTCACTGTACATTTCAGAAAATATCATATATTTTCACTAGCTCTGACAGTTGGCAGGTAAGCAGTATACGGTACTGATGAAGGGTAATCACCCAGAAACTTTAGTGTCTTGTGTTTACATGCCAACATAAGAGCAAGAATTTAGGGGTCATTCTACTGACATGGCTTAAAGAGGTTGTTTGCATAATTGCAAACGAATCGAACAATATTATTAATATTCGAAGAACTCAGATTACATTTATTGTAGAGCGATAAGTATTTGTTATATATGACAAGAGCTCAAGATTTTATAGCGTTTATTTATAATTAATTGTCTATTTTCTATGATGTGAAGAATCTCTGTGGTACAGAGGTCACACTCCTTAGATATAGATGAATTTTCATAAGGAAATGCACGAGAAAGTTTATGCCAAGAAAGGGAATATTCAATATTATTCGGCGTTCATGGCAGTATCGGTAGAGAGTCGGTATAATTCTGTCTCGAACGCTCTTACTTATAATTCAGATTTAGATGGTACTATAAAAAAAATAACAACCATACACAAACACACAATACTGACTTAAGATAAATATAAGTAAATATATATACACAAGTAAAATAACAAAAACCACACATAAACACACACTAGAGAACAAAGATAGAATACAAACACTCACAGACTCAGACACTCACACAAACGCGTGCGCAAACAGAGACAAGAATAAATAAATAAAAATAAAAATTGCGTACACATTACAATACAATAGGAGGGAACATAATAGTACCACCGTTGACGTCACAGGTGTGTAATGAAAGAACTTTGATAGACTATATATATATTTATATCTATATTTTTAACTGTTGGTCAATCATTGATAAACATTGATTGCCAACTAAATTAACTATGGAGATATAAGATATACAGAAGCGAAAACCAAACCAATTCCAAACAGTGTGTTTTATTATTATTTCTGGCAATATTATAACAATACGACCCTCCCCAAATATAACAATATATATATATATATTTCGTTTCTGAATTTGTTTAGCGAGATTCTTTATCTGAAAACGTGTGTTGAAACCGATATTGTTATGCTTTGGGAGGGCCATGTTGCCAATAAGAAACACACTCACCAGTTGCTTTCACTCCAATTTATTATAAATTAATTTTATAAATTTAAGAATTTATAAATTTCCGGTTGGCTGGTTGGTTCCATAACCGGACAGTTGTTCATATATTGTCAAAGTTCTTTCGTCACACATTCTGTGACCTCTTCAGTGACTAGGGATTCTTTTCTTTGTTTGGTGCCTCTCCTTTGTTCTGTCCTACGCCATCTTGTTTTATTCACATGTATATATATATACATGTGAATGGAGTCCCACTGTAGCCGGTAGAGAAGTTTCAAGTACCTCGGGGCCGTGTTCACGAGTGATGGAAGGCAGGAGGCTAAATTAAGTGCAAGAATTGAAAAAGCTGGTGCAGTAATGCACCAGCTTCACCACTCAGTAACCATCAGAAGGGAGGTAGGTGTAAAAGCCAAACTCGCCATCTTCAATTCGGGTTTCATGCCAGCCCTTACCTGTGGTCATGGGTAATGGCAGATGTGAAAGAAAACTGGAAAAGATACCTAGATGACTGTTTTATTTTGTGGAGGAAAAATATCGATGAGTCGAATGTCTAAACCTACAGACTATCCTATCGCTATTTAACTATAAAACAAACACTCCATATACCAACCGACACAACAACAACAATCAGACTCAGACTCAGAAGCTCCCGCGTCTTGCGATGCATGAAGCAATCATAGTGTTCCACCGCGTTCGGTCAGCAGCCAGTTGCACAGCGTCCCGCCATTGTCTGTTTGTCGCTCGCAGGTCCATCTCAACTGTCTGGCGCCAGTTCATTTTGGGTCGCCCTCTCCGTCTGCTTCCCTGTGGGTTCCGTTTAAGTACTTGGTTCGCCAGTCTCTCCGGGGGGAAGTCTCAAAGCGTGCCCAAACCAGCCCAGGCGTCGCTTGTTGTGAAAAGACACAACAACAACAATACAACAACAATTATAACACCAACTACTACCATAACAGTGGTGACAACTGCAACAGCAATTATGTCAATGATGATAACTGCAACTATAACACCAATTATTACAACAACAACTGCAACAACAACAACAACAACAGCAACAACAACAACTATAACCACAAGAACAACTGTAACAACAACAACGACGACAACAGTGACAACAGCAACAACTACAACAACATCATCATCAACAACTACAACAGTGACAACAACAACTACAACATTAACAACAACAACTACAGCAATAACATCAACAACAACAACTACAACAGTGACAACAACAACTACAACATTGACACCACCACCAACAACAACAACTACAGCAATAACAACACCAACAACTACAACATTGACAACAACAACAACTATAACAGTGACAACAACAACATTGACACCACCACCACCACCACCAACAACAACAACTACATCAATAACAACACCAACAACAACAACTATAACAGTGACAACAACTACAACAGCAACTATAACAGTGACAACAACAACAACAACTACAACAGTGACAACAACAACAACAACAACTACATCATCAACAACAACAGCAACTACAACAACAACTACATCATCAACAGCAACTACAACAGCAACAACAACAACAACGACAACAACAACTACATCATCAACAACAACAGCAACTACAACAGTTACATCATCAACAACAACAGCAACTACAACAGCAACAACAACAACTACAACAGCAACAACAACAACTACAACAGTGACAACAATAACAACAACAACAACTACATCATCAACAACAACTACAACAGCAACAACTACAACAGTGACAACAACAACAACAACAGCAACTACAACAGCAACAACAACAACAACATCAATAACAACTGGACAGTAGATTTAAAATAACAATAACCCAAGATATTTTGTTTCATTGTCAAATAAACCACTGTCCTTGTTAGGAAAATTTCTCTTTTCTTTACTACTTTACTTAGCTTTTATCTTATTTATTTATTTAGAGTTTCGTTTCGTTTTATTTCACTAGGAGTTTTTCTCTTTACTTCATCAGCCTGGCTTTCAAAACAAAATGGTTGCAAGAATTGTGCTGCTGATGCCCTTGTTCTTCTCCGATAGAAAGCAGATTGCACAGCGTCTGTGTTTGCTAAAACCTTTTGTGTATCATCTCCAGTTACTTGCCCTCTCTCCTGCTCAGTCTTTAGCGATGCAATACACCTGTCAAGTGGCGGCCATCTTCATTCTAGCAAACATTACCGCGCACACACACACACAAGTACACACACACACACACACACACACACACACACACACACACACACACACACACACACACACACAAGTACACACACACACACACACACACACAAGTACACACACACACACACACACACACCTGCATGCATACAAATGCTCGCACACGTACTGCCCTAACAAGCATGTATACACTGACGCATAGACATACAAACACACACACATATATATATATGTGTGTGTGTGTCTGTGTACACTCACACACATATATATATGTATGTATG
Source organism: Eledone cirrhosa (assembly GCA_964016885.1). NCBI lineage: Eukaryota > Metazoa > Mollusca > Cephalopoda > Octopoda > Eledonidae > Eledone > Eledone cirrhosa. Next base: position 4,602,340 of record OZ024763.1, read on the forward strand.
TAAGTATGTATGTGAGTGCATATATGTATATATGTGAGTGCCTGTATATATATATATATATATATATATATATATATATATAGGAAAATGTATATATATATATATAGGAAAATGTTAACCCCGACGGCAGAGCTCAAGCCGTTTCGACGGCTATTTCTGGAGTCCAGAAATAGCCGTCGGGGTTAACATTTTCCTATTACCCACTCTACTACTCTAAGTATTGAGTACTCTGGTGCGTTGTGGTCCATCTGGTTCCTTACCACAATAGCTGTAAATGTTG
>OZ024763.1:4607619-4612619 GCA_964016885.1 Eledone cirrhosa
GCGAGACATGTAAACAAACAATGATGGTATTGCAACGGAAATATATATATATATGTGTGTGTGTGTGTGTGTGTGTGTGTGTGTGTGTGTGTGTGTTGTGTTTATGCTTCGTAACTGAACAAGTACGACCAACAAGGTCGATAAAATAAGTACCACACTTGAACAGAAAAAAAAAAGTGCTGGCATTGGTCAATATGAGCTACTAAACGTGCATGGCTGTAGTGTAATGACTGAGACTAGTAAAATATTAAAAGAATACTAATGTGTAGAGTCACATACTGACACTTTAATAAATATTCATACACACAACTCCATATAAGATATATGCGTGAAATACGTGATGTGAATAGAAGGAAACGTATATGACAGAGGATAGCGATATATATTGTAAATGTGAGTGGACTTCCGTCGGTTTCGGCGACGACTCTTTCACTAGTTCGATCAATTGGTGAAATTAACATGCAAGTGGCTGAGTACGCCACAGGCAGGTGCACCTTCAACGGAGTTCTAAGGGAGATTCAGCGGGACACAACTGTGTGGCAAGGATGTGCTTTTGAATTACAGGTGCCGTCAGAGCCAGCGTGATACATGTGTGTGACAAGGATAAAGATTGTCTATCATGTATGTGGCTGAGTATTCCACGGACACGTGGATTCATAAATTAGTTCTCAGGGAGATTCAGCATGACACAGTATGTGAGAACGATGGTCTTTTGAATTATAGATATATTTTAACTTGTTTTATTGTATAATAACTGAGTGCCCCACAGACACGTGTACTTAGTTCTCAGGGAGATTCAGTGCGATACAAATAAGCAAGGATAGGTACAGTCCATCATGTTTTATAGTGTAGGTGGCTCCACTGATACGTTCTCGGGGAGATTCAGCGTAACAGAGTTCAATAGAAGAAATTTCTTGTGTTCAGACCTGAAGAGGGATGACATCTGTCAGGTTTAAAACGACTCACCGTGTGTCACGGTATGGTCTCCCACCACGACCACCACCACGACGGCGACCACCACCACCACCACTACCACCATGACGGCGACCACCACCACACCACCACCACCACCACCACGACGGCGACCACCACCACCACGACGGCCACCACCACCACCACACCACCACCACCACCACCACGGCGACCACCACCACCACCACCACACCACCACCACCACCACCACGACGGAGACCACCACCACCACCACCACCACACCACCACCACCACCACCACGACGGCAACCACCACCACCACCACCACCACCACTACTGTGTGTGTAGGTCTGTGTTTGCATGTTTATATTTATATATTCATGTGTGTGTGCATATGCACATACACACCTGTACCCACATACACACCCGTACCCACATACACACCCGTACCCACATACACACCCGTACCCACATACACACCCGTACCCACATACACACCTGTACCCACATACACACCCGTACCCACATACACACCTGTACCCACATACACACATAGGCGTCAGCGCGTTGAAAATAATCCTAGTTATATATAAATCTCTTGTGTGAAGTTATTTAAATTCTTCTGTTAATTATCATAATTTTTTAATTTGTTTCTTCAGGACTGTCGACATATTTGACTTATGTAAGTACGAATTACGACCTTCATATTGAATAAATTAGAGTTCTTTAATAAGCTGCTTTTAATTACAACTAATCCCAATTCCAATTATTAATCTGTAGACTGTATAGCTGCTTCGACACTAACCTCAAGGATGAAAGGCAAAGTCAACCTCGGCGGGATTGACTTTGCCTTTCATCCTTACGGGGTCGATAAAATAAAGTACCAGTAATGCACTGGGTAATTGCTGGCCTTGTGCCAAAACTAATTTTGCATATATATATATATACATATATATACATATACATGCACAACCATATATATATATATATATATATATACATACATACATATACATGCACAACCATATATATATATATATATATATATATATATACATACATATACATGCACAACCATATATATATATGCACACACACACACACACACACACACACACACACACACACACACCACACACACACACACACACACACACACACACACACACACACACACACACACACACATATATATATATATATAAACAAAGGGATATTTAATTTGTTGGTACCCTTGAAATATATATAATAGAATAAATATGGTTTTATAAATATAGTTTCCATTTATTAATATCATTGATATACAGTATATATTGGAAAGCCATCACTAAGTCCAAGCCGTACGCAAGGGGAAATCCGACGTGTGGCTTATGTATTGACGAACGAATAACTATTCTAAAGAGGTTACGCAATAGTGATTGCCTAAACACGAGAAGTGAATTTTTCACACGTTGTCCACACGTCGCCAAACACCTATTGCATAACTGCAAGGCTCCGGACTGATTCTTTGCAATTTTATTTTCAACCTAAAAACTTTTCGGACTTTCGCAGTTATCTCCCTTACACCTCTCGCACGCAGTCTAGTATTGCCTGTGTGAAGTGACCGAGTTTCTGCGCATGCGCGTTCGTACGGTTATCTTTCCTGTTCCTATAACCATGCCCATTCCGAGCTGAGGATCCAGTATGGTGAACTAACTGTTGTGTAACCACTTCTATATATATATATATATATATATATATATATATATATATATATATATATGCGGTCACAACACGCAAAACCCCAGAAAAATGAGCAAAAGATACGGAAATTGCTCGCAGCTTTATTCAACAGGCATTAATTACTAATGTACTGGGTAATTGCCGGCCTTGTGCCTAAAGTAGAAACAATTAATTACATCTGTCGAAAAACGGAATAGAGAAGGGTGGAACAGAGAACGGAGGGGGCTGCCTTTGAAAAGATGGATGTGAAAGTGGTTTGTTGGGGCAATTTGAAATGTGTGACAGTTTGCTTGACATTTAATACCAGCGAATACTGACAGTAGTAGTAGTAGTAGCATTAGTAGTAGTAGCAGCTGTAGCGGCAGTAGTAGTAGTAGTAGTGGTGGTAGTAGTAGTGGTGTGGTGGTAGCAATAGTAGTAGTAGCAGTAGTAGTGCTGGTGGTGGGGGTAGCAGCAGCAGTAGTAATAGAGCAACAGTAGCAATAGTAGCAGTAGTAGTAACAGTAGCAGAAGCAGTAGTAGTAGTGGTGGTAGTAGTAGTAGTAGTGATGGTGGTGGGGGTAGCAGCAGCAGCTGTAGCAGCAGTAATAGAGCAACAGTAGCAACAGTAGCAGTAGTAGTAGTAGTTGAAGTAGTAGTACCCTCATCGAGAAAGAATTATCGTTGTCACTGTTGTTGCTATTGCTGTTGTTATTATTGCTGTTGTTGTTATTGTTGTTATTGTTGGTGTAAGGGCGGTGGATAGGCAGTATTGCGAGACGGTCAGACTCCACGCTTTGCATCATAGAGTTATGGCCCTTTACAGTCTGAGTTCATCTTTACGGGGTCGATAAAATAAAGTACCAGTAATGTACTGGGATAATTGCTGGCCTTGTGTCAAAAGTACAAACAATTATTGTTGTTGTTATTGTTGTTATTGTTGTTGCCGTTGTTATTGTTGGTTTCCTTATTGGTTTTGACATTTCTGCTGTGGTCAGAAGTTATTGAAGTCAATTGTTGTTAATGTTGTTATTATTGTTGTTGTTGTTGTTGTTGTTGTTGTATGTTAGCAATTATTATTGTTCTTCACCGATATAGGGCGGTGAATTGGCAGTATTGGTAGAGGGTCGGACGCCATGCTTTCCAGCATAGTTACGTCCCTTTACGATCTGAGTTCAAATCCCGCCGAGGTTGACTTTGCCTTTCATCCTTACGGGGTCGATAAAATAAAGTACCAGTAATGTACTGGGTAATTGCTGACCTTGTGCCTAACGTAGAAACAACTATTGTTCTTCACCGATAACAGATAAAAACCAAGAAGCAGCTAGCTGGCATTCTCATCACTAATTGGATAGGTGTGATATGATCACAGCTTAAAACAGTCATAACGAGACAATTTTGTTTCTATACGTAAAAATATATACGTTTTCATATACACCCCTATAAATCACGCTATATTAGTGCTACTGACTTATAAATATATATGGAACTAACTATTGAAACGGCAAGAGCTCAACCGTCGGGGGATCTTGACTCATTCTTATATATATGAGTCCCATGGTCTTACCAGACGCCTTTTTGACATTCTCAAAGATATCCTCTTTACGATAGTTCTTCTAAATGCACTCTTGACTTATCTAATAATATATTTTTCCTCTCTTTAATCTTCAATCTTCTATCGGCGTAGATAATATGTAATTGAAATTCTCACCCTTGAAAAACATGTAATATAAAAACCTTATAATCTCACACAAAATAATATATAATTTTCTCTACATACTTTCTAAGAAAATCATTCATCAAATTTAATGGTTAGCAAAATTGTAGTTATCTTTTCCTTTACAATTGAGCAAACATAGACATAATAACTTGTATGATAAATTATATAATTTCGCTAAATTAATAATGTTCTGAAAATATTTTCAATGTTGGATGAAAATATTTGAATCTACAAATTGTTCATCTCTTACAATTTGAACTACGTCTTTTTCTTAAATATTTATGTAAAATGTAAAATCAACATCCTTCGTAACTCATTAGAAATGTAAACAATTAATAAGTGTGTTTTATTTCTATAAAATCACTAATAATACTTATACTTGTACACTTATTAATCTATATAGATATTTATATACTTACAACCTGTTGCAATATAATAAGATAAAATGTACTTACAACCATAATTCTTCATATAATCTAATTGATTATATATATATTATAACTCATAATATAGCTAAATATATATTTTTTTAAATTCTGGAATCATATTCCACCATTCCTACAAACTGTTAATTCTTTTTAAATTCACGTAAATACAAGCTTTGCTTTCTTTCTCTTTCTTCTTCCTACACATACATACATATATCC
>OZ024763.1:4615119-4620119 GCA_964016885.1 Eledone cirrhosa
AAAACCGTATTTCTTTAGAAAAACGAAATTTCTATACACACACACACACACACACACACACACACACACACACACACACACACACACACAGACACACACACATATATATATATAAAACTTTGATAGGTTTCGGCCAGTATTGGCCGAGGCCATGTCTAACTTAATAGCACCACCTGGCAAAAATAGCATATATATATATATATATATATATATATGTGTGTGTGTGTCTGTGTACCAATTTTTGTAAGGAGAAGTCGGTTATTTCGAACCCTCTACTTTATTGGTACATCATTTTATCGATCTCTAAATCATAAAAATCATAGTTGACCTGTGTCATTTGATTTGAGAACCTAAAATGCTGGGACAAATGCTTCAAAGTAATTTGTACTTTTGGTACTTTTTTTTATCGACCTTAAATGGATTAAAGGCAAAATTGTCATCGACGGGATTTCAACTCAGAGTCGGAACGAATACTACAAAGCATTCTATCAGATCTTTTGACGGTTCTGCTGCCAATTCGCCGTATTTGTGCGGGTTAGAACTTCGATAAAATAAAATACCAGTTAAGTACGTACCGGCCAAATTACTGGCCTTCTACCAAAACATTGTTAGAAACAATTATTGTTGGTTGTTTTGTTTTTTAATCGTTTAACATTTGCTTGGTTTCTAAACGTTAACTGTTTAAACACTTTGAATTCTATCGGCAGACATCCTACGTCTGTTCGCTGGTTGTTTGGTTATATAGATAACTTGCTGTATTATGAAAGAAACTAGTCTCACAGCATGAGGTTCTCATCTGGAGGAGAAGGAGAGGACGAAGAAGAAGAAGAAGAAGAAGAAGAAGAAGAAGAAGAAGAAAAAGAAGAAAACGCAGAAGAAATTAATGTATATTTGATGAAATGTTTTTAAAATTAAAACATTTCGTTATTTCACTACCACCACCACCACCACTACTACTACTACTACTACTACTACTACTACTACTACTACTACTACTACTACAATAACATCCCACATCACCACACAACCATCACTCTACACCACCATACCACCACTACCGCACAATCACACCACCATCATCCCACCACACTACACCAGCACCACACTAAACCACCACCACCACCACCACAACAACACACCACCACCACCACAACACCACACCACCATCATCCCACCACACTAAACCACCACCACCACCACCACAACAACACACCACCACCACCACAACACCACACCACCATCACACCACCACTACATACATTGGCAGTACCACCCTCCCAAAGTATAACAATATAATGTATATATATATATAAGTTTCCTCTTAATGTTGGTAAATTCGCATTTGCGTGGAATGATTATGTAAATAATCGTCAAAGAACAGCCTACCAGATATTTGTTTTCAACGTGGGTTAATGGAGTTATGTTATATAATATCCAAATGTTAAGTCTTCGAGTATGGTATAAGGTTCCAAGAATTCACGAAGTAATTTGATGCAAAATATTGTTTAGGGTAGCAGGCAAGACGTATTGGTAGATATGTGAGTGAGCTTTGATAGGTGTTCATGTTTGTTAGGGTTAGGTGCAAAATCTGCCTTAAGTGTGATATAGGCCTCCCTCTTAGCTAAGCATTCTAATTTCTTATCTAGCATGATGGTGGTGGCAGTGTATTTAGCTTCGCCAATGATTGTATCATAAGTGATGGGGTCAAATTTGTTAAATTTGGACTGTATAGTCTTATCTTGTAGAAGTCAAAGTCATAGAGGTTGTTTGTTTTATCAGATAGGACGAAGTGCTTAATAGAAGATTTGAAACTTTATAAGTCTGAAAGAGTTTAGAGTGTGGATAGAAATATTTGCTACTAGATAAGATTATTGACTTCGAAAGGTGCAAGGCCGTTTACCTTGGGTGGATAATTCCTAAACATCCAGGTTGAAAGTATTAGCAGTGCCAGATAATTTTCCGTCAAAATCCAATGCCCGCCAAATCAGGACTAAAAATGTCAGTATCTACCAACCTCACTAGTATCAACTTAATATAGTTAAGCCTAGACCTACGTACACACTCACATAAACCGTTCCATAAGACTGGTGAGAACCTTTGATATATAAACATAACATCTCATGTCCTTCACCTATTGTCTTTAAGAATCTAGTTAAGACATTAGCAAGTGTATATCCAACCTCTCATTAAACAAAGCTATCTTTGACAGGGCAGCCCCACGACAGCCCCAGGGCAACCCATAATATAATACAGCCTTAAGCAACAGCGGCTTCTCTAAGAAAATTTCTTACTCTCCAGACCATTACCCGAAAATGAACAGGAAACGCCAAGGTAGAAATCCATTATATGGTCTCCTTTAACGTCAAAACTAATGTGGGTAAAACGATGTTAGCACCTATAGACATACATTTTCTTCTAGGACATAAACACCACCAAATGTTTAACCACCACACGGTTAAAATAGGATATTCCGGTGCCAGAAATATGAAATTTCACCTCTTAAATAACCAACTGAGCCCGCAAACATACGGGGATTCGTATGTAAAAAAATAGATGCAAGCCCACTTGTTCAACAGTGTAGCACCTCAGCCGTGATGTATGGAGGTTGAAGTCATATCATCAAATCAACATCATCATAAAGACCTGAACATACGTAGGCATGTCGGAGCATCAATTGAAAAATTGTTTCCTCAACCACGAAATGACATTCAGACACTCAGACAAAAGGAATGCCACGAAGTAAACCTAGTATGGAAACTGAAGGACATGGGTTAAATATTTCTCTATAAAATAAAAAAAATATGCGAAAAATCTCGACCCTATATAAATGGATAAAACTCTCGTAATTAATGCGCACACACACACACACACACACACACACACACACACACACACACACACACACACACACACACACACACACACACACACACACATTTTCGGACTGCCTGAAGAGGTCGCAGCCAATGATGGCTGTCACCGAAATATATGTAGCAGTATATCTATAATTTATAATAAACGAAGCCAGATTTTACATATTTGACTTAATTATTATATATATATATATATATATATATATATGGGAAAAGAGTCAGGACCCCGACGGCTGAGCTCCGGCTGTTTCGACAGCTAGAGCCGAACTAAGCCAGCAGTATTAGAACGGCGGGAATCTAACTGAACTAACAAGGGCTACAGTCCATATACGAGCATGTAGTCAAAACAAAAAAAAAAGCAGAAATATCAAAGCAAATAATCCTAAAAATAGCGAACATAATACGTCATCAATGTTCGTCAGAATGTCGTAATGCAGACAGCCAGGCATACAGACAGATATTATAAGAGCGCGACGGAGATGGATAACCAGCGCCTTAGACCCCTTTTACAACAGAAAATTGAAAAATATAAGCTGCAGTTAATATCTTTAGACCATAAGGAATATATAAATGCGAGTTTGAAGTCAATCGGAGTAGAAATGTGGATTTGTATAGACTTTGCAAAAATGAGGACACACAGACAGACACAACAGTTTTATATATAGAGATATATGTGTGTTTGTATGTGTGTGTCTGAGTTGCAATTACCTTAGCACCAAGCAGTTTCGGTCTTTGTCTTTCTCTCGGACAACATCGGTGCCGTGGAAATGTGAGGCTGGCATGCGTACGCACTCACATACACACCACGCACACACACATACAAACATCCTACCAAGGATTGGAGAGGAACTTTCCCCGGAGTAAACTCATGGTCACACACGGTCAATCTTTAAAACAACATATGTTGATTACCTTGTATTAGCAGTCAGGTGTTTTTAATGAACTTTTGAACATACGTCATTTTCAATTGGAATATATTTCCAAAAGAAAATGTCATATGTTTTGATTTTGAAAGAGATCGCTGGATGGTTTTTTGTTAATATTTTGGCAACATGCATGTCATGTTATTTTCAGGAAATCTGATGAATAGTTTTAGTTTGCTTTGGCTTCAGTCACGTAAAGCAGATTATCTAACGTTGACGATGTCATTAAACCAACTAGACATATGTTTGCTTTACACAAATTTACAATTTAATAAGCTGTAATTCAGTGATAGTTTGTTTTTTTCTTTTTCTTTCTTCCCTTTAAAAGAACAGAAACAATCGTGTTATTACTGTTTTCCGTATTTATCTATTGCGGAATAGTTAGAAACAACATTACTTTGTGATAAACAAACAATATGGCACACGAAAACCTGAATTATATAAATATTGTTTCATTCTTTAATAATTGTTTCTACTTTTTGGCACAAGGCCAGCAATTATCCCAGTGTATTACTGGTACTTTATTTTATCGACCCCGTAAGGATGAAAGGCAAAGTCAACCTCGGCGGGATTAGAACTCAGTCCATAAAGGGACGTAACTGTGCTGCAAAGTATGGCGTCCGACCCTCTACTGATACTGCCAATCCACCACACTAGGCAAAAGGCCAGCAAGTTTAGTGGCGTTGAAAGTCGATTAAATCGACCTCAGAAGGGTGAAAGAACTCAAGAGAGTCAATAACCGTTCAATAGTGTGTAAAAAAAAAAAGAACTGGTAACCAGGGCCCGTTAGGCTTGACTGGCAGTCTACCTAGGGGTAGGTGGGACTCTTTTGTCACCTTGGTGACAGCCTTTTCAGTGGCCAACGGCTTCACGTTTGTCATGTCGGCGGATGAATTGTGGCTCAGTAGCTAGCTTCTGAGTAATGTTCGAAGAGGATTCGTGGGCCACTGACGTCACTGTTTTCTCGATAAGAATTATTGATATACGGTATGATATCGATAAGCATTGATGACATTGCTAATGGTCCTGGAGCGTCGCAAGGAGGAGGGAAACAGACCACGCTAGACTTTTAGGTATTTCTCTATTTACTAGAATTGTTAGAAACAATATACAAACAATATGACATTTCGAAAGAGAGGCGGTTTTCCTCTGTACGGTGGCTATGGTGAAAGAAGTTATATGGTGGACGAGGTTGAGAGGACTG
>OZ024763.1:4625119-4627619 GCA_964016885.1 Eledone cirrhosa
CATCAGCTTGTGTGGTTACCTCTGGCTCATCAGCTTGTGTGGTTACCTCTGGCTCATCAGCTTGTGTGGTTACCTCTGGCTCATCAGCTTGTGTGGTTGGCTCATCAGCTTGTGTGGTTGGGTCATCAGCTTGTGTGGTTACCTCTGGCTCATCAGCTTGTGTGGTTACCTCTGGCTCATCAGCTTGTGTGGTTACCTCTGGCTCATCAGCTTGTGTGGTTACCTCTGGCTCATCAGCTTGTGTGGTTACCTCTGGCTCATCAGCTTGTGTGGTTACCTCTGGTTCATCAGCTTGTGTGGTTGGGTCATCAGCTTGTGTGGTTGGGTCATCAGCTTGTGTGGTTGGGTCATCAGCTTGTGTGGTTGGCTCATCAGCTTGTGTGGTTGGGTCATCAGCTTGTGTGGTTGGGTCATCAGCTTGTGTGGTTGGGTCATCAGCTTGTGTGGTTACCTCTGGCTTAGAACCAGCGTCTTTAGTCGTCACCGTTCTGATAGTGGAAGCTTCAGTTCTTCCTGTAAATAAATAGGAACTAAAATACTTTATGGTGGTTTTGTAAATAAATATCAAATTTAATATCAAAGTTAGAACAGATACTCTATACTATTTCCGGTCAGCATGGCTTCATTAGAGATTTAAAGACGCTGGTTTGAGACCTTTACTTCCCTCCGAAGAAGAGATATTATCTCGAAAATTAAGGACATTTAAATAAATTCAAGGTGAAAGACGAATTCACATCAATATCTTTCACTATTGCATTCTTTTTTCTATGTCCATACCTGCATTGTCTTGGCCTTATTACACATATTCTAACGTTTATACCTCATTACACAATGCTTCAAGTGAACTATAACCTCCTCCATATATATATATATATATATATATATATATATATATATATTAATAAAAGATCAGAGGCCATATTCAGTTGATTCATGTTTATATAACATGGTTATACATATTTCACTGGGGACTAACATTTATGGTAGCCTGAGCTCTTCAGACGGCAAAACATATAAAACCATTGAAATTTTCCCCCACAAGACCTTAAATTTGGAAGAATCCAATAATTTCTCAGTAAAATATTTTCTTTTCTTGATACAGGGGGCTGGTCGAACACGTGGTGTTATATATATATATATATATATATATATATATATATATATATATTAGCCGTCGAAACGGCTTGAGCTCAGCTGTCGGGGTCTTACTGGTTCCTATTACCCACTCTACTACCTCAAGTATTGAGTACTTTGGTGCGTTATGGTCCACCTGGTTCCTTACCACATTTCCTTCGTTATATATATATATATATATATATATATATATATATATATATATATATATATATTGTGTATATATATATATATAATTGTATATATATAGTTCAAATAAGAACGCATAGATAATAGATACAATAACAATATTTATGTTAGGTTTACGCTTGGAAGAAAAAGAAGAAAAAAAAGGAAAATTCAACGTATCAGAAGTTAGTCCATCATCAGTAGTAGAGGAAACACTATATATATATATATATATATATATATATATATAGAGAGAGAGAGAGAGAGAGAGAGAGAGAGAGAGAGAGAGAGAGAGAGAGAGAGAGAGAGAGATTTTGAGTATATGTTGGTTGTATACCAACACCTCAGTATGCAGGCTGGAGCACTCGACGAAGTGCGCAGGTTGGTTTGGTTACTCCGGAGTAATGTAAAATAAAGTTAAATAAAAAGTCAAATGTTTAAACATTTGACTTTTTATTTGACTTTTTATTTAACTTTATTTCATATATATATATATATATATATATATATATATATATATGGAGAGAGAGAGAGAGACACGATTCGGTCACGAATGTGATTTGCACCTAGAAAATTCCCCTCCGAGGCACAAGTCTGGGCAAGGCTGTTAGTGGAAAGCCACCAGTTACCCATGCATGCCAGTCTCTCCTTTCCTTTCCACTGAGGACGATACAGCTTGGCACCAGCTGAGTGAACTGGAGCAACGTGAAATAAAGTGTCTTGCCCAAGAACTCATCGCAAAGCCCTGTCTGAGAATCGAACTCACAGCCTCATAATTGTAAGCCCGTCATTCTAACCACAAAGGAGAGGTTGAAAGGAATGAATGAAAGACAAAGAAGTAATTGAAAGAGAGAAAGAAGTGAAAGAGAGAGAAAGAAGTGAATGAAAAAGAGAAAGAAGTACTAGTGTTATTACTTACCAAAAGTGACAACCGCGAAAATTGCAAAGATAGCAAAGAGCTTCATGGTGTTGTTCGTTTAGCAAGTTGTTTCTTCAGGAAAAGAACAAAATTATTGCGTTATTTCATTATATATGGGGGAGGGAGGGGGGGGGGGTTATCAAGAGTAAACAGAAATAACAAATTAAACGACACACTGCTGTCGAGGAGTATATTAATTTAACGCTCGAAATAATAGAAAAATACTCTTAACGTTTCGAACACTAGTGCTTCATCAAGGATAGAATGATAAATAAATGA
>OZ024763.1:4632619-4647619 GCA_964016885.1 Eledone cirrhosa
CCCTGTCCGAGATGCGCACAGGGCGACGAAACCATTGTGCATGCACGCCTTCAGTGCCCGAGCATTGCTGACTTGTGAGGCTATATCGAACAGTTGCTGTCATGTGTACAACGAATCCGGTTATCGACTGAGTCCATTGTAAAGATAGTCCCGCCGTCCTCCTTTAAGGAGGAGGAAGGGCAGGCAGTTTTCACCTGTCTGGTGGCCATGGCAAAAGAGATTGTGTGGTGGATAAAGTTGAAAGGATTGCAGACTTTCCTCTCTGGCCAATCCCTGATTAACATTTTCAAGTTTCACTTAAAAAGGAAAATCAGGGTGGAGAGTCAAGTGCTGTCTTCTAGTAAGTTTGTTGAAAGGTGGGTGAAAGTGGTGAGTCTGGTCCGAGTGAACGGGCCCGCACTGAGTATGCGCCTGTAGACTGAGGAATGGGAGAACTGAGAGAGGGCGCTTGCCCTGGTGCTGAGGGGGGTCTTTTGTGTGGTTTTCGCCACGAGTGACTCTCGGTGGTTACCCCGCTATTGGAGAATTTTTGTTGCTTGAATTTTTAATTTGTTTGTACACATTTCTATTTCCTTGATATAACCATTTTATCCGGCAAAACCCACTTTGTTTCGTCCTGTACCGTTCTGAGCCGTCTGTAATCTTTTTCTTCATGTTAGCCCTTGTGGCCAATAAAGAAACCATTATTATTATTATTATTGGCTGTCAGACAGTGTAGACGTCTTTTTGGAACTCCGCAAAAGTGGCAAATTTTCAGTTCATTTTCATTTCTAATAACTAGCAGAAAAACCACCCTTCGGGTGGTTTTCTGCTAGCATGTGTAGTGTGTATATTGATATTATACGCAGGTATATATACATGTAGATATGATACATCAAATAAAATCGTAATTGACAATATATAATACATAGAAATTGAATGAAGACGTTGTTACACTGCCTTATGTAATCAGTAACGTAATCCATGATACATTAAAAAAGACGATATCTATATATATAAAACTGTTGTGCCTGTGTGTGTGTCCTCATTTTTGCAAAGTCTATACAAATCCACATTTCTACTCCGATTGACTTCAAACTTGCATTTATATATTCCTTGCGGTCTAAAGATATTAACTGCAGCTTATATTTTTCAATTTTCTGTTGTTAAAGGGGTGTTAGGCGCTGGTTATCCATCTCCGTCGCGCTCTTATAATATCTGTCTGTATGCCTGGCTGTCTGCATTACGACATTCTGACGAACATTGATGACGTATTATGTTCGCTATTATCCGTTCATTGCCAGGGAACGTCTTCACGAACCAAAGTATCGTCTTCCTGTTTTCCTTCGGTTGCAACGTTTTTCGAAATATTTACTTCTGCGTTCACAGATTGATTTTTTAGTTTCAGAAGATCCCGTTAAGGGTGAAAGCAGCGATTCATTGCTTAAACTTTAATCTGTTATTTTAATATATAATATAAGCGAGACAAGCCAGCCCAGTTGCACTTCTTGCCAATAAACATTAATCCTTTGTGCGCCATTCATCTAACTGTAGACCAACAAATACCAACTAAACGGAGCATTGACAAGAACGATGGCGAATGAATCTTCGAGGTAAGCAGTTTCCTCCCGAGCTGTTAGTTCACGCGGGATTCTCTGCTACACCTTTTCGTAATAATACCGAACAACCTACTGCTGGTCACTCCTTCCCCCAAAAGCCGTACAAAGCGGACATGTGCATCGGGTAGATGGATCGGGTGCAAATTTACACCAGGCCTACGCGAGAAATTCGCAAGGGACTGCACAGAGAGGGATAGAGAGAAAGAGTAACTTAGTGGAAAGAGTGCGAATGAACTTTTGAGGTAAGTAGCCTACGCCTTACTGCTATGACAACTTAACCTGTGACTTTCTCTTTCACATTTACTCCAATAGGCCAAAACAGAGGAGTATGAAAAGAAGGGGCTCAACAATATTTCTGAACAATGCACGTAGACAGCTAAACTGTACCTTCAACTTCTTAATTTTCTCCAAATAAAACAAGTTTCCTGTCAGTACATTTTCGTGAGTTTTTAACAGGCACTCACAAATAAACGTTTCTCATTGGAGGTGCTATTACCAATGTTCTTACCCGTGCAACGCCGGGGTACACTGCTAGTTATATATAAACTGCATTAGGAGAAAATTAATGTTTATTTAAGCGATGGCCAACGGGAAGTGTTGATATTTAAGAAATTTTAAAGTGAATCTTTAAATAAACAAAATATATTTAATGAACAGCCACGAAATTTAGTAGATAAATTATGTAATATTAATTCATTATTTATTCAAAGTAATCCAACTTATTTTACTAATGGGATAAACAATTATAAACCGTACGCAGTCCCGCGCTTCTTACTTTATTATAGTTTAGATTGTTGCAATCTTTGAAAAGGGTCGTAAGACTTCAGTCTTTGCCCTGTGAAGGGGTGACTGTAGAATATTTGGGCGTTTTGGCCCAAATATTTGAACTTTGTTAAAAAAAGAATTCTAGAAAAAAAAAAAAAACGTGGCTGAGCCCCCCCCCCCCCCCCCAACTTTAAGTCTGCTGTCGCCTTAAACGTTGAGAGAAAAATAGATAGAAATAGTGTAGGCTGTTCTCGTTTTAAAATTGTCGCCTATTCAGATCACAAGTTTTGCGATCTGTATGGTCAACCTAGGTAAAAATCGTAGGTTAGGACCTGGTTACTGGAAGCTGAACATGTCCTTTCCAGCACGTAAGGCTTACAAGGACCGGGTCAACAATTTAGCTAAGAAAAAGTTGACAGGGAGGTCGTCAACAACAGATGGTGGGGAGCTTTCAAAAGAGAGATTAGAGTAATTTCGATAGGGTTTAGCAAAGAAGTAGTGTTAAAGAAAAAAAAAAGGAGGGGGAGTTGGTAACTAAATTAGACGAGGCTATTTGTAGTGTCATTGCAACTGACGTGCTAGCGGCGAGAATGGCATGTCATTCGTACATATATTATCCTCTGTGTCTTGAACTTTTAGGGCCCAATAAAAGAGAGAGCTTGACCGACTATCAATGATAATCTGGTTGTTGTATTATTAACAGAACAAGGTGTGCCTTGCTCTGAGAAAAATGTTTTTTTCGATTAAAGTAATCCCTGACAACCCAAAACATTAAATTCCGTCATTCTCTACTGTCTTCGCTGTTATACACACACACACACACAAATATATATTTGTATGTATGTATGTATGTTTATGTATATCAATGTATATGTGTATGTCTCTCTCTCTCGCGCTTTCACAATATATATATATATATATATATATATATATATATATATATATATATATAGGAACGAGTAGGACCCTGACGGCTGAGCTCAAGCCGTCGAAACGGCTTGAGCTCAGCCGTCGGGGTCCTACTCGTTCCTATTACCCACTCTACTACCCTAAGTATTGAGTACTTTGGAGCGTTATGGTCCACCTGGTTCCTTACCACATTTCCTTCGTTATATATATATATATATATATATATATATATATATATATATATATATATATATATATTGTTATACTTTGGGAGGGTCATGTTGCCAATAAGAAACACACGCACCAGTTGCTTTCACTTCAATTTATTATATATTTATAAATTTATAAATTTACAAATTTACAAATCTACAAACTTATAAATTTCTTTATAAATTTATAAATATATAATAAATTGAAGTGAAAGCAACTGGTGCGTGTGTTTCTTATTGGCAACATGACCCTCCCAAAGTATAACAATATCGGTTTCAACACACGATTTCAGATAAAGAATCTTGCTAAACAAATTCAGAAACGATATATATATATATATTTTTTTTTCTGTTAATATAAATATCCGCCACGTGTTTTATATTTGTCATATATTATTCGTCACGCCTCAGTATTTCCTACAAATCTCCCCACGTCAGTATCATGTACTGAACACATGCCTCATTAAATTCAAATCGGGTGTCACGTGTTTAAATCTCGCCAAACGTTACTCACCCTCTGTCCGCTCATGCGATCTTGTTTGATTAACGGGACACCCTTCCCGTGAAATGTAGCCGTAGTTGAGCCTTCTATAGACATGTGTTCCATTAGTGTAGTTCTCCGAGAGATCCAGCCTGAAAAGGCTGGACCTTTGAATTACAGCTGTTTCAATAACAGAGCTGCAGACCTGGATCAAGCGAAGACCGAAAATGGGCGCCTGGCACCCCGAGTGCCTTCAGTCGCTCACAGCCCTCTACCAAGCGGAAACGGCAATCAGCGGAGACTCCACTTCGACATTCTATAGGGGATTAGTGGAGGATAAGTGCGACGACGTTCTCGGGGAAACTCTAGGCATCGAGGAAGACGAACTGACCAGTCTGTTCGGGAGGACTTTCCGTCCAGGGCCTATGGATAACTTCCAGAGGTGTCTGGTCTGGCAGCGCTACCGAGGAGCTCTACCAGTTCGAGACAAGATCTACAGGCACGGACGCTCTGGCAGAGATCCTGCCAAAAGGACCTGTCCAAGATACGAGCAGGACATCGAAACCGTTCTGCACGCAATTCTTCAGTGCCCAGGGGTGACCGACCTGTGTAATTATGTCGAACAGCTACTGTCACGTGTAGGACGCATCCAGTTGTCAGCCGAGTCCATCGTGAGGATCAACCCGCCGCATTCATTTAAGAATGAAGGAGAGGCGGTCTTCCTCTGCCTGGTGGCTATGGCGAAAGAGGTAATATAGTGGACGAGGTTAAGAGAACTGAGGGCAAGCACCTTTCTCTCCGGACAACAACTCATCCTCTTCTTTAAGTACCACTTCAGAAGGAAGATGAGAGTGGAGAGAGAGAGAGAGAGGTGCTACACCCCAGTAAATTCGCTGAAAGGTGGGTGAATGTGGCGAAAATGGCCCGGGTGAATGGCCCTTCTCTGTATATAAACCTGTAGGTTGAGGAAGATAAACAGAGGGAAGACGGGAACACCTACAAAACTTGTTCCTGGTGTTGAGGGTTGTTCTATTGATGGGATGTAAAACACCCCCACAGTAGCGTTACCCCCCCCCCTAATGGGGATTTCAATTGTTTTATTTTTATATAGTTTATTGTTATTTATCATTGTTAAAGATTTTATGTAAAACCCCCGCCGTCACGTCTTGTAATGTCCCATTTGTGTATGCCCCTGTGGCAAATAAAGAAAGATATCTATATAAATGTGTCTATATGTGTGTGTATACATGTATGTATGTATGAATGCAGACGTATGTATATATGCATGTTTGTGTATATGTTTGAATGTATATATGTATGTATATAGGTTTGTATGTATGTATGTACGTACGTTTGTATGTGTGTACGTATGTATGTATATATGTACGTATGTATGTATGTATGTACGTATGTATGTATATATATGCATGTATGTATGTACGTCTTCTTCTTTTTGGTAAATATCATCTTGGTTAAGAGAGTGGGACTGGCTTTGTGCAGAGCCTTTGCTCACTATAAAAGCTTCACGGCACAGGCATTGCTTTGTATCTGGAGATCTCTCTGCACTTGTCGTCACATGGTACCATGGGCCCAGCACTATGTGTCAATAATTGTCACAGGTGTAGTGTTTGTACCAGAGTTTTCAAGTCGCTGGCTGGACTAAAAAGTCACTCGTTCAGCGCATCGCTAGGGGTTCTCCTACATGGATATAAAGTAGTGGCCGTACTCGAAAAGGAGTTGGCAGCCACCATATATGTACGTATGTATGTATATATGCATGTATGTATGTACGTATGTATGTATATATGCATGTATGTATGTACATATGTGTGTATGTATGTATGTGTGTATGTATGTGTACACTAGAATGGTCGATTTACTAGCGTCCTGAAAAATCGCCACGTCGAACAAATGCCAATTAATCGATGGTTATAACTTTGTTAAGATTAAGAATGAAAAATCGATAAAAGACATATTGTCTCCTCCACCAACAAGCTGACGAATTAAAGCAAAAACTCGATGAAGGAACCGCAATGAGAATTCTTAAATAAGATGCAGTTCTAACAATCCTAATGATAGACTAGATTTGGTAAGGAAAAATGAATCCTCCGTCGCTTTGGACGACGACTGCTCCAAATACTTTACCAACGTGTAAGTAGCTGAGTAGTAATTCCACAGACACGTATACCTTTTACGAAATCCTCAGAAAGATTCAGCGTGACACAGGTGCAGTCTATATTGTATTATTGTGTTGTGTAAGTGGTTGAGTATTCCACAGACATGTGCATATTCATCTTAATTCTCAGGCAGAGTCAGCATGACACCGTGTATGACAGGGCTTGGCTTTCAAATTACAGCTATAATATTTATTATTATAGTACAGGTGGCTGAGCATTCTTTCCATAGACACGTGTAACTTTAAAGATATTAAGGAGATTGGGCGCGACACAATATGAGACAAAGCTATCCCATTGAATTACAGGTACAGTCCATCTTGTATTAGAGGTCCTACCTATATTTCCCAGAGTCAGATACCGACATAAACAATTGCTACTCAATATAAATCCTTTCGAAAGTCCTAACGTTGTTTTCAGCTAATTTTACAGTTGACCGACTCAGCATGGAGTGGGATAGCGTTCTCCAGTGTGTGGGAGCCCATGTGTATGCTACCTCATGGTCCCTGTGGAGGACAGAAAACGCTGGCCCTGGGAATGGTGAAGGCGTGTTGGACTAACCATTCTAACTCGTGGGGTTCGCTCCTGTTGGTGGCCAGCTCTGCTTCGATAATAATAATTTCTACTATAGGCACAAGGCCAGTAATTTGGGGGAGGGGCAGGTCGATTAAATCGACCCCAGAACGTTTCTGGTACTTTATTTTATCGACCCTGTAAAATCCTCGATGGGATTTGAACTCAGAACGTAAAAGGCCGTAGTAACTCTATGCTGCGAAACATATTGTCCGACGCTCTACCGATACTGCCAATCCACCACCCTTATCTGCTCCAATAAGTAAGGATATGGTCCGGGGATCCAGACCGCCGGAAGTCTCCGCTGCTACAGGTTCGACGACTAACTTATCGGAGAACGACAAATACACATATTTTCCAAACACGCAACAACTATTCAATAAAATATGTGGAGGACCCTGTCTATATTGTTTCCAAAATTAGTCAGATATCGTCCAACATATGACAGAAACTATTCAATAAGACAAGTCATGCTTTCTTGAGTGACCTGTCCTAATTTCATTTCCTTTTTTTTCTTTTATCGGTTGCCACAATGGCATGAAGAAGGGCAGAATAGAGAAACATGGCGAACATGTAGAGACAGAACCGGGACATAAGTAGTTGTTTCGGCAGATAAACATAGAGACAGACACATACACACGCACTGACAGATACATACAAACTCACTGACAGATATACACACGCACTGGCAGATACATACAAACTCACTGACAGATATACACACGCACTGGCAGATACATACAAACTCACTGACAGATATACACACGCACTGGCAGATACATACAAACCCACTGACAGATATACACACGCACTGGCAGATACATACAAACTCACTGACAGATATACACACGCACTGACAGATACATACAAACTCACTGACAGATATACACACGCACTGGCAGATACATACAAACTCACTGACAGATATACACACGCACTGGCAGATACATACAAACCCACTGACAGATATACACACGCACTGGCAGATACATACAAACTCACTGACAGATATACACGCACTGGCAGATACATACAAACTCACTGACAGATATACACACGCACTAACAGATATATACAAACCCACTGACAGATATACACACGCACTAACAGATATATACAAACTCACTGACAGATATACACACGCACTGGCAGATACATACAAACCCACTGACAGATATACACACGCACTGACAGATACATACAAACTCACTGACAGATATACACACGCACTGACAGATACATACAAACTCACTGACAGATATACACACGCACTGGCAGATACATACAAACTCACTGACAGATATACACACGCACTGGCAGATACATACAAACCCACTGACAGATATACACACGCACTGGCAGATACATACAAACTCACTGACAGATATACACGCACTGGCAGATACAAACTCACTGACAGATATACACACGCACTAACAGATATATACAAACCCACTGACAGATATACACACGCACTAACAGATATATACAAACTCACTGACAGATATACACACGCACTGGCAGATACATACAAACCCACTGACAGATATACACACGCACTAACAGATATATACAAACCCACTGACAGATATACACACGCACTAACAGATATATACAAACTCACTGACAGATATACACACGCACTGACAGATACATACAAACTCACTGACAGATATATACACGCACTGGCAGATACATACAAACCCACTGACAGATATACACACACACTGACAGATACATACAAACCCACTGACAGATATACACACGCACTGGCAGATACATACAAACCCACTGACAGATATACACGCACTGGCAGATACATACAAACTCACTGACAGATATACACACGCACTGACAGATACATACAAACTCACTGACAGATATATACACGCACTGGCAGATACATACAAACCCACTGACAGATATACACACGCACTGACAGATACATACAAACCCACTGACAGATATACACACGCACTGGCAGATACATACAAACCCACTGACAGATATACACGCACTGGCAGATACATACAAACTCACTGACAGATATACACGCACTGACAGATACATACAAACCCACTGACAGATATATACACGCACTAGCAGATACATACAAACCCACTGACAGATATATACACGCACTGGCAGATACATACAAACTCACTGACAGATATACACGCACTGACAGATACATACAAACCCACTGACAGATATATACACGCACTGACAGATACATACAAACCCACTGACAGATATATACACGCACTGGCAGATACATACAAACCCACTGACAGATATACACACGCACTGGCAGATACATACAAACCCACTGACAGATATACACACGTACTGGCAGATACATACAAACCCACTGACAGATATACACACGCACTGGCAGATACATACAAACCCACTGACAGATATATACACGCACTGGCAGATACATACAAACCCACTGACAGATATATACACGCACTGGCAGATACATATAAACCCACTGACAGATATACACACGCACTGGCAGATACATACAAACTCACTGACAGATATACACACGCACTGGCAGATACATACAAACCCACTGACAGATATACACACGCACTGACAGATACATACAAACCCACTGACAGATATACACACGCACTGGCAGATACATACAAACCCACTGACAGATATACACGCACTGGCAGATACATACAAACTCACTGACAGATATACACACGCACTGGCAGATACATACAAACCCACTGACAGATATACACACGCACTGGCAGATACATACAAACCCACTGACAGATATACACACGTACTGGCAGATATACACACGTACTGGCAGATATACACACGCACTGGCAGATACATACAAACCCACTGACAGATATACACACGCACTGGCAGATACATACAAACTCACTGACAGATATACACGCACTGGCAGATACATACAAACTCACTGACAGATATACACGCACTGGCAGATACATACAAATCCACTGACAGATATACACACGCACTGGCAGATACATACAAACTCACTGACAGATATACACACGCACTGGCAGATACATACAAACCCACTGACAGATATATACACGCACTGGCAGATACATACAAACCCACTGACAGATATACACGCACTGACAGATACATACAAACCCACTGACAGATATACACACGTACTGACAGATACATACAAACCCACTGACAGATATACACGCACTGACAGATACATACAAACCCACTGACAGATATACACGCACTGACAGATACATACAAACCCACTGACAGATATACACACGTACTGACAGATACATACAAACCCACTGACAGATATACACGCACTGACAGATACATACAAACCCACTGACAGATATACACACGCACTGGCAGATACATACAAACCCACTGACAGATATACACGCACTGACAGATACATACAAACCCACTGACAGATATACACACGCACTGGCAGATACATACAAACCCACTGACAGATATACACACGCACTGGCAGATACATACAAACTCACTGACAGATATACACACGCACTGGCAGATACATACAAACCCACTGACAGATATACACACGCACTGGCAGATACATACAAACCCACTGACAGATATACACACGCACTGGCAGATACATACAAACCCACTGACAGATATACACGCACTGGCAGATACATACAAACCCACTGACATATATACACACGCACTGACAGATACATACAAACCCACTGACATATATACACACGCACTGACAGATACATACAAACCCACTGACAGATATACACACGCACTGACAGATACATACAAACCCACTGACAGATATACACACGCACTGGCAGATACATACAAACCCACTGACAGATATACACACGCACTGACAGATACATACAAACCCACTGACAGATATACACACGCACTGGCAGATACATACAAACCCACTGACAGATATACACACGCACTGGCAGATACATACAAACCCACTGACAGATATACACACAAAAACACACAATCGGACAGACATTCACGCACGCACATACACGCTCAAACACACGTATGCACACATACATATACGTGCACACATAAAACATACACACTCACAAATACACATACACACAGACAAACAGACACAGACACACGCAAACATATACAATCACACATACACACAAACATACAATCACACATACACACACACACACAAACACATGCAAACAAACACTCACACATACAAACACATAACCGCACACAAACACGTACAACACACACGTACACAGAAAAGGAGTGGGGAAGAAATATATAGAGAGAATCGACCCCAGTATATGGCTGGTACTTTCATTTAATGAACACAAAAGGATGGAAGGTAGAGTTGATTTCAGCGGGATTTGAACTGAGAGCACGGAGAACTGAAATAAATACCGCAAAATATTCTAATTAACGTTATAACGGCGGCCCCTAATAATTCGCCGCCTTCACAGAGAGAGAGAGAGAGAGAGAGAGAGAGAGAGCATTCATACAGAATATCACACCTGTACAACAAAGTTCACATTCCATCTAATATTAACTACATTTACTGATATATACAGCACACAGACTACTAAGACTTTATTGCCACGCCAGGTATTCCAATGTTGACTGTGTATGTGGGAATATATATATACATATATCTACACATATGCATGTATATATATATATATATATATATATATATATATATATATATATATATATATATATATATATAGAGGGAGAGAGAGAGAGGCAAGGAACAAGACAAAAAGAAGGAGTGCAGTACGAACAGTATATATATATAATAAACAAGAAAAATGATTTCATTTGTCCATCCCTATTTATTTTGTTATACGTATTTCACACTGGCACCGATGCTAATTCATAAGAAGTTACGAACCCACCTCATTGATTCATGTGTATTTTTTTTATTTATCGTCCTCATTCTTTCCTCTATAACACCTATTACCTTTAATATTCTATGAATTGTAGGGCTTTTAAACATATTTAAATTTGTATTTCCTATTCCACAATGCTTCAAGCAAACTACAACACTCTGTTATCTTCTATTTTATTTTATCTTATTTATTGTCCTTTCTATTTGGAATTTCATCCTGATCATCTACGCATATTTTGAGTGAGCTGTGTAATTTTTCTATCTTGTTCAGTTTCTCTAATTATTTTCGAATCCATGTCTCCAGCCACACCACCTTCTCCTCCACCTCCAAGTTCTGCTGTCAGCAAACCTCGTAACTTTGTACAATAATAGAATCTATTGTAGAATTTTATATTCATTTAATGATGTCTTAGTTGGAGAGAAACATTCAGAATGTTCCAAGCTGACGAGTTGCTATTTCTAATATTATTGACTCGGAATTGTTTTACAACAATGAGAGAAGGTGCGGTAAATACGCAGTAGATTTTTATAAAATTATCCATTCAGCTACTAATATCAACATCAACCACAATTAATCATATATTAATTTTCATTCAATCAAGCCTACGATAGTAAGACGTGAAGTCAATGTGTCACATGATTTTAATCCCACACCCATTTCATGCTTATTCTCGTTATTGACTTAAATTTATCCCAGTGGAACTATTATCGTTTCATGATTGTGGTTGTGGTTGTGGTTGTGGGTGAAGGTGCGTGGATTAGTGTTTAGATAGTTGGATTCACAATCGTGAGGCTGTGAGTCCGATTTCCAGATCGTCTGTGTTGTGTCCTTGAGAAAGACATTTTATTTAACTTTGCTCTGGTTTACTCAGCTGTAGAAATGAGTGACAACGTCACTGGTTGGCAAGCTGTTTCGGCCTTTGCTTTTTTTTCAGGACAACATTGGCGGCATGGAGAGCGGAGACTGGTATGCAAAAAGCACATTGCCTGTACTTTGGCTGCGGGGGTGGGGGGAGGGGCATTTTAGGTGCATAATCCATGGTCATTCGTGACCGAAGAGGGTCTTTACCCTACACATACACACGCGCATACACACACACACACATATATATATATATATATATATATATGTATATATATATACATACATATATATATATATATATATATATATATGTATATATATATATATATATATATATATATGGTGGCTGCCAACTCGTTTTCGAGTACGGCCACTACTTTATATCCATGTAGGAGAACCCCTACCGATGCGCTGAACGAATGTGACTTTTTAGTCCAGCCAGCGACTTGAAAACTCTGGTACAAAGACTACACTTGTGACCATTATTGACACATAGTGCTGGGCCCATGGTACCATGTGACAAGTGCAGAGAGATCTCCAGATATAAAGCAATGCCTGTGCTGTGAAGCTTTTATAGTGAGCAAAGGCACTGCACAAAGCCAGTCCCACTCTCTTAACCAAGATGATATTTACCAAAAAGAAGAACAAGTCAACATCATTGGATACCATCAGGATTGCAGGTGTTATATCAGAGTTTTCCTTCTCCTAGAATTCTGCTTTGACAAAGGCTAAGGGGTCATCTCTCCCAGTGATTTTGGATGGCTATTGAGTCTTAAGAGCTCCTTTGCCCTTTGACAGGTTTTGTTTTTAGTCCTGCAGGATGTCCAAAGTCACCCTCCTCACCAAGAAACCTTGGTGGGGTTGCCAGTTTAGTCGCCAACGACCCGACCATGAGACAGGTTGTACTGGGATACATGTTACCAGTAGTACCAACTGGTGACCTGACATAGATGTATATGACCTGACATATGTATATATATACGTATATATATACATATATATATATATATATATATATATATATATATATATATATATATATATATATGTATATATACATACATTCATATATATATGTATATATACATATATATATGTATATATACATATATACATATATATATACATACACACACACACACATATATATATATATATATATATATATATATATATATATATATATATATATATATATGTAGGAGGTGAGTTTTATTGTAGTACAATAAAGCAATGCAGATATCGGATAAGAAGCACTCTACAGTTTGTGGGACTGGAGTATGCATAATATAAGATCAAAAGATGGTTAAAGGAGTTCAATATATTTTATTATGCGCATTTCATGTTTTTTTAGCCTTCATATCATGTTCTCCTGTTTTATCTGATGAAAACACAAATATTATTGTTTGGTGATGTTTGTTTTTGAAATGCGCATAATAAAATATATTGAACTCCTTTAACCATCTTTTGATCTTATATTATATATATATATATATATATATATATATATATATGTATATATGTGTGTGTGTGTTATTGTAAGGTAGGTAACTATTCCATACCTTGATGACCAAAATAAAAGCTAAGAGACCTATTGGTCCCCAGCTCAGTGGCCATGGCTATCAAATCATAGTCTTCTCTACTCAATAGTATCTGACAGCCATGGCAGGTCTTGGTGTAACTCTCTGTTGGTTATATCTTCTCTCCAGCTAATGTTAAAATTCTTCTCAACAACTTAGCACATAATCCACTTATTTTTATTTCTATGGTTCGTGTTATGGCCCAACATTCTGGGCTGTATGAGAGCCCTGAAAAATCTAGGTTTCCGTTTTCTGTCCATCTGAAAATTACATATTTTGTCTAACTGGTGTACTGCAACCCATGTCAGTCGTTTCTTACATTAAAATCATCCTTACTTTCTGGGATATAACTGCCTAAATATTGAAACTGCTGCACCTGATTAATGATTTAACCATTTAAGAATTTTACTTGATAATCATCATTGATTCCAACTGTTTCCATACAATTTCTGTTTTGCTAACATTAAGATGTAAGGGCGGTGGATTGGCAGTATCGGTAGAGGGTCGGACGCCATGCTTTGACGCATAGAGTTACGGCCCTTGCCATACTGAGTTCAAATCCCGCCGAGGTTAACTTTGCCTTTCATCCTTAAGGGGTCGATAAAATAAAGTACCAGTAATGTACTGGGTAATTGCTGGCCTTGTGCCAAAAGTAGAAACAATTAAGATGTAAGGGCGGTGAATTGGCAGTATCAGTAGAGGGTTTGGACGCCATGCTTTCTAGCATAGTTACGTCCCTTTACAGTCTGAGTTCAAATCCCGCCTAGGTTAACTTTGCCTTTCATCCTTACGGGGTCGATAAAATAAAGTTCCAGTAATGTACTGGGTAATTGCTGGCCTTGTGCCAAAAGTAGAAACAATTAAGATGTAAGGGCGGTGAATTGGCAGTATCAGTAGAGGGTTGGACGCCATGCTTTCTAGCATAGTTACGTCCCTT
>OZ024763.1:4657619-4665119 GCA_964016885.1 Eledone cirrhosa
AAAAACAAAGACGGTTGAACTGCTTTACGTTGAGTACTCTCTATATTATTGCATTACGATTGACCATACGGAATAGACCAGCTCTACACAGTGGTGAACCTCAAACCTGAATAAATACAGATATACATATATAATGACAAATTAGAATGTAGAAGTTAGGATTATCCGTCATTAGTTGTCTGCTAGGCATCATAGGCATTTGTTCTTGTTAGAGACAAGATACCTCAGCCCAGGGCGAAACAATAACTAAAGTAAGTTATTGGGATAAAAAGAAGTGGGTGGAGAAAGAGAAGGAGAAGGAAGGACATGTGAAGAGACACGATGGGTGAGAAAGAGATGGGGTAAGGAAATTAGAGAGGTGAAGTGATTGAGGTTAGAGGGAGAGAGTGAGAGAGCAAGAGAGAGAGTGAGAGAGAGTGGGGGGAATTATAGGAGAGAGTAGTGGGAGGAAGCAATATGAGGGAAGGCAACAAATCAGTGAGAGAGAGGTGGGGGGGGGGAGACGTACGAGAGCGAAAGAAAGGAAATAAGATGAGAGCGAGATATGAGGGAGGAAGTAGTATACTAGAGGGAGAGAGGCAAGAGTATAGGGGTAGGGGGAAGCAGAAGTATGAGACAGAGAGAGGTGAAGGAAGAGAGAGAGATATGTTGGAAATAGAATGGGAGAAAGTAAGACAGAGAGAGAAATAGAGTAGAGGGAGGAAGTAATATTAGAGAGAGAGAGAGAGAAAGTGAGGGACGGAGCAGTTTAAGTGTGTGTGATAAAGAGAGGCGGGGGTGACTAGAAGGAGGAAAGCAAGGAGATAGAGAATGGTGGGAGAGGGAGGAAGACAACAGTGTAAAAAAAAAAGTGACGACGGTGGGGGAGTGGGTTGGTTATCTCCCCCTGCTGTTATGTGGCTTGTTTGGTTTGTCCCAAGAGAACATGGTTGGCATGTAAATTGATGTCGCTAGTGTGTAGCAGACGACCTATCAAGTGGGACTGACTGCATAAGAATTTTATTGTATGTTCAGTGACAACTACAGGAGGCAACTCCGATATTTACAGAAATGTTTCTAAAAGAGTTGTCTCTCCTGTGCTGAGAAGGAGAGAGATAGATGTTTTACCGACCTCGAAAAGATGGACGACAAAGTTTTTTTTTTTTTTTAAATAACTTGCAACTTCATTTTCACTGTATATAGCGATGTATATATATTTGCAATGTAAATATATTAGCGATGTATATATATATATTTGCAATGCATATATATGATTGGCAGTATCGTTAGAGGGTCGGACGCCATGCTTTGCAGCATGGAGTTACGGGCCTTTACGATTTGAGTTCAAATCCCGCCGAGGTTAACTTTGCCTTTCATCCTCACGGGGTGGATAAAATAAAGTACCAGTAATGCACTGGGATAATTGCTGGCCTTGTGCCAAAAGTAGAAACAATATATGATTGATGCAATATTTTGAATTGAGGTTTTGTAGGTCCAGTAGATAAGTTACACCTCTATTTTACAACGTGAAATAAAATGTCTTGCTCAAAGACACAAAAAATCGAACTCACCACCCAAGCTACAATGTAATATGGCTTGTTGCGATAATTCAAATGACCAGTTATGTCATGCAAATTGTTATGGTGTGTCTATGAGGTTACCACTACTTTACATTATCAATAAGTCTTTAATACAGGTTGATATCTATTTGTAAACAATCATACAAGGGAAATAACCCCGAACTTTATGATAGGATATTACCATCGTTTTCCATGCTTTTTGCCGCATCTCGCCACTCAAGACTTCTACCCAAATCTTCATTGGTCTTCCTCTATACACACACACACACATTTCATCTTTAAGAGTTTTCACCCCATTTAACAAGATATTTTATAGCATCTTTGTATATATATATATATATATATATATATATATATATATATATATATACCACAGAAAAAAGAGAATCAGTTTTGCGACGAATGGAATTTATTGGACATATTACAATCGTTTCTTGATTCTACGAAGCAGATTTTCCCATATGAAATCTGCTGGGCATATAAAAAAAATCGAAATAACAGAAGTAAACTTCATTCCATCATGTTTTTCTGTTCAAATTCTAGCTGTTGCATAATAGTTATCACCGAAATATACATAACAGCAAACATGTATAAATGATGTTTTTAAATTGTTTTTAAATTACTCTGGAGTAAACAGACCCACCTGTTCACTTCATTGAGTGCTCTACCCTGCATATTTAAGTGTCGGTAATTAACCAACACATGCTCAAATTTATCTATCTATATATATATATATAGAGAGAGAGAGAGAGAGAGTTGTGAAATTTGGTGATAGAAAATTGAAATTCACTCTACTGCTGAGTTCCAAGGACGCCAAACGTTAGACGAAGCGAATTTGTTTTCGCTACCCTCTTGGCTTGATACCTTATTATAAATGTGTCCTTTGTTTCTCATGTTTGGTTCTAACACTACAGGATCTGCTTCATGTAATGGTTGACACCATTGTGGTATTATTTCAGTGGAGGCTGTCGAATTACTTTTTACTATGTTAACATTAGCTGTTGCATGTGGCGAGACAACACAAGAGATTTCCTGCATCTTGTCTAATGTTGTATAGAGAGGAATGGCTTTCACCGGTAATGGTGTCGCCACTAAAAACGCGATGGGAGTGCCGTTATTGTTGCTGAAAATGATGTGGTTTTTGTTGTTGTTGCTGCTGTAACTGTAACTCTCAACACCAGCTTGCTGAGCTATGTCATCCATATTTAATGTGTTAGTAGTAGTAGTATTAGTAGGATGAGGAGGATGAGGAGGAGGAGTTGTTATCACAGAACTTCTGGAAGTCCTCAGTGATGATACTTCCATCATTTCCTGTTCGTTAACTGAACTGGTTGGAGTAATGATGCGTACATAAGCTTTACAATTCTGTTTGGACATGCTTGTGTCTAGTTTTATAGCATGCTGGTGGTTATTTACAAGCTTTGGTGTGGAATCAGTAATAATGTCAACAGGCTGAAACAAACCTTTTGAGACTGGTGTTATAAATGGTATTGATGTTACATCTCCATTAGGGACAACACACGAGATTTCTGGAGTTACTTTACAGTTTGTGTTCTTTATAACATTCCCACTTAGGGTCGGTGTTTGCAAAGGCAATGAAGAACAATCATATTGATTGTTATAATTCACAGGAAATTGTTGTGTGCACTTGCTTCTGGTTAAATGTTTTTCAGGCTGGGATACGTTAAGGGTTAATACAGCATTTGTTGTTTGAGCTTGTGTCTGTGGTTGACTTTGATGGTCACAATTCTGTCTTACTCCAAAGTTTGTCGTCGTTTCCATTTCATCTGAGCTTGACACTGATCCTAGATTTGAGCTGCCATCTGAGCTGCTCACCAGTGAACCGTTCTTATAACATTGGTTCAAATGGCTCATGACACGTGTTTGGAATTCATTGTTGCCATAGTCTTTTTTAGATAGACAGCGCACAACCTCGTTCATGCAGTCATTGAAACCGGCTTTGTATCGTGGGTGATCACGGAACCCTTGCTCTTTCGACATAACCTCTGCAAATTGGAAAACAACAATTATTATTAATAATATCATCATTATTATTATTATTATTATTATTATTATTATTATTATTATTATTATTTGCATTTATCTTGCTTTATGTTTATACGAGTTATCACCAAGTCACAACCAGTGACCTCAAGAGACAACAAGGTCCGCCATGTTCAAGAAAGAACACACATATTCACACATGCATCCTTAGTGTTTAGACTTGTGATGTACTTATATTGACAGGATCTTCCTTAGTATATGGGCAGTTCCCATTAGTACTATCTTTTGTATTTCTCCTATACGCGGGTTTCCTGGGATTTGCGATAAGTAGTCGTTAGACCCCTTAGGTATCATTCCCAGAGCGCCTACAACCACTGGTATTGTTTTAGTTTATTATTATTATTATTTTTATTTTTATTATTATTATTATTATTATTATTATTATTGTTATTATTATTATTGTTATTGCCTGATGAGGAAAATCAAGGTGGAGAGGGAAGTGCTGCTTTCCAGCCAGTTTATTGAAAGGTGGGTGATGAGAGAGACAAGAATGGCTTGTGTGAATGGGCCTACCATGAGCGAGTGCCTGTAGTATTGAAGGCAACCAACTGGGAGAGGGCACTTGCCCTAGCAACCAGGGTGACCGTGGCTTTTGTGGGCTTTCTCCATGAGTAACCCTTGGAGTCTCCTCACCTTTGGGGAATTTCTTATGTTTGTTTTCTTTAAATGTTCTTAATTTCTGTTATAAATTTTATTTTACACAAAAAAAAACACACTGTGTCATCCTGTACCATCTTTAATGTCTTCTTAATGTCCTATTATATCGTGCGTCCATCCTTTATAGTGAGTCTGGGCTAGGTGTTTACATTCGGATACGATGTGAGCCACTTTCCTCTCTCTCTCTCTCTCTCTCTCTCTCTCTCTCTCTCTCTCTCTCTCTCTCTCTCTCTCTCTCTCTCTCTCCACAGATCCTACAGAGTGGGCTAGCCTCCTCTTTGTCAATATGGTGTTTCACCCACTTCATTCTGAGGACTTTCTCCTGTGCAGACAATAGCATTCCCACTGTAACTTTTTAAAAGTTTCTTCTTTTTAACCAGCTCCATGTCTGTGGATCTCTGAATTCCATTTTCTTAAAAAAGGTGCTATGAAGGGTTTTTTCATGAAAGTTGCTTTTCCTCTTTGTTGTTATTTCCTCCTTGGACATCCCCTGGTCTATTGCCTTCTCCTTCAGTACAGCTTTGAGCATTGGCTCCCTACTCTCAGACACATAATTGTGCAGACTGTTTTTCTCCATCTGAACACAGTCCTCTAAGATAAGACCCGCTGATAAGACCCCTTCCACCTTCATATCTCTTTAAGTAGAGTCTATCAACATCACTCCTCTTGTGGAACATGCTGTAAGTAGTCATTAGTAGTCTTTCTATCCATTTCTTTTAGTTCAGTAACATTCCATTTGAGAATTCCCACACTGTACCTAATAATAGACACAGCTTGGGAATGTATTGCATTTATGACATTCCTACTATTTAGATGTGGTTTTAGTATGTTCCTTAGTATGTATTCAGATCTTAATAGCTCCTTCATTTTATTGTTCTTGATGTCATCTGCCTCCAGAACATCCAAATACCTGTATCCCTCTTCAGTGTTGATTTCCTTTATCATCTCACCCATTGGTACCTGGATTCCATTGCTTCTGTTCAATTTACCCCCTCTTCATCACTAGGATTCCACACTTATTAACACCAAATCCCATACATATATCATGGCTGAAAATATGGACAGTGTTAACAAGTACATCCAACTCCTTCTCACTTTTCCCAAAGAGTTTTAAATCGTCTATGAAGAGAAGGTGGTTGATGGTAAGCTCTCCTCTTCCCGGTTTGTATCTTGCTTTCACTTTTTGCAATATGAGGGGTAAGGACAAACAACAAAGGGGACAAATTATCTCCTTGGAAGATACCTTTCCTGATCTTCACTCCTCCCAAGTTATCTCTGTCTCCTAGGTCTTCATACTATTATTTAATAGGTATCTGATGTCTGCCAAGTTGAAGATCTCTAGGCTTTTGGTTATCCAAGAATGAGGAACTATGTTGAATGCCTTCTTGTAGTCTATCCATCCTGTGTGAGAGGTGTAAGGGAGATAAATGCGAAAGTCCGAAAGCTTTTAGTTGATAAGAAAATTAGGATGTTGTTGTTATTCAATCCGGAGCTTTGTAGTTATGTAAGAAGTGTTTCCAGACATGTGAACAACATGTGAAGAATTCATTTCTTGAGTTTAGGCAATCGCTATTCCGTAATCTCTTTAGAATATTTATCCGTTCATCAATACATAGTCCATAAGATGAATTGCCCCTTGCGTATGGCTTGGACTTAGTGATGGCTTTCCGTTGAATGGAGTAGTCTATACTTGAGTCCTTGAAGGACGATACATGAATTCTTCACACGTTGTTCAAATGTCTGGAAACACCTCTTACACAACTACAAAGCTCCGGATTGAATAACAACAACATTCTAATTTTCTTATCAACTAGAACTACTTTTCGGACTTCCGCAGTTATCTCTCTTACACCTCTCGCACGCAGTTTTGTATTGCCTGGGTGAAGCGACCGTTTCTGCGCATGCGCGTTCATACAGTTGCCCTTCCTGTTCCGTATAACCATGTCCATTACGAGGTGAGGATCCGCTAAATGAACTAACTGTTGTGTTACCACTTCTACCTAACTCGTCCCATGGACTGAGTGCTCTACCACTACGGATATTACCTTCCAGTGTTCTACCTCTCTCTCTCTCTCTCTCTCTCTCTCTCTCTCTCTCTCTCTCTCTCTCTCCCTCTCTCTCTCTCTCTCTCTCTCTCCCCCCTCTCTCTCTCCCCCCTCTCTCTCTCTCTCTCTCTCTCTCTCTCTCTCTCTCTCTCTCTATATATATATATATATATATATATATATATATATATATATATATATATATATATATAGTGGTTCATCAAAAGAGATTGATAAAATAAGTACCTGTTTCTTGGTGCTGAATCCAATCTATCTTCTTCAACTTCTGGACAGTCATTTCAAGTATTTCAGCCTTTTCAAATTTAGACACGTGACTATTCTGTAAAATATAAGAAAGATGGAGCTTTAAATTTAGTAAGACTTAAGTCCTGTGGTACAATCACACAAATCAGATTGAATCACCACTAATATATTACTGGTACTATGTGTTATTATCCCACCATGGATTAAAATGGATGAAT
This sequence comes from Eledone cirrhosa, assembly GCA_964016885.1. Lineage (NCBI taxonomy): Eukaryota > Metazoa > Mollusca > Cephalopoda > Octopoda > Eledonidae > Eledone > Eledone cirrhosa. The sequence continues at coordinate 4,664,427 of OZ024763.1, forward strand.
TCAAACTGTAGAACATAAACTATTGCAAATACACAATGCCAAATTTTGTCAGGCCCTTGTGATTCTTCTCAGCGTGACCAAGAACAATTCCTATAGAACATCAATGTAATCAATCACTCTGATCCCAGAGGCCTGTGAAGGTCATGGGCACTGCTACTTCTTTCAGAACATAAACCCTCTAGAACTTTTTCTCGTCTTACCTATCTCTCACCCTTCTCATCAGTCATGCGATGTCTACCCGCACTCCCTAACTTTCCCTGCAATAACCATTACACCTAGCCATTGCTACCCTAAAGACTGGCTGTCTGGAACTCTCCCCCAGTTCATGTTTTTTCTCAAAGGATTGTTGGATCCACAACATTTTAAACAAAACACCAACGACCTTCACCCCTCATGCATCAAAGGGTCATTGAAGGGAAGGGGGCAAGTCAATTAAATCGACTCCTGCGTATCACTGGTATTTCGTTTAATTGGTGGAATTTGAACTACTACTACTACTACTAGCACCACCACCACTACTACTACCACTACTACTACTACTACTACTACTACTACTACTACTACTACTACTACTACTACCATCACTACTACTACCATCACTATTACTACTACTACTACTACCATCACTATTACTACTACTACTACTACTACTACTACTACTACTACTACCATCACTACTACTACCATCACTAT
>OZ024763.1:4670119-4677619 GCA_964016885.1 Eledone cirrhosa
ATATATATATATATATAAATATATACATAGACACACACACACACATACATATATATATATATATATATATATATATATATATATATGTGTGTGTGTGTGTGTGTATACCCAGTTTGAAAGCCTCTACAATGCAGATGGTAAATCTTGGCAACGAAATCCAGTGGCAATAGGAGAAGGAGAAGGAAAACAAACGTAAATAAAGGTAAAAGGTGTAAGGAGAAGAGAGGGAAGAAAAAGAAGAATGCTAGAGTTTGTCTACCTTAAAAGATTTATTAGGCCCTATAATTCGGATTCAAATCCATCAATGGGGGTGGCTTTTCGAAGGGAATTTCTCAGTTGGTTTCACTTCAATTTATTTTAATTTCTCAGTTGTTTAGTTGTTGATTGTCAAAGCTGTTTCGTCACTCATTTTGTGACCGCCTCAGTGCCTACTTTTGTTATTTGTGGCTCCTCTTTGTTCTGTTTTATACCATCTTGTCTTTGTGAGCAAAGTTTTTAATTGGCAGCATGACTCTCCCCAAGTATAACTTTAAAAATTAAAATGTCATGATGTTTAGGTGGGGACTTGTATTTTTAATTTACTAATAACATATTAATTTTTGGCAACTTTTCTAAAGCAATTTGTTATATTTTGAAACGTGAGCTACTTTTAATGAAATTGCTGTGACCATTTTGCTGTAGCTCACGAACATTCTTTTCCTTTTATCTCGTATTTGATTACTCCTACTTTAGTTTTAATGTTCCATAGATTCGTGGATCCCCATCGGTCTCAACAAGGGGCCTGCAATTGTACGATGGCGAACAACTGGGCGTCTGATTCGTTAAATTGACATGGGCGTAGCTCAGTATTCCACTGCCACGTGTAGTCGTAACATAGTCTCAAACGAACCAGCATGACTCAATTACATGTGGAGTTAACCCTTTGATAGAGTGGAATTTTGTCACTTAACACTAAGTAAACAAGGATAAGCTCCAGTTTGATGAACCTCTGGACTTAGGATGGTGTTTAACTCAGTGAGGGACTAGCGTCTTGTCCAGAGAGATGGGGTCTCACTAATGATGGGGTAACACTAATGACACTCGGACAGGCCCAGCTTGACGAGCCTTTGTTCTTGGGACATACTTTAACCATATAATGGACTGGTGTCTTGTCCAGAGGAAGGGAGTCTTGTACTTCTTGTCACGTAACACCAATGAAACTGGATAAGCTCCAGTGTGACGAGCCTTCGGATTTGGGACAGACTTTAACCCTGTGATAGACTGGTGTCGTTTTAGGGGTATTTTGTACCCTCAGTCATTAATGCTAACGAATCTAAGATGAAGGAATAATATAAAAGGACTGAACGAGAAAGAAAAGTAGCAAACACTCACCCTCTTTGCTGGAGATTTCATTGTGGTTGATGTGATGGTAGTACTGGCTGTATTGTTACTGTTGTTGTTGTTGTTGTTAATAGTGGTGGTGGTGGTGGCGCTAATTGCCAGGGAGGCGTTGGTTTCCTCTAACTCCATTCTGAAAAGCTTGGTCCTTCTTCAAAACCTTCTGTTACAGATACTAGAAATAAATAAATAAATAAATAAATAAATAAATAAATAAAATGATAAATCATCCATCATCATCATCATCATCATTACTATCGTCATCATCAATATCACCATCATCAATATCATCATCATCATCTTCAATATCACCATCATCACCTACATCATCATCATCATCATCAATATCACCTTCATACAGCTTATATGTGCTTCTTCATAATTACTCAAACTGAAACAAATATTATATACAAATTGTCAAGAACAAGGACTGGTGCTACTATTAAGGCCAACTAGGGAGCTGTCTAAGGCATAGACCCCAGAGAGGTGCAATACTGAACCTTAAAAGATCACAGGTTCAGACATATTTTTATAATCAAATTATTTATATAATAATTTCCTACAACCAATAAAGAAATCGCTAAACAGATTTGCAGCGTTGTGAACATATCATAATAAATAGTGAGGGTCACATGATTTGGTGTGGGTGAGTGTGGACTGTGTAGTAAAATATTCGGGTTTAGTAATTTTCTTAGTGTGGTCATGACAAGAAGTGTCAAAGTCTATACTTGTCAGCTTGCCCAACTGTAAAGTGGCAGGTAACTAGGAGAAGGAGAACATACTATGTGGCTGGTCTAGAGCGCTGAATACCCCCACTGACATATTGTAGAACTTGTCTAGGGCGCTAAATACCCAGTCATGCTTTGTAGTGCTATCCAAATGTTATGGTCGTTGGATGGGATGGGATGCCCAACATACTTTTCAAAAGTTGGGTTGCCGTTTTTTTTTTTTTTTTTTTTTAAACTCTTAGTCTTTAAGAAAAGGCCAGCACCTACTGTCATTTATATTTCCAAGGCATTCGAGACTAGTTGGAAGGAAGGGAAGAAAGTAGCCTTAAACCAGAGACCTGATATAAATGTATGCAACAAGTGGACTTTGCTACAGCCAATTAGGGATCCTTGGGCTACAGAATATTTGGGTCCCATAGCACATAAGGAATTTAATGAAAATAAAAAGTACATAAATGATAGAACAGATAGAACAATGCTGAGATTCCAGCATCCATCCACGCTGACCTCTAAAACAGAGGTGATACCCACAGAAAGATAAATGCATTAAACAACAATAATACTCTAAAGTTTGATAAGAAATGCGTTTTTTAGCTATATTGTAATACATATTTATAATAGGACTGGCTCCTTTATATATATTTTAATACCAACTTAAAACACGACCGAGTCCTCTGAATACATTCAAACCAGGGTCTTTTCACCCCTTCCGGAGGAAACCCTCTCTTATTGACCTCCACCGTTCTCTGTTTTGGTTTTGGTCATGTCAGGGGTGCAGTCGTACTCACCACGCTTGGCCAATTGCAGGTTGGTGAGGCTATTTAACCTATAGCTGGGTAAACTCAGTTCTTCAGCTGAGTGAACTGGAACAACATGAAATAAAGTGTTTTGCTCAACAACACAATGCAAAGCCCGGCCTGAGAATCGAGCTCACAACCTCAGAATTGTAAGCCCGACGCTCTAACCACTAAGCCATGCGCCTTCAGAAAAGATATTGATATAGAATTAAAACAGGACTTTGAATACATTTTAGTATATATATATATATATATATATATATATTTAAAACAAGACTGGTCCCTCTATATATATTTTAATATATATTTAAAATAGGATTAGGTCCTCGATGTATATTTAAATATATATTTAAAATAGGACTAGGTCCTCTTTGTATGTTTAAATATATATTTAAAACATGACTAGGTCCTCTGTATATATTTTAATATATATTTAAAATGGAACTGGTTGCTCTGCATATATTTTAACATATTAAAAAAACAGGACGGGGAAACCTTTGACTTTAGGGCCCTTGACTGCAGTCAACATAGCCCCGTGTGTAAATCCAATGTTGATTCTGCCAGATGTATCCAAATACCAATTGATGGCGATTAAATCAGGCGATGGGTGTAGGACTACCACAGGAATTCAGAACGCAAAGAGCCGCCCGTAACAAATACTGCAACGAGGCCTGAGGGCGTCAGATAACAAAACGCGTGTCTGCGATGATGAAATAGCGCCACCTTCCGGAGTTTGCTCGCTCGTGTTGGCACATTGTGAGTGTAGCAGAGATAGAAGCCATCGTCCCTGGGAATACATCTGCCATCACTGCTGCTCTCTTAGAAATGGTGCATGTGTCTAAGATGTGCTTGAAGTCGGATAATTTTACAATATGTTATGTGTGTGTATATGTATTATGTTTCAGTATCTGTGTATGTGTATGTGTATGCTATGGCCCCTATCTTTGACTTTGTATGTATTTGTTCGTGTGACTGAGCGAATGAGTCTGTCTACACGTCCGTGTGATTGTGTGAATGATGTGTGTGACTGTGTATAACTATTCGTGTGGCCGTGTGTGGGTAGATGAGTGTATGTGTCTATCAGTGTTTGTGTAGGTAGGGATGCGAGTATATGTGTGTGTGTGTGTGTGTGTGTGTGTGTGTGTGTGTGTAGATGTGTAAGTATGCGCGTGTGTTTATGTGTCAACGTGATTATGTGTGTAAGTGTATGTATGTGATTATGTGTATTTATGCACATATGTGACTCTGTGTGTATGTGTGTATGTATGAGTTTGTGCATGAGTGTGTGTCTATGTATGTATGTGTGTGTGAGAGTGTGTGTGTGTGTATGTGTGAGTTTGTGTATGAGTGTGTGAATTTGTGTATGAGTGTGTGTGTGTATGTATGTGTGTGAGTTTGTGTATGTATGTGTGTGTGTGTGTGTGTGAGTTTGTGATTATGTGTATGTGTGTGAGTTTGTGTATGTATGTGTGTGTGTGTGTGTGAGTTTGTGTTTATGTGTATGTGTGTGAGTATGTGTGTGTGTGAGTTTGTGTTTATGTGTATGTGTGTGAGTTTGTGTATGTATGTGTGTGTGTGCGTGTGTGAGTTTGTGATTATGTGTATGTGTGTGAGTTTATGTATGTATGTGTGTGTGCGTGTGTGAGTTTGTGTTTATGTGTATGTGTGTGAGTATGTGTGTGTGTGAGTTTGTGTTTATGTGTATGTGTGTGAGTTTGTGTATGTATGTGTGTGTGTGCGTGTGTGAGTTTGTGTGTGAGTTTGTGATTATGTGTATGTGTGTGAGTTTGTGTATGTATGTGTGTGTGTGTGAGTTTGTGTTTATGTGTATGTGTGTGAGTTTGTGTATGTATGTGTATGTATGTGCGTGTGTGTGTAAGTTTGTGTTTATGTGTATGTGTGTGAGTTTGTGTATGTATGTGTATATGTATGTGTGTGTGTGTGAACAAGGAAACAAATTTACTTACATTCGGTATTTCTGATAAATCTCCTGTATATGATATATCCATTAAACTTTTGACGTACATATGCTGATATATGTGTGTGTGTGTGTGTGTGTGTGTGTGTGTGTGTGTGTGTGTGTGTGTGCTGAGAAGGAAGACAGACAGACAGACAGACACAGACAGACAGACAGACAGACAGAGAGGAAGTGAGACTGAATGTAAGTGACTGGAATAAATATGATGGAGGTGAGAATGAGTGGAGTTTTAAGAATCCCTCTCACAATATGACGACCTGTTAAACACCTTTCTACGATATCTCTCTGGTGGATCACTGGCTGTCACTGACTGGTTGTGATGGTGACAATGGGGGGGTGGTGGTGGCTGTGGTGACAGTGGTGGTGGTGGTGTGGTGGTGTGGTGGTCGTGGTGGTGTGGTGGTGGTGGTGGTGGTGGTGACAGTGGTGGTGTGGTGGTGGTGACTGTGGTGACAGTGGTGGTGGTGGTGGTGTGATGGTGTGGTGGTGGTGGTGTGGTGGTATGGTGGTGCTGGTGGTGACAGTGGTGTGGTGGTAGTGGTGGTGGTGGTGTCACTGACTGGCTGTGATGGTGACAATGGGGGGTGGTGGTGGCTGTGGTGACAGTGGTGGTGGTGTGGTGGTGTGGTGGTGGTGGTGTGGTGGTATGGTGGTGCTGGTGGTGACAGTGGTGTGGTGGTGGTGGTGGTGGTGGTGTCACTGACTGGCTGTGATGGTGACAATGGGGGGTGGTGGTGACTGTGGTGACAGTGGTGGTGGTGGTGACTGTGGTGGTGGTGGTGTGGTGGTGGTGGTGGTATGGTGGTGACTGTGGTGACTGTGGTGGTGGTGGTGACAATGGGTGGTGGTGGTGACTGTAGTGACAGTGGTGGTGGTGGTGGTGTGGTGGTGGTGGTGGTGGTATGGTGGTGTGGTGGTGGTGTGGTGACAGTGGTGGTGGTGGTGGTATGGTGGTGTGGTGGTGACTGTGGTGGTGTGGTGGTGGTGTGGTGACAGTGGTGTGGTGGTGGTGTGGTGGTTGTGGTGGTGTGGTGACTGTGGTGGTGGTGACAGTGGTGGTGGTGGTGGTGGTATGGTGGTGGTGTGGTGGTGTGGTGACAGTGGTGACTGTGGTGGTGGTATGGTGGTGGTGTGGTGGTTGTGGTGGTGTGGTGGTGGTGTGGTGGTTGTGGTGACTGTAGTGGTGGTGTCGTGGTGACAGTGGTAGTGGTGTGATGGTGTGGTGGTGGTGGTGGTGGTGTGGTGGTGGTGGGGTGACAGTGGTGGTGACTGTGGTGGTGGTGGTGGTGGTGATGATGGTGGTGTGGTGTGGTGATGGTGGTGGTGTGGTGGTGGTGGGGTGACAGTGGTGACTGGTGGTTGTGGTGGTGGTGGTAGCTGTGGGAGGGGTGTCAGTGGTTGTGTGGGATGAGAGGGGTGTCTCTGACTGTGGATGTGAGGGTGGCAGTGGTGGTAGGAGGAGTGTATGTGTATGAGGGAGGTGGGGGGTGTTATATACACTCAGCAGTGGGGGGGGGGGGTTGTCGTGTGTGTGTGTCAGAGTAACTGCATGTGGAGGTGTGTCAGTGTACGTGTGATTGTCAATGTGTGTACGTGTGCCTATATCTGTGTGTGTGTGTGTGTACGTGTGCCTATATCTGTGTATGTGTGTGTGTGTGTGTGTACGTGTGCCTACATCTGTGTGTGTGTGGGGGGGTATCTATGAACGTATGTGTGTGTGTCTATAAGTGTGTGTGTGTGTGTATGAGCGTATGTGTGTGTCTATGTGCGCGTGTGTCCACGAGCGAGTGTGTGTGTGTATGCGAGCGTATATGTGTCTATGAGCGTGTGTGTGTGTGTGTGTCTATGGAGGTGTATATGTGTGAGCGTGTGTGTGTCTGAGTGTATGTAGTATATGAGTGTGTGTGTGTGTGTGTGGATGTAGTGTATGTGTGTGTGTGAGTGGATGTAGTGTATGGGATTGTGTGTGTGTGTGTGTGTGTGTGGATGTAGTGTATGGGAATGTGTGTGTGTGTGGATGTAGTGTATGGGAATGTGTGTGTGTGTGTGTGTGTGTGTGGATGTAGTGTATGGGAATGTGTGTGTGTGTGTGTGTGTGTGTGTGTGGATGTAGTGTATGGGAATGTGTGTGTGTGAGAGAGAGAAGAAAAGAAGGTTGAAGGAAGCCTTGCCTTTCTAGCGACTGTCAGTCTGGCTGTCGTGTGTGAGTGTGCTGGGAGTGGGGGTGTGGTTGGGGGAGGAGAGCATTGGAGGAGGGCGTGGCGAAAATGGATTTAAGGGAGCATGCTGAAAGAAAGAGAGGGGGAGGATAGATGCTGAGAGTGGTGGTGTGGTTGGAGGGTGGGGGAGAGTGTGGTTAGTGTGGCCCTTTCATTATGGGGCTGTCGAGAGAGAAAATGAGCTAAGAGTGGTTGGGGGTGGAATATTTTGGAGATAGGTGCTGTGTGTAAGGAAGGATCACAACAGGGGTTGGGCTGTTTCAAAAATGGGTGGGGGTTGAGTGTCTAGTGAGAGTGGTGTTATTTTCGGGAGTGAGGCATTGGAGATAGAGGGAGAGCATGAGGTCACGATATGAGTGGGTTTGTGGCGAAAAATGTAGTGGAGGAAAAACAGAGAGAAA
>OZ024763.1:4682619-4697619 GCA_964016885.1 Eledone cirrhosa
TCCATTCACAGCAATACATACACGGAGAAACGCAAAGGTCAGCATGTGTAATAAGAAGCTTGTCTTGACTCTAATATAATTGTTTCTACTTTTTGGCACAAGGCCAGCAATTATCCCAGTGCATTACTGGTACTTTATTTTATCGACCCCGTAAGGATGAAAGGCAAAGTTAACCTCGGCGGGATTTGAACTCAGAATGGCAAGGGCCGTAACTCTATGCTTCAAAGCATGGCGTCCGACCCTCTACCGATACTGCCAATCCATCGACTCTAATATAATAATAGTTGAACTGTTCCTAGTCTGTCATCTATCAATGAAGATAACATCACATCTAACACTGACAGCGGTTTCCGTTGTTTTATGTTCACCATGAAATCTCTTTTCTCTCTCTCTCTCTCTCTCTATATATATATATATACACACACACACACATATATATATAAATATATATATATATATATATAGTAATAATAATAAAATTGAAGACTAAAATCCAAAGAGGGCTCGATAAGGAAAATATATATCAAATATATAAAAACCGTAGAGAAATATCCAGTTCTGCGTTTACAGATTGACTTTGTTAGTTTCAGAAGATCCCGTTAAGGGTGAAAGCAGCGATTCTTTGCTTAAACTTTAATCTGTTATTTTAATAAATATATATATATATATATATATATATATATATATATATATATATATATATATATATATATATATATATATATATATATATATATATTTGGGTCGTCAAGTATGAAATTTGTAGAAAAAAACAAAGTTTGTTAATGTTTTATAAATACAAGGAATAGTTTTATTCATCAAAGTATGCACCCATATTGTCAATATACTGTTGCCATTTCAACGGTAGCTTGTTCAGTCCGGTGGTGTAACAGCCTGGTAATCGAGAGTCAAGGAAATCTTGGAAGGCCTGTTTTACAGCATTGTTGGAATTAAGTTGTTTACCTGTGAAAAAGTTTTCCAAATTCCGAAAGAAGTGGCAGTCAGTGGGTGCGAGATCTGGTGAGTATGGTGGATGATGGAGTACTTCCAACTCCAACTCGTGTAGTTTTGCCACTGTCATTTGTTCGGTGTGTGGTCTAGCGTTGTCGATCGGTTGACCAATCTAGGTTGTTTTTCTGCAAGTTTTTGGATCATTTGCTCCAGCTGGTTGCAGTATACTTCTGCCGTGATCGATGAGCCAGGTTTCATGAAATCATAATGGATCACACCTGAGCCAGACCACCAAACACTCACCATCAGCGTCTTATGATGAATATTGCACTTTGGGCTGAGTTTTTGTGGCTTATCCTTGTCCAACCACTGGGCTGAACATTTACGGTTATCGTATTGGATCCATTTCTCATCATGTTACAATTCCATTCAAAAATGGATCATTTATCTGACGAGAAAGCAACATTATGCAAGCTTCCAAACGTTGTTGTTTCTGCTGTTTATTCAGTTCACCTGGAACCAACTTATCCAACTTTTTCACTTTACTGACTTCAGCTGTGAGTTCATATTGTTTGCTAACACCAAATATTATCCACCTTTGATTCTGGCTCACCGCGTGGCTCATTCGTGAGGTCAAAGTTACCAGAACGAAATTTCGCAAACCAATTTGATACTGTCTGTTGTGTAGTAATATTAGAGCAAAATCCACCATTAATATTCCGAGCTGTCTGCGATGCTGTATTTCCACGTAAGAACTCATTTCATCAACGTGAAATAAGAAGCTGTTCCAAAAACAATGGTTGCATTTTAATAGGGTACGTCAAAGCTTATTTGTAAAACTGTTATATATTATATTTTGTCTGATGAAGGCATACCATAATTTAATTTGGTATCCCTGAAATATGTATAATGAAATAAATATGGTTTTATAAATATAGTTTCCATTTATTAATATCGTATATCTACTCCAAATACTTGTCGAGTGCTTTATATCAGTTATAAAAATATTTACTTGTTGTATCCCAACAATTTTAAATAGAACTTTTGCATATATATATATATATATATATATATATATACACACACATATATATATATACGTATATATAATACACACATACACACACATAAATCTCTCTCTCTATATATATATACACATTGAGATTTACAATTTGATATATAATAGCTAGATTTATAACTTACTTCAACTAATATTATATTATACTATATTATATACCAACGACGGAAATGAGCAGAATTAAAACCTCTGATTCTACTTCCGCCAGAAGTAGTTTAGTTCCGGTCAACCAGAGAAGCACGTAGGAATTAAAGTAAGGAAACTTTATTATTAATTTTCACTAATTTTACGCTGTATTTGTTTTTTGGGGTAATTCGGTTTAAATGTTTTGGAAAATGTTATTTCTAATATATTTTAAAATAATCATCAAACTGTATTCGCTGAATAATTTATAGATAGGGCACGTAATCTTAACACACACACACACATATATATAGTTATAATAGTGGAAATAGAGCCTCTACCGCGAGCTGGGGGGGGGGGGTCGGCTAGTTACCTCTTCTGGTAGTTAGCCGAGACCACCTAGCTTACGGTAGATTCTCTACTGCTACTAATATACCAACTCTGTATCTTACCAAATATCGAGTGCTTCTTTGATTTGTGGTCTTCCTGGTCCCATTACCGCTGACTCAATACTGTTACGAGCTCTGTCTCGTGTTGGGTTGTATTCAGAGTTAAGGCGGCTGTAGTGTGTAGTGTGTAAATAGATTAAGTAGAATCGAAGTCATTGATACAGCGTGTGTACAAACTTTATTGGCATATTTCAATTGCTTCGATATCGATCAGTTCAAGGTACAATCAAAATGACGGGACCCTCAGATAACCGAGTTTATGTGTACAAAGACATCTAGTGTTTAGATGTGTCTTCTCGCCACCAATAGTCCATGGTTTCTTTTATTGGCCACAAGTGAATTGGTTGGGAGAAGGTTGGAGGTCATTACAAGACTAAATGCAACTTGAAGGTGGAGTTTTACGCAGAAACTAGTGGGAAAATGGCTAACAAATATAAATAGTATACAGTTTAACTATACTTAGCATACAATTATATAAGACATTCAGTCCCCTGGTAGAGAGAGCTGAATACTACAGACCCACACAATCACTCTGAGCCCTTTCCCAACATTTGTTGTCCCACCTTCAGGATCATGCAGTAGTCTGCCCCATCCAATTTTGTCATTTTCGCGACTTTTATCTACCTTTGGGTGAGAGTACTTCCCTCTCCACCCTCGCCTTCCTTTCCAGGTGAAACTTGAAAAAAAAAAATCGGTGAATAATAATAATAATTGTTTCTACTTTTGGCACAAGGCCAGCAATTACCCAGTGCATTACTGGTACTTTATTTTATCGACCCCCGTAAGGATGAAAGGCAAAGTCAACCTCGGCGGGATTTGAACTCAGACCGTAAAGGGACGTAACTCTATGCTGGAAAGCATGGCGTCCGACCCTCGACCGATACTGCCAAATAATAATAATTGTTTCTACTTTTGGCACAAGGCCAGCAATTACTCCAGTGTATTACTGGAACTTTGTTATCGCCAAGGCAAAGTTAACCTCGGCGGGATTTGAACTCAGACTGTAATGGGCCATAACTTTACACCGGTACAGCCAATGGTATCAAATTTTGGCACAAAGTAAGCAATTTTGGAGTGGAAAGGAAAGACAATTCTACCAACTACAGTACTTCAATGGTACTTTATTTTATCGACCTTGAAAAGATACACGGCAGAGTTGACCTCGGTGGAATTTGAAGTCAGTATGTAAATGATATGTGTAAATGCATGTGTGTGTGTGTGTGTGAGTGTGTGTGTGTGTTTGTGTGTGTGTGTTTGTGTGCGCGTGTTGGGTCTTAGTTGGTTCCAGCTGATTTACCAACGTGAAATTAATGTAGCGTCTGAGCATTCCACAAACACGTGTATCCTTAACGTAATTCTCGGGGAGATTCTGCGTGACAGAGTGTGACAGAGTGTGACAGAGTGTGACAGAGTGTGACAGAGTGGTTCCTTTGGAATATAGGTACAGCTCCTTTTTTTTTATTTTGCTGAGTAGACTGGAGCAGTGTTTGTGTGTGTGTGTGAGTGTGTGTTTGTGTTTGTGTGAGTGTGTGTTTGTGTGCGCGTGTTGGACTTTAGTTGGTTCCAGCTGATTTACCAATGTGCGTCTGAGCATTCCACAAACACGTGTATCCTTAACGTAATTCTCGGGGAGATTCTGCGTGACAGAGTGTGACAGAGTGTGACAGAGTGTGACCTTTGGAACATAGGTACAACTCCTTTTTTTTTATTTTGCTGAGTAGACTGGAGCAACATGAAAAGAAGTGCTTTGTTCAAAGAAGAAGCGCACCAACAGGGAATCGAAATCAAGACATTGCTGTCGTGAACCGAACAACCTAAGTACCCAGCTACGCTCCGTCACATGTATACACACATAAACGCATAAACAAACACTGACACACGCAGTTGATATGTAAATATGTCCATTATATCTTGATTATTTACACATATCTTCTCTACCCCTCCTAACTGGATATACGTAAAATCCTTGTTTAGTTTATTCCTCGTTTCTGTCTGCCTCCCCCCCCTCTCTCTCTCTCTCTCTCTCTCGCTCGACAGACGTATCATAGTATTCATACATAGTACCTACTTGAAACTGTCAAGAAAGTCGTTTCTGTGGGGCGTTCACCCGCCACCCGTTTCAATCAATGCCTCACACCACCACCATCACTGCCACCACCTCCCATGTTCACTAGGCCCCGCCGCCACCACCACATAAATAAAGGTAATAGGTTTGTTTAAGATACAGAATCATCTTATTGTTTGAATAGCAGCACCCCCCCCCCCCCTCCCTCCCCTCATACCTTTTGGTATGTTGCAAACAGTCACCACGCACTTAGCGCATGCGCAGGCAACTTTTCTTACTTTAAATTCTTTAATACCAAACCGCCTGAAACTGCTCTTGGTTCTATGATACAAAACTGTTTTAAATTCTGAAATGTGTGCGTCCCACAGCAAACGTCCACAACACACGCCAACCACTATCAATAATTGTTTCTACTTTAGGCACAAGGCCAGCAATTACCCAGTGCATTACTGGTACTTTATTTTATCGACCCCGTAAGGATGAAAGGCAAAGTCAACTTCGGCGGGATTTGAACTCAGATCGTAAAGGGACGTAACTATGCTGGAAAGCATGGCGTCCGACTCTCTACCGATACTGCCAATCCACCGCCCTAGCATGGCGTCCGACCCTCTACCGATACTGCCAATCCACCGCCCTAGCATGGCGTCCAACCCTCTACCGATACTGCCAATCCACCGCCCTAGCATGGCGTCCGACCCTCTACCGATACTGCCAATCCACCGCCCTAGCATGGCGTCCGACCCTCTACCGATACTGCCAATCCACCGCCCTAGCATGGCGTCCGACCCTCTACCGATACTGCCAATCAACCGCCCTAGCATGGCGTCCAACCCTCTACCGATACTGCCAATCCACCGCCCTAGCATGGCGTCCGACCCTCTACCGATACTGCCAATCCACCGCCCTAGCATGGCGTCCGACCCTCTACCGATACTGCCAATCCACCGCCCTAGCATGGCGTCCGACCCTCTACCGATACTGCCAATCCACCGCCCTAGCATGGCGTCCAACCCTCTACCGATACTGCCAATCCACCGCCCTAGCATGGCGTCCGACCCTCTACCGATACTGCCAATCCACCGCCCTAGCATGGCGTCCGACCCTCTACCGATACTGCCAATCCACCGCCCTAGCATGGCGTCCGACCCTCTACCGATACTGCCAATCCACCGCCCTAGCATGGCGTCCAACCCTCTACCGATACTGCCAATCCACCGCCCTAGCATGGCGTCCGACCCTCTACCGATACTGCCAATCCACCGCCCTAGCATGGCGTCCGACCCTCTACCGATACTGCCAATCCACCGCCCTAGCATGGCGTCCGACCCTCTACCGATACTGCCAATCCACCGCCCTAGCATGGCGTCCGACCCTCTACCGATACTGCCAATCCACCGCCCTAGCATGGCGTCCAACCCTCTACCGATACTGCCAATCCACCGCCCTAGCATGGCGTCCAACCCTCTACCGATACTGCCAATCCACCGCCCTAGCATGGCGTCCGACCCTCTACCGATACTGCCAATCCACCGCCCTAGCATGGCGTCCGACCCTCTACCGATACTGCCAATCCACCGCCCTAGCATGGCGTCCGACCCTCTACCGATACTGCCAATCCACCGCCCTAGCATGGCGTCCAACCCTCTACCGATACTGCCAATCCACCGCCCTAGCATGGCGTCCGACCCTCTACCGATACTGCCAATCCACCGCCCTAGCATGGCGTCCAACCCTCTACCGATACTGCCAATCCACCGCCCTAGCATGGCGTCCGACCCTCCACCGATACTGCCAATCCACCGCCCTAGCATGGCGTCCAACCCTCTACCGATACTGCCAATCCACCGCCCTAGCATGGCGTCCAACCCTCTACCGATACTGCCAATCCACCGCCCTAGCATGGCGTCCGACCCTCTACCGATACTGCCAATCCACCGCCCTAGCATGGCGTCCGACCCTCTACCGATACTGCCAATCCACCGCCCTAGCATGGCGTCCGACCCTCTACCGATACTGCCAATCCACCGCCCTAGCATGGCGTCCAACCCTCTACCGATACTGCCAATCCACCGCCCTAGCATGGCGTCCGACCCTCCACCGATACTGCCAATCCACCGCCCTAGCATGGCGTCCGACCCTCTACCGATACTGCCAATCCACCGCCCTAGCATGGCGTCCGACCCTCCACCGATACTGCCAATCCACCGCCCTAGCATGGCGTCCGACCCTCTACCGATACTGCCAATCCACCGCCCTAGCATGGCGTCCGACCCTCTACCGATACTGCCAATCCACCGCCCTAGCATGGCGTCCGACCCTCTACCGATACTGCCAATCCACCGCCCTAGCATGGCGTCCGACCCTCTACCGATACTGCCAATCCACCGCCCTAGCATGGCGTCCAACCCTCTACCGATACTGCCAATCCACCGCCCTAGCATGGCGTCCGACCCTCCACCGATACTGCCAATCCACCGCCCTAGCATGGCGTCCGACCCTCTACCGATACTGCCAATCCACCGCCCTAGCATGGCGTCCGACCCTCCACCGATACTGCCAATCCACCGCCCTAGCATGGCGTCCGACCCTCTACCGATACTGCCAATCCACCGCCCTAGCATGGCGTCCGACCCTCTACCGATACTGCCAATCCACCGCCCTAGCATGGCGTCCGACCCTCTACCGATACTGCCAATCCACCGCCCTAGCATGGCGTCCGACCCTCTACCGATACTGCCAATCCTATCAATAATAGTTCAGGAAATCAGGTAAAACAACCCCGTAAATAAATGTAGGTTCCACTGAAATGCTCACGCGTTGAGAAACGAGTGAACATGGTGCGGACTGCGACAGGGAAGCTGAGAATATTCCAGATCTGCTTCGAAAAACTGGAAGGGCCGCAGGGTTAAGTGTGGGTGGGGATTAACGATTAAAATCCATTAAATATGTAATTTCTTTTTTTATTTTTTTTTTATTTTTATTTTTTTTTTTTTTTACTTCAGCCCAAGGTCGGATACTTTTTCGACATACAACGTATGTCATGATGTAACGCAGCAACAGTGTGGATAGCAAAATGATTTGATCTGAAATAACTATCTGGCCGTCTGCAGCATTAAGGCTTCTATTATATAGCACGTGCACGCGCACGCACGCACACACACACACAGACACACACACACACACACACACACACACACTATATATATATATATATATATATATATATATATATATATATTGGGTCGTTAAGTATGAAACTCACTCAGATGGTGGATGGGTGCTACACGAGAATGTTGAGAATGGCTCTGAACATTAATCAGTATACACTGAGGATGAAGAACTCAGAGCTGTATGGGAGCCTCTCAAAAGTCAGCTCGAAAGTGACACAGATGAGACTGAGGTTAGCTGGACATGCTCACCGACATCCAGAGTTGACATTGCACTCAGTGCTCCTGTGGGAGCCCCTACATGGACACACTGGAAGACGGAGACTGAGGTTGGCTGGACATGCTGACCGACATCCAGAGTTGACATTGCACTCAGTGCTCCTGTGGGAGCCCCTACATGGACACACTGGAAGACGGAGACTGAGGTTAGCTGGACATGCTGACCGACATCCAGAGTTGACATTACACTCAGTGCTCCTGTGGGAGCCCCTACATGGACACACTGGAAGACGGAGACTGAGGTTAGCTGGACATGCTCACCGACATCCAGAGTTGACATTACACTCAGTGCTCCTGTGGGAGCCCCTACATGGACACACTGGAAGACGGAGACTGAGGTTAGCTGGACATGCTCACCGACATCCAGAGTTGACATTACACTCAGTGCTCCTGTGGGAGCCCCTACATGGACACACTGGAAGAGGAAGACCGAGGTTAACATATGTTGATGCCCTAAGGACAGACACTGGTCTGATGGAGACGCAGGACATGGCACCGATAATGAGGGACAGAGACCGCTTGAGAGAACACGTCCACGGATATAGGGAATTTTACCCGCCCTTTATAGATACATGCTTACACATACATAACCACAAACCTACATGCATGCATATATATACACAAAGAAAGATACACGCACACATACATACATACATACATACATACATACATACATACATACATACATACATACATACATACATACATACATACATACATACATACATACATACATACATACATACATACATACATACATACATACATACATACATACATACATACATACATACATACATACATACATACATACATACATACATACATACATACATACATACATACATACATACATACATACATACATACATACATACATACATACATACATACATACATACATACATACATACATACATACATACATACATACATACATACATACATACATACATACATACATACATACATACATACATACATACATACATACATACATACATACATACATACATACATACATACATACATACATACATACATACATACATACATACATACATACATACATACATACATACATACATACATACATACATACATACATACATACATACATACATACATACATACATACATACATACATACATACATACATACATACATACATACATACATACATACATACATACATACATACATACATACATACATACATACATACATACATGATGGCTGCCTCCTCGTTATCGAGTATGGCTATTGCACGATATAACATTATTAATAATTATCAATTAACGCTATCGTGCAATGCCTGTACGTGAAGATTTTTTTAAAGTGACAAAAGACTCTATCTATCTCTCTCTCTCTCTCTCTCTCTCTCTCTCTCTCACACACACACACACCCACCCACACACATGTATGATAGCTATCATCCCCATAAAGCCACCACCACCGCCGCCGCCACACCACACCACAGACTACTAATATTCTATCTCTTATAATGAAGAATGTGACATCTCCTTTGATAAGAGATAACGACTAGAACTCCTTCTAATGTCGCAATGTATTGTGTATGTGTCAAAGACAGAGAGCAGGTGGAGAAGGGTCAATTGTGGACATGTATGTATTTCTAATTGTGAAGGCGTGTCACTTAGTGGTTATGTTGCGGCCCCACGGTAGCGGTGTTGTGAGTTCTATTCTCGGAACTGGTGGTGCCTCCTCGAACAAGACACTTTATTCTATGTTGCTCTTGTCCACACAGCTGACAAAAACATATGCGTGTATAATATATATATATATAGAGAGAGAGAGAGAGAAAGACGATCGACTTTCGTCAAATCGGACCGAGGGAACAATGTTTCCGTTGGTCTTTCCAATTGCTAATACTATCTATCGGTCGCAACTCCAGGTAGAAGGAGCAACGTGAAATAAAGTGTCTTGCTCAAGGACATAACGCATCGCCTGGTCCAGGAATCGAACTCACAACCTTACGATTGCGAATCCAATTCTCAAACCACTCACCCACACGCCTTCACTATATATATATATATATATATATATATATATATATATATATATATATATATATATATATATATATATATATATATATATATATATATATATATATATATATATATATATATATATATATATATATATATATATATATATATATATATATATATATATATATATATATATATATATATATATATATATATATATATATATATATATATATATATATATATATATATATATATAACTGAAAAGTATAGAAATTATTGTAGCAAGAAGCCAACAGTATTCCATAATATATAATATATATAATATATTCCATAATATATATATATATATATATATCATCATCATCATCGTTTAACGTCCATCTTCCACGCTGTATTCTCCTCTCTATATTGTATTTTGAAGAGCCCCGGTAATTATTCCCTTGAGCTCATTAAATTACAGGGATAAACGCCACTCCTTAACTCTATTGTTTCTACAGATATATATATATATATATATATATTTATATATATATAGATATATATATATATATATATATATATATATATATATATAACAACGCATTCGTGAGTGAATGATAATATATTAATAAATGTTTCTACTTTTGGCACAAAGCCAAGCAATTACCCAGTACATTACTGGTACTTTATTTTATCGACCCGCGTAAGGATGAAAGGCAAAGTTAACCTCGGCGGGATTTGAAAATAATAATACTATTAATATTCGGTTCGAGTGCAAGCAAACAGCCTCAATTACACCACGTGTTCAAGACTTCTAACGTCATCCTTTTTTTTCCAGCGGTTGTAGGGAGAATGCATTTATGTATCCTCCATGTCAGAGCGAAAACAAATTTTGTTTTTTAAATTTTCGGCAAAGCCAGTCGGTAGCAGATTAAGCTAACCAGCCGATGTATACTTTAGAGAATACTATATATTCTAAACAGTTCCAGGGTGTAGCAGAAGGGGGAGGAATACTCAATCTTGATATAGGGCAATAACCCCCCGAAACAATTGTAGATTGATTTTCTCTCTGCTACTGCTGGAACAAAAGGATAACGTTAGTCATCTAGAAACACATGGTGTAGGGAGGCTGTTTGCTTGTAAACGAACAGAATATTAATAATATTATTTTTCACTCACGCATATATATATATATATATATATATATATATATATATATATATATATGTAGATAAATCTACCAAAATATACAGTAGTGTCCAATCCGTATGAAGAACTCAATGTAATCCAAATATCATGAAAAGAGAAGATGTATTCAAAATTTTTTCGATGAAAATCACAGGAAAACAGAGTCAAGATAAATTAATAAAAATAATGAATAAAAACAAAGAAAGAGTTCCTTATATTAAAAATTCATCATTTTACGATGTATCACATATATATCCTAGAAACGATCGTAAAATGATGAATTTTTTATTATAAGGAACTGTTTCTTTGTTTTTATTCATTATTTTTATTAATTTATATATATATATATATATATATATATATATATAACGAAGGAAATGTGGTAAGGAACCAGGTGGACCATAACGCACCAAAATACTCAATACTTGAGGTAGTAGAGTGGGTAATAGGAACCAGTAAGACCCCGACAGCTGAGCTCAAGCCGTTTCGATGGCTAATTCTGGACTAAATGAAAATTTATCCTGGTATTTAAATGGTTTAAATTTATCCTGATTTAAATACCAGGATAAATTTTCATTTAGTCCAGAATTAGCCATCGAAACGGCTTGAGCTCAGCTGTCGGGGTCTTACTGGTTCCTATATATATATATATATATATATATATATATATATATATATATATATAAGCTGTCTAAACGTATTGTTATTACTCTGGGGTACTATTCCCATTCGAGTGCTAAAGCTACATACCGAATTTGCATTCGTTAGCTTGGCCGCAAACTAAAGCTTCGTTAATGCTGTACTAAAATTTGTATATATATATATATATATATATATATATATATATATATATATATATATATATATATATATATATATTTATGAGTGATACATATATGAGTGTGGCTACCTTTCACGGCGGTGTGGCTCAATGAAAAATTTAATTAAGCAAATAATTATTAATTAGAGCTATATATAACAAATTGCAAGTTTGAAGAATTATAAGATAAAATATACCCAAATTTTCATCACCCTCGTCCGTAGAAATCAACTAGTTAAATAATCATTTAAACGAGGCTATAAGTTTAAAATGTAACTATGAAGAAATAATAGACAAATGATACAGACTATTTTCCGCGAGGAACAGTCAGATAAAATTTATCTGGTCATTCCTTTTAGCCCGTACAAATTAACTAGACAACTAATCATTTAAACGGAGCTAAGTCTAAAATATAAGTTAGAAGAAATATATATATATATATATATGATATTAAATAAATGGAAACTATATTTATAAAACCATATTTATTTCGTTATATATATTTCAGGGATATCATATTAACAATATGTTATGCCTTCTTCAGACAAAATACAATATAAATTAAATATGGTTTTATATAATATAAATTAAATATGGTTTTATAAATATAGTTTCCATTTATTTAATATCATAAATATACTCCAAATACTTGTTGAGTGCTTTTATATCAGTTATAAATATTTACTCGTTGTTAACCCAACAATTTAAATATAACTTTCCATATATATATATATATATATATATATATATATATATATATATATATATATATAGTGACGAAACATAAGTCAATTGCATGAACTCATAATCCTTTATTTACTGCTATATATATTTCGATAATAGCCATTGAATGGCTATGACCTCATCAGGCAGTTAGTCAGTTCTTAGATATGCCAGCTCTGTGTTTATAGTGTTGATGGTATCAGAGCCTTGGGACATATATATATATATATATATATAACTTATATAACTTATTTTGTAGATATAACTTATTTTATTTTCTGTGATAGAAATTACATTTCGTTTCGTTTTATTTTAATTTAATTTAATTTTTTTATTTTTAATTGATTGATAATATAGTTAATATAATCAAAATATAGAAGAAAAAACAGACGCAAATGTTAGGTTAATGAGACCCGAAAATGCAACTGGAATCTTTTAAGAATATTTATTTATTTTACCGGTTTCAAAGTGCTTATATATGTTACAACAGCAGGGGTCCGACGAGCTTTTGGTTCCCGAGTCGGGCCAGATCGATAAAGATCGAACCATGAGCTGATCATTAGCAAAACGCTCGTCACCAATCAATAAACATAATGAAAGCTTAACACATCGCCCTTATATATATATATATATATATATATATATATATATATATATATATATTGGTAGAGCGTCGGACGCCATGCTTTGCGCATAGAGTTACGGCCCTTGCCATTCTGAGTTCAAATCCCGCCGAGGTTAACTTTGCCTTTCATCCTTACGGGGTCGATAAAATAAAGTACCCGTAATGCACTGGGGTAATTGCTGGCCGTGTGCCAAAAGTAGAAACAATTATATATATATATATATAGATATAGATATAGATATGTGTGTGTGTGTGTGTGTGTGTGTGTGTGTGTGTGTGTGTACACTCATAAATATACACCTATATCTATACACACACAGACACACATTTATATATATATATATATACACACATACACACATTATACGTATTACATACATATACACACATATATACATTAGAAACGCAAAGGCTTCTGTCCATTAAAGTTAATGTTAAGAAATAAAGGTATCAGGGTTTGTGTAAATAATTGCAGGGAAGACAGCTTAGCATCAGGTAAGGTTTACCTAGCGAAATTGCTGTTTACTTTGTAATTAATCTCTAGTTATTTAGATATTGCTCTTCCGTACTACAACTTTATATGTCTACATGTATCTAGGACTATACCCGTTGACCGACCGCCGGTCTGTGTGTCTACTTGTCTCGAAGTATGCCTTGTCTGTGTACTGTGCATTGGCTTTTGTGAATTGTAGAATGTTTGGCGAGACACGTACACACCTACATATATACCTGTCTGTCAATCTATCTATCTATCTATCTATCTGTCTGTCTGTCTATCTATCTATCTATCTATCTATCTGTCTGTCTGTCTGTCTAATATTAATTCAAAATATTAACAAAATAGAACTTCTTTTGATCAAGTATATTTTATTATACATATTTCAGAGGTACTGAGTTAACTTCAACAGTACGTCCTCATCAGATAAAATAAGATGATGCATGACATACCCTGACATAGTAGATGGTTAAGATTCAGTCATGGTACCTCTAAAGTATGTATAATAAAATATACTTGATCACAAGAAGTTTTATTTTGTTAATATTTTGAATTAATATATTTATATATTATTTATTTATTTATTTATTTATTTATTTATTTATCTATCTATCTATCTGTCTGTCTGTCTGTCTGTCTATCTATCTAAGACCAAGGGAGCACCCCTTCTCTGTGCTCCTGAGGAGAAGGGTTGCACACTTTTTTCGGGGGTGTGTGCGACCCCCCAAGGCGCCTCCTCTCTATTGAGGACTTTGTTATAAATCTTATTTTTTGTTATATTTTATTTTATTTTTATATATTGTTATTGCCTCCTCCTTATTGAGGACGCCTTTTTATGTAAACTCCCCCCGTTGTACTTGTCCCACTTTTGATGCCCTGGTGGCAAATAAAAGAAACATATCTATCTATCTATCTATCTATCTATCTACACACTTATCTATTTATCTATCTACCTACCCACTTATCTATTTATCTATCTGTCTATCTATCTATCTATCTATCTATCTATCTATCTATCTATCTATCTATCTAGCAAGTTTT
>OZ024763.1:4708444-4718444 GCA_964016885.1 Eledone cirrhosa
TGTAATAGCTACATCACATCACTGCTATAGTCCCTGTAATAGCTACATCACATCACTGCTATAGTCCCTGTAATAGATACATCACATCACAGCTATAGTCCTCTAATAGCTACATCACATGACATCACATCACAGCTATAGCCCCTGTAATAGCTACATCACATCACAGCTATAGTCCCTGTAATATCTACATCACATCACAGCTATAGTCTCTGTAATAGCTACATCACATCACTGCTATAGTCCCTGTAATAGCTACACCACATAACAGCTATAGTCTCTGTAATAGCTACATCACATCACATCACAGCTATAGTCTCTGTAATAGCTACATCACATCACATCACAGCTATAGTCTCTGTAATAGCTACATCACATCACATCACAGCTATAGTCTCTGTAATAGCTACATCACATCACATCACATCACAGCTGTAGGCTCTGTAATAGCTACATCACATCACATCATAACTATAGTCCTTGTAATAGCTACATTACTGGACACCACATAACAGCTATAGTCTCTGTAATAGCTACATCACATCACATCACATCACACCACATCACAGCTGTAGGCTCTGTAATAGCTACATCACATCACATAACATCACATCACATCACATCACATCACAGCTGTAGGCTCTGTAATAGCTACATCACATCACATCACATCACAGCTGTAGGCTCTGTAATAGCTACATCACATCACATAACATCACATCACATCACATCACATCACAGCTGTAGGCTCTGTAATAGCTACATCACATCACATCACATCACATCACAGCTATAGTCTCTGTAATAGCTACATCACATCACACCACAGTTATTATCCCTGTAATAGCTACACCGCATTCAAAATAAGATTTGTTCAATAAACCTATTATAAACATTTGAATAGACAAGCGTATATTTGAGTTAATCGTTGCAGGATGTTATGGGGGTAAGCACAGAATAACCATCCTAGACACCTAAAACAACATGTTATAGTATTTATGACATTGTTTCACACAAATATATGATAAACGCGTATGGACATCACTGGACGTGTGGTTGGAGTAGACTGTGCCATCGACTTTTGTCACTTTCGCTACTTTTATCTACCTTTGGGTGAGAGTACTTCCCTCTCCATCCTCGCCTTCCTTTCCAGGTGAAACTTGAAAAAAAATCGGTGAATAATAATAAATAATTGCTTCTACTTTTGGCACAAGGCCAGTAATTATCCGAGTGTATTACTGGTACTCTATGTTATCGACCCCGTAAGGATGAAAGGCAAAGTTAACCTCTGCGAGATTTGATCTCTGGCCGTAAAGGGACGTAACTCTATGCTGCAAAGAATGGCGTCTGGCCGCCCACCGAGGTTGATAAATAATGGTTTCTTATATAGGCACAAGGCCAGCAATTTGGGAGTAGGGGAAAGTCGATTAAATCGACCCCAGTGCGTGACTGGTACTTTATTTTACCGACCCCGTAAGGATGAAAGGCAAAGTTAACCTCGGCTGGATTTGAACTCAGATCATAAAGGGCCGTAACTCTATGCTGCAAAGAATGGCGTCTGGCCGCCCACCGAGGTTGATAAATAATGGTTTCTTATATAGGCACAAGGCCAGCAATTTGGGAGTAGAGGAAAGTCGATTAAATCGACCCCAGTGCGTGACTGGTACTTTATTTTACCGACCCCGTAAGGATGAAAGGCAAAGTTAACCTCGGCTGGATTTGAACTCAGATCATAAAGGGCCGTAACTCTATGCTGCAAAGAATGGCGTCTGGCCGCCCACCGAGGTTGATAAATAATGGTTTCTTATATAGGCACAAGGCCAGCAATTTGGGAGTAGAGGAAAGTCGATTAAATCGACCCCAGTGCGTGACTGGTACTTTATTTTACCGACCCCGTAAGGATGAAAGGCAAAGTTAACCTCGGCTGGATTTGAACTCAGATCATAAAGGGCCGTAACTCTATGCTGCAAAGAATGGCGTCTGGCCGCCCACCGAGGTTGATAAATAATGGTTTCTTATATAGGCACAAGGCCAGCAATTTGGGAGTAGAGGAAAGTCGATTAAATCGACCCAGTGCGTGACTGGTACTTTATTTTACCGACCCCGTAAGGATGAAAGGCAAAGTTAACCTCGGCTGGATTTGAACTCAGATCATAAAGAGCCGTAACTCTATGCTGCAAAGAATGGCGTCTGGCCGTCCACCGAGGTTGATAATAATTGTTTCTACTTTTGGCACAAGGCCAGCAATTGTCCCAGTACATTACTGGTACTTTATTTTATCGACCCCTTACGCTCTCACAGCCACTACTACCAATATCCAGCAACCACATTAACACTGCTACCATGATAACCATGACCACCACCACCACCAACTACAACACCACCACCACCACCAACTACAACACCACCACCACCACCACCACAACACCACACCACCACCACCACCACCACCAACACACCACCCACCACCACCACCAACCACAACACCACCCCCACCACCACCACCACACACCACACCACACCACCACCCACCACACACCACACCACCACCACCACCACCACAACACCACCACCACCACCAACTACACACCACCACCACCACCACACAACACCACCACCACCCACCACCAACCACACCCACCACAACACCACCACCACCAACACCACCAACAACCACCACCACCACCACCACCACAACACCACCACCACCACCACCACACACCACCACCACCACCACCAACTACAACACACACCACCACCACCAACTACAACACCACCACCACCACCAACTACAACACCACCCCACCACCACCAACACACCCACCACCACCACCACCACCAACTACAACACAACACCACCACCACCACCAACTACAACACCACCACCACCACCAACTACAACACCACCACCACCACCAACTACAACACCACCACCACCACCACCAACTACAACAACACCACCACTACTACAACACCACCAACAACTACAACACCACCACCAACTACAACACCACCACCACCACCAACAACAACACCACCACCACCACCACCAACTACAAACATCACACCACCACCACCAACTACAACACCACCACCACCACCACCACCAACTACAACATCAACACCACCACCACCAACTACAACACCACCACCACCACCAACTACAACACCACCACCACCACCAACTACAACACCACCACCACCACCACCACCACCAACTACAACATCAACACCACCACCACCACCAACTACAACACCACCACCACCACCAACTACAACACCACCACCACCACCAACTACAACACCACCACCACCACCACCACCAACTACAACACCACCACCACCACCACCACCACCACCAACTACAACACCACCACCACCACCAACTACAACACCACCACCACCACCAACTACAACACCACCACCACCACCACCAACTACAACATCAACACCACCACCACCAACTACAACACCACCACCACCACCAACTACAACACCACCACCACCACCACCACCAACTACATCACCACCACCACCACCACCACCAACTACAACACCACCACCACCACCACCACCACCAACTACACCACCACCACCACCACCAACTACAACACCACCACCACCACCACCAACTACAACACCACCACCACCACCACCAACTACAACACCACCACCACCACCACCAACTACAACACCACCACCACCACCACCAACTACAACATCAACACCACCACCACCAACTACAACACCACCACCACCACCAACTACAACACCACCACCACCACCACCACCAACTACATCACCACCACCACCACCACCAACTACAACATCAACACCATCACCACCACCAACTACAACACCACCACCACCGCCACCACCAACACCACCACTACCAACACCACCACCACCAACACCACCGCCACCACCAACACCACCACCGCCGCCGCCACTATCACCACCACCGCCGCCGCCACTATCACCACCACCACCACCACCGCCGCCACTACCACCACCACCACCACCACTACCACCGCCACCACCACCACCACCGCCGCCACCGCCACCAACACCACCACCACCACCACCGCTACCACCGCCACCGCTACCACCGCCACTACCACCACCACCACCATACTCCCGGCGTCTATACATTGGTAGAGACACGTTGAACAGGTTTTTTTCTTTCTCATTAAAACTTAAAACATTAACTCGCACACGTTTTTTTTATCACAGGGAACAATATATGTGTGTATGAGTCTCTGTGTGTGTGTATATGTACAACATACCCCCACACGCACACACATATATATATATATATATACACACATACATATACATATATATATATATATATACATGTCTGTGTGTGTGTGTATGCGATTATTGGGTATGTGTATTGGGTGAATGAAAATCTAACGACGCCATAATGTCGAAAGGAACGGCTATTATTCCCATGTAAAACAACCGACATTATGTTTATGGCGAAAATATTTCTGAAATGCTCGGAAACAAATGAAAACAACGTATAACAATAATATAAACAGGTATTAATAAAGGATAATGGCTATCATAATCATTTATGGTTTCTGATTTAGGGACAAGGCCAACAATTTGGAGGGGAAAGTTAAGGATATCGACTCAGTGTGTTACTGGTATTTTAGCAACTAAACAAATATGAAAGACAACATTAACTCTGTTAACACTGAAGAATCCCGAAGCTTACAGCGACCGAAACTTTGTAGTAATTGTTTCTACTTGTTTAACCAGTGCATTACTGGTACTTTATTTTATCGACCCCCCCGTAAGGATGAAAGGCAAAGTTAACCTTGGCGGGATTTGAACTTAGAATGGAAAGGGCTGTAACTCTATGCGTCAAAGCATGGCGTCCGACCCTCTACCGATACTGCCAATCAACCGCCATCGTGACAAATGTCCATTGGAATTTAAGTCCAACGCCTTAACCACTTGGCCATCGTGCTCAATAACAAATATAGCGAATTATAGTCACATCAACATTGTTGGCTATGATTGGTCAAACTGACATTGAGGTCAGATTGACATAAAAAAAAAAAAATTGGTTTATCGGAAATGAACGAAGAAAAACGGTTCTGAAATACGTCAGCTGCGAAATTTTACACAGGATGACAAAAATGTCTTCCACGTTAAGATTTTGTTTTTCAACATCAGCTTAACCTAATGAAAATATGGATTATATATATGAGGGGGGGGGGGGGGGGTTAATAATAATTGTTTCTACCTTTGGCACAATGCCAGCAATTACTGGTTCTTTATTTTATCGACCCCGTATCTTCTCCATTTCAATAGGACAGTTATAGGACCTATATTTAATAAATAAATAAAATTAAATTAGAAGGTGTGATGTGAGAGGGTGTATTGCCGGTCACCTTGTAAAAAAAAAATGGCGTCACTCTCTTAGAGGTAAACTCGTCAACCCTTAACAAAATTACAGGTCAGCGGCATATCTTACAACACCGGAAACCAGGCGAATGTAATCAGGTCTGCCAGTTAATTAACTGCAATCAGATATCCGAACGAAAATAGCTTTATCTACATGGGTTTCAAATACACATTACACATTACACACTACACATTGTGTTTATCTTGAGCTGTGAACCCCAAACCTTTCTTTATTTTTACTCACGGTGCATTTAAGAACAAGTAAAAATATCTGGCACATTTCGTACGTAAATTGAAAAATGTATTCAAAAGAGGTATTTATATACATATTAGCAGAGCGTGTAGTAGACATATAGATAATTAAAAATATAGAAAAATGTTTGTACTTCCTTCTTTAGTCAACATCTACATAATGTGTCTCTCTCTCTCTCTCTCTCTCTCTCTCTCTCTCTCTCTATATATATATATATATATATATATATATATATATATATATATATATATTATATATATATATATATATTATATTATATATATATATATATATATATATATATATATATATATATATATATATATAAATATAATATATTATAATATATATATATATATAAATATAATATATTATAATATATATATATATATAAATATAATATATTATAATATATATATATATATATTATAATATATTATAATATATATATATATATATATATATAAATATAATATATTGTAATATATATATATATATATATATATATATATATATATATATATATATATATTATAATATATTATAATATATATATATATATATATATATTATAATATATATATATATATATATATATATATATATATATTATTATATTTATATATATATATATATATATATATTATAATATATTATAATATATATATATATATATATATATTATAATATATATATATATATATATATATATATATATTATTATATTTATATATATATATATATATATATTATAATATATTATATATATATATATATATATATATATATATATATATATATATATATTATAATATATTATATTATATATATATATATATATATATATATATATATATATAATATATATATTATAATATATTATATTATAGAGTAAAATGACAAGAGGTCGGACATGTTGAATTCCCTTAATTATTCATTTCTGCGAACACTATGCACATTTCTGTGGCCAGGTTACGTATGAACCTGGTGACATCATCAGGTGTATATTACATAATAGTTATATACCAAAGGAATGATGGTAAACACATTCCAAAAGACTTTATGGAAAAAAGCAAAAAAAAGATGTTTTTTTTTTTGTTTGTTTTTGAATCAAAGGCCATCGTGGTAGCCTGTTGTTCTCAGTTTGGCTCGTCGCCTTTGACGTATATATAATATAATGTACATCCAGTCAACATCTACATACTGTGTCTCTATATATAGCCAACACTTACCCACTGTCAGTATTGAATATGTGGACAGACAGACAGATTGGTATACAGGTTGTCAACATTATTGTAACCATATTTCTAACAGAACACCTCAGCAGCTGCCTAGTTGGGCTTGATAGTAGCACCGGCCCTTTAAGTATGACATACAAATATGTGATCCTTTAAGGTTTAGTTATGAGTCTCTCTGAGCTCTGTGCCCTAAATGACTGCTTAGTTGGCTTTAATAGTAGCACATATCCAATATGTATGATATAAAACAAGGATCCTTTAAGGTTCAGCAATGCATCTGCCTGAAGTCTGAGCCCTAGTTGGCCTTAATGGTGGCGCTGGCCCTATATAAAACAAGGATCTTTTAAGGTTCAGTAATGCATCTGCCTGAAGTCTGAGCCCTAGCTAGCTTCCCTAGTTGGCCTTAATGGTGGCGCTGACCCTATATAAAACAAGGATCCTTTAAGGTTCAGTAATGCATCTGCCTGAAGTCTGAGCCCTAGCTAGCTTCCCTAGTTGGCCTTAATGGTGGCGCTGGCCCTATATAAAACAAGGATCCTTTAAGGTTCAGTAATGCATCTGCCTGAAGTCTGAGCCCTAGCTAGCTTCCCTAGTTGTCCTTAATGGTGGCGCTGACCCTATATAAAACAAGGATCCTTTAAGGTTCAGTAATGCATCTGCCTGAAGTCTGAGCCCTAGCTAGCTTCCCTAGTTGTCCTTAATGGTGGCGCTGGCCCTATATAAAACAAGGATCCTTTAAGGTTCAGTAATGCATCTGCCTGAAGTCTGAGCCCTAGCTAGCTTCTCTAGTTGGCCTTAATGGTGGCGCTGACCCTATATAAAACAATGATCCTTTAAAAGGTTCAGTAATACATCTTTCTGAGCTTTGTGCCCTAAATGGCTGCCTAGTTGGCTTTAATAGTAGTGCCAGTCCTGACTGCTACGTAGAACATTCTATGAAAATGACCTCACATCAGAAGGTCTATTCTTTTTAGTCATATTCAGCTTTATCGATGTTGTTGTCGGGCCTCTGTTGGTTTCGACGACGATTCTTCTAATTGTTTGACCAACGGAACACCCTGTTCATGAAATTGACGTGCAAGTGGCTGAGTATTCCACAGATATGTACCATAAAAGCAATTCTCAGGGAGATTCAACATGAGACAGTGTGCGACACGGCTATCACTTTGACTTACAGGTACAGTTCATCTTGTATTAGAGTGTAAGTGACTGAGTATTCCATGGACATGTGTTCTCTTAACGTAGTTCTCAGGGAGAATCGGCGTGAGTCAGTGTTTCTTTTTGAATTACAGGCAAAACTCTTCTTTTTTTTCAGTTGAGTGGATTGGGGTAGCGTGAAATACCACCACCACCACCACCACCACTGTACCCCTCGACCACCACCACTACCACTACCACTACCACTACCACCACTAGCACCACTACCACCACCACTGTACCCCTCGACCACCACCGCCACCACTACCACCACCACCACCACCACCACCACTGTACCCCTCGACCACTACCACCACCACCACCACTACTACCACCACCACCACCACCACCACTGTACCCCTCGACCACTACCACCACCACCACCACCACTACTACCACCACCACCGCCACCACCACCACCACTGTACTCCTCGACCACCACCGCCACCACTACCACCACCACGACCACCACCACCGCCACCACTACCACTACCACCACCACCACCGCCACCACTACCACCACCGCCACCACTACCACCACCACCACCACCACCACCGCCACCACTGTACCCCTCGACCACCACATCGTGAAGAAGCTCTCCCTTCACCATCTTTGAGGCCCGACACTTCCGGGATAGGTAACTAAATCCTAATTCTATTCAACAACAAAACAACATTTATCCCGGAGCACTAATTAATTACTCTTCTTAACTTAATGTCTAAAAGGTACAATGGATGGGGGTGATGGGGTGGGCAGGGAAAGAAGATCGAAGGGAAAATTGAACGATTGACCTTACGATGGAGAGCCAAACACCTTAAACACTAAACCACTAGTTCTCACACCAACGTTGATGTCCACAAGCTGTTACGCCTACGAGCTTAATGAGGTCTGGCATTGCTGTTTTGATCTACAGATAACAGAATTATGATTTCATTTGTTTTGAAAGATAACGGTTTATAACCTCTGTCCATCCCCACGCTCGGGGGGGGGGGGGGTAGCGACTTCTCAATTCTGTCCTCCGCTAGGACCGTGGGGCGGCATACGCGTGGGATTCTGCACGTCGGGTAGACAGAGGGAGAAAAGGGGGTTGAGGCGAGGCAACCTTTCATTAACTGGTTCCTACTGTCACTGTTGGTCACAACGCGTTCACATACATAACACTGCTAAAGCTAAATTGTGTTGGTTTAGAACCCTGATTCTCCAAGAAAGCACCGGGAAAACTCACGAAAGACATATGCAGAGAAGGGATATGTAGGGGGGGGGGGGATCGTTGGGAAGTTAGACATGTGAATATAAGCACACACGCATATATATATATATATATATTCATAGAGATCTGGGACTTGTCTATTTCTTCTCACTTTCCGTTGCTTAAACTTTTTTGTTTGTTACCCTGGCGTCCCCTTTGTTTACGTGTCCCAACGACTTTTTTTAGCCGTTGTTCGCACCAACCTGAGGCATATGGCCCTTAAAGCGATGAAATGCCTGGGACGGTTGGAGGATCACTGATGAAGGACCTACTTTTTCACATGCCCCACCATTTGCAACGGGCAGCCTATTATTTTCATATATATATATATATATATATATATACACACGTACGTACGTCCTCACATACAGACCAAAAGGCATACACACGTGTACACACACACAAATACATACACACAGAATTATCCAAAGAAACCCTCTTTTAAGTCCATAAACAATAGGAAGTAGCGATAATAAGGAAAAAAGGGAACCGCAAATTGCTCGGGTTTCTCACTAAAGACGGCATTCCTCAGCAAATATTTTCCGTATCAATGATTATCGATTAAAGAACAAAACATCTGGCCATGAATGATTTGCCAGTGGTTCTCAGAGCTCTTTCATGGTCAGTGACCAATTACCTCTGGT
>OZ024763.1:4725944-4728444 GCA_964016885.1 Eledone cirrhosa
CCACCGATCTCACCGGCTCAGCTATTACTCTCACCCCTTCCAACACCCAAAGCTACTGTTACCTTCACTACATGCCTTTACGTACACAAAACCTACCATCCCATCAGCATCACAATCACCACCACCACCACCACCACCACTACAACAACACAATCACCATCACCACCACCACCATCGACACCGCAACTCCCACGATCACCAACAACACCACCATAACCACTACCACTACCGACAACGACAATACTACCACCACCACCACCACCACTACAACAACACGATCACCATCACCACCACCACCATCGACACCGCAACTCCCACGATCACCAACAACACCACCATAACCACTACCACTACCGACAACGACAACAACAATACTACCACCACCACCACCACCATCAACAGTGAAGGCACGTGGCTTAGAGATTTGAGCTCTCAACTAACGATGGTGAGGTCGTGAGTTAGATTTCATCACCTGGCGTCTCACTTCACCCTGGGCAAGAAACTTTATTTCACTTTGCTCCATTCTACTCCAAAATGGCGGCTTTCTCACACAGTGTACCACACTGAATATCTCCGAGAACTACGTTAAGTGATCACGTGTCAATTTCACGAGCAGAGGTTCCATTGATTGAATTAACTGGAATACTCATTGTCAGAATCAATGGCGGCCCAACAACAATAAAGATATATTAGAAATAGCACTGATATAGCGTAGAGATGTATATGAACGCATATCTTTATGTATAATAGACATATAAGTCTCACTATGAATGTTTTAAACCGTGATCATGTCACAGCTCTCTCGGTAGTCGGTGAGAATGCCAGGCAGCTGTTTCTTGATTTTTATCCGTCGACACACACATATATATATATATATATGTGTGTGTTTATGTGTGTGTGTGTATATATGTATATATGTATATATGTGTTGGTCGGAAAACGCCCTTCTAAAGACCTTTCTCTCCCCATCATCACACCTCACTCTCCAAACAAACAAAATACTGAAACGTGGTCAACATTTATAATGACATGGGCGTGGTAGTGGTACGGTGTGGTATGGTGTGATGTGGTGCGGTGGTAGTGTTAGTGAAAGTGCTGCGGTTGATGATGGTGGTGCAATGGTGAGGGTGGTGGTTGTAGTCGTGATGGTGATAGTGGGGTGATGTGGTGGTGGAGCAGCTTTCAGGCGTCATGTCTACGGCTCACTTATCTGACTCTAATTATTATTCAAGGTCGGCCTTTCTTAAATGAATACAAACTTAATTGCTGTTGACTTGGACTTACAGGCTTTTGCTTCCCTCAGCCTCAATATAGTCATCCGAACTGCGAGAAGACGCAGCCAAATCTCCTTCATTTACCATATTTCTAACGAAATCTCACTGCTTATGGATTACAAATCGGTGGTGGTGGTAGTGTTGGTGGTGGTGTTGTTGTTGTTGTTGTTGTGGTGGTGGTGGTGGTGGTGCTGCTGCTGGTGGTGGTGGTACGCTCGTTCTATTGCTTTTTTCAGTTCAAATCTATCCATAAACATGTGTGACATAAGAAACTCTACCACCAACAATAGCAATAAGACTGCCATTACTATTTATATATTTGTATATATATATATGTGTGTATACGTGCACACACACACACACACACACACACACACACACACACACACACACACACACACACACACACACACACACACACACACACACACACACACACACACACACACACACAGACACACACACACAAATGATATTTTTGTATAAGCATATAACTAATAATTGAGATAAGGGGAGCAAGCAAGATTCAAACAATTTTTTAAAATAAATTAAAAAATATAATTTAAATATTTACCTATTCCAATTCCTGTTACCGACGGTTTCACTTCACAAAAGATTGGAGATCCCTAGCGACCTCCAATGGAAAAGTTTAGATCATCAGAAAGCATTTTCCTTTCCTAGGACAAAAAAGTCCCAGGAACGGCAAAATATATTGCCATCTGCCAGCTAGCACAGGATCGAATGGGGCCGAAAATTTGGCCTATGCATGAACCAGCCCATAGTAGAAGCGGAAGTAAACATAGACGTGTTGTCTACCTCGCCACTAAAAATAGCAGCTAAATAGAACAACAGATTTGTTCTCTACATAACGGAGAATATTAAAAGAAGTTAATATCCCCACAGGTACTAAGTACCCCTGGAAATATATAGGGTGTCTATGATACAGTGGTTATATATATATATATATATATATATATATATATATATATATATATAGTTTGTGTGGATGTAATATTTAGTACATGGATGCATGTATACACACACACACATATATATATATATATATATATATATATATATATATATATATATATATATATATATATATAACGAAGGAAATGTGGTAAGGAACCAGGTGGACCATAACGCACCAAAGTACTCAATACTTAGGGTAGTAGAGTGGGTAATAGGAACGAGTAGGACCCCGACGGCTGAGCTCAAGCCGT
>OZ024763.1:4733444-4740944 GCA_964016885.1 Eledone cirrhosa
TTTTTTCAAGTTTCACCTGGAAAGGAAGGCGAGGGTGGAGAGGGAAGTACTCTCACCCAAAGGTAGATAAAAGTCACAAAAATGACAAAAGTGGATGGGACAGACTACTGCATGATCCTGAAGGTGGGACAACAAATGTTGGGAAAGGGCTCAGAGTGATTGTGTGGGTCTGTAGTATTCAGCTCTCTCTACCAGGGGACTGAATGTCTTATATAATTGTATGCTAAGTATAGTTAAACTGTATACTATTTATATTTGTTAGCCATTTTCCCACTAGTTTCTGCGTAAAACTCCACCTTCAAGTTGCATTTAGTCTTTGTAATGACCTCCAACCTCCTCCCTACGGGGGTCGATAAAATAAAGTACCAGTAATGCACTGGGGTAATTGCTGGCCTTGTGCCTAAAGTAGAAACAGTTATTGTATTGTTCTGGGGTAGAATGGACGTTATAAATTGTGTAACGAGATGGCACATTTGAATTATAAGTAACTGTAATTACAGGTATATTTTATCAAGTAGCTGAACATTGCCCTTAACCTAACTCCCAAGCAGTGTGAAACG
Source organism: Eledone cirrhosa (assembly GCA_964016885.1). NCBI lineage: Eukaryota > Metazoa > Mollusca > Cephalopoda > Octopoda > Eledonidae > Eledone > Eledone cirrhosa. Next base: position 4,734,005 of record OZ024763.1, read on the forward strand.
ATATTTGACTCCCTCGCAGGCACCCCTCTCTCCACATTTTCCCGTCCCCAGATGGAGCAACACGTTGTGTTTCTTCAGTAAAATACTTTCTTTTTCTGGCCTCTGCCAATAGTCGCTGCCGGCAGCTAGTATCAGCAATGGAAAGAACAATGAAGACTTTGTTCCTTGGTCAAGTCTATGAATTAGCTCCTTTCCTCTTCCTTTTATATTCTAATGATGAGGGAGGTGAATATATATATATATATATATATAACGGCTGCGTTCACATCTGGAGAGGGGATGGGCCGGGCCCCGCAAGGTTTAAAGTGCGCAAGACAGTATATCACGAGGGCACGTCTACGACGCCATCAGGGGTTGTGGGTTCTTACACACACACACACACACACACACACACACACACACACACACACACACACACACACACACACACACATATATATATATATAGGGAGTGTAACTTGGAGTTACTGCAGGTTCACCCGGGTGAGCACTCGATGTTTCGGTTCACTTCTGTGTTGAGGTGTAGAGCATATATATATATATATATATATATATAGGAACCAGTAAGACCCCGACGGCTGAGCTCAAGCCGTTTCGACGGCTAATTCTGGACGCAATTCAGTCAAGAATTAGCCGTCGAAACGGCTTGAGCTCAGCCGTCGGGGTCTTACTGGTTCCTATTACCCACTCTACTACCCTAAGTATTGAGTACTTTGGTGCGTTATCGTCCACCTGGTTCCTTACCACATTTCCTTCGTTATGTATATATATATATATAGGAAAAAGTATGACCCCGACGGCAGAGCTCAAGCCGTTTCGACTACCTAAGTATTGAGTACTCTGGTGCGTTATGGTCCATCTGGTTCCTTACCACATTTCCTTCGTTATATATATATATATATATAAAGAGAAAGAGAGAGAGAGAGGGGGGGGGGGAGATGTATGGTAGATTAACGAAAGTGAAGTCTCTAGGCTTAAGAAACTGCCGGAACAGAATGTAGGTCGGTGTTTGTTGTGAGAAGAGAGAGAGTGTGATGGCAGTGGAGTAGGGTGGGGGCCAGTGGAGCAGGGATGGGGGAAACAGGTTGATAGATTAAACGATAAGTGTGATTGTAATAAGGCGAGTGTGACTCTAAGTGTGAGGGTGTGAGTGAGAGTATGATGGGAGGCCAGGCAGGTAGATTAAACGATAAGTGTGATGACACACGAAGAAAGGCATGGTTATCTGTCATTTTTTCTACTTTTCCTTTTAACATTTTTACTTTTTTTTATGGGGGGGGGGGGGGGGGGGCAGTTTTTCTTTTTATTGTCTCCCTTGTTTTTCTTATCACTGGTATGCCAGACAGCCTCATCGTGTGATTGACTGGTTATTGAACTCGCACTGCCCTCCAGTGATTATGCTGACATCGTTTGAGGATGTGAATGGCATGGGGTTAGTAAAAAAAGAGAGGATATATATACATATATATATATGTATATATATATATATAGAGAGAGAGAGAGAAAGAGAGGGGGGGGGCAATATGGCAGCCGTGATATGACAAACGCTTGATTATCACAGCAGACACACAGACAGACAAGGACGTTTAACTTGGTAATTAATTGACGTCTGATATATAGGGATATGTTGATATCTGGTAATTATACCTTTATATAGGTATATATATATATATATATATATATATATATATATATATATATATATACACCTTTATATGGGTATATATATATATATATATATATATATATATATATATACACCTTTATATATATAAAATGCCAGCACCAATAGTTTTGCAAGAGATGTCAACATGAATGGATGGACCTGTCATTTTTATCTAAAGACATTTTTCCAATTCCATCCCGCCCGTTCCCTCAATGTATTTTATTTCTCATTCTTTCTTCTGATGAAGGACTAGCGTCCGAAATGTTAAGACCCTCTTCCTGCTATATTAAGCGTTAACCTAATATATACCTTCCATATACTGTACCGATTGTGTTGTTATTTCTGTTTACCTTTTACATATATATATATATATATATATATATATATATATTTAGAAACACACAGATATATGCGGACACACACATATATACATGAATGCATCCGCACCCAACTGTGAGTTACTATATATATATAGTACGTTATTCCGGGTTGAATCGGAGGTAACCACAGTAAGTAAGGTACTCAATACATTGCAGAGATTCCTGATGATTTCTAAAGAATGAAACAGTTCTAGTCCTGTAGAATCTCACCTATATATATATATATATATATATATATATATATATATATATATATATATATATGTAAAAAAAAGAAAATGGCTGAATACAATAAATGTAATCTGTGTTTTTCGAATATTAATAATTGTTTCTACTTTTGGCACAAGGCCAGCAATTATCCAGTGCATTACTGGTACTTTATTTTATCGACCCCCGTAAGGATGAAAGGCAAAGTCAACCTCGGCGGGATTTGAACTCAGATCGTAAAGGGACGTAACTATGCTGGAAAGCATGGCGTCCGACTCTCTACCGATACTGCCAATCCACCGCATTTTCGAATATTAATAATAACATTCGATTCGTTTGCAATTATGCAAACAAGCCTCAATGTTATAGCCATGTCAGTAGAATGAACACTTCATTCTTGCTCTTGTTCGCATACCAACACAAGAGTAAGAATGAAGTGTTCATTCTACTGACATGGCTATAAAATTGATGACCATATTTTCTTTACTCTCCTGTTATTGGTGGCACAATGATCCTGGACTTCTCGCCAGTGTTCACTTATCATTTCTCCTATGCTATGGGCTGTCTCACCTATGTATGTTGTATTCTTATTCCTACACTGTCCCTCAGTACATCTTACATTATATACTACGTTTCTAGTTTTGCAGCTAGTTTGCGGACTTACTTTTCAGACTATGCATTTCCTATCAGTGCAGGGGGTTCTTTGAGACGGATTTGTTTTACTAATTAGGGTTATTTATTGCTATTATACCATAAGAATTCTTTCTATCTTATTCCAAAATGTGCTCCTGTACATGGGGCAAGTCCTATTTGCATAATTTTCTACAATTTTTGCCCATTTGGCCCTGGTTCCTTTATATACTCTGATCTTGTCTCTCTTTCAGATAAGAAATCTTGCAAAACAAATTCAAAAAACGAAGTATCTATGTATATATATATATATATTGTTATATTTGGGGAGGCTCATATTGTTATAATATTGCCAGAAATAATAAGAGAACACACTCACTGTTTGGTTTGGGTTGGTTTTCGCTTCTGTATCTTTTATATCTCCACAGTTAATTTATCTGGCAATCAATGTTTATCATTGATTGACCAACGGTTAAAAATACACACACACACATATATATATATATATATATATATATATATATATATATATATATATATATATATATATATATATATAGTCTATCAAAGTTCTTTCGTCACACATCTGTGACATCATCAGTGGTACTATTATGTTTCCTCCCGTTGTATTGTAATGTCTATGCTATTTATATATATATATACAGAAGCAAAGCGTGCTCGATCATAGAGATGCGATGTTAAATATTATAGCGGAGTTAATATTTAAGGAGAGTTAAGTGCTGAAGGTGAGCAGAGCGGATATAATAAAAAAAATATATGGAGGAGAAACCAAGAAAAAAATAAAGGGCCGATCATGAATCTCTTCTTATACCTCCAACCATTTTTCTTAAAGAATAAATGTATCATGAATGTGTAGCCTTGCTTTGCTGTCGTACGAACTTGGACTTTCCATCCAGCAACATCTTTAAGGACAATAATTTATCGCTGATGAGTCTTATAAGTACATCTCTACTGTAGTATGTATACACACATATATGTCTACCTGTTGTATCATAAATGTACTGGAAGACGAAACACGTGTAAGAATTAAATCTTGTTTTTAGATGTTTTGCTTTCTCCTGTGTGTGTGTGCATATATACATATACCTATGTATATATGTATATATATATATATATATATTTATATGTGTACACAACAGAATAAATAGCTGGAATGTCTGGCATATTTCCACAGTCCTATTAATGGGATGTTAGTCGAACTTTCTTATTTATTTAGTTTATCAACTACTGGAGTCAGTGTAGGCTACTGCCATTTTCCCAGCCCCGGCAACCATAGCTACTTATACACACACACACACCATACGCACGCCCTTAGACATACACCCTTACACGCACACGCATCCTCACACACACCCATTACATACACTCTCTTACACACGCATTATCACACACACATCCTCAGACTCATCCTCACACGCCCTCACTAACACATACTCACAGGCTTCCTTACACAAACCCTCACACATATTCTCTTTGCCCCTTACACTCATCCCCACACTCGTACCTCACAAATGAAACGGAATCATCATAACTGCAATGACGCCACAACTGGACGTGTACTTTTTTTTTTTATCAACTTTGAAAATTATGCAAAGCAAAGTTGAACCCTTCAGGATTTGAACCGGGGACGCTGGACTGAACAACTCAGAGCATTCTATCCGACGTTCTAACAACTCCACCAACTTATATCGTCTTATAATGATTGTTTCTACTTTAGGCACAAGGCCAGCAATTACCCCAGTGTATTACTGGTGCTTTATTTTATCAACCCTGTAATACTTGTTTCTACTTTTGGGGGCACAAGGCCAGCAATTAACCCCAGTGTATTACTGGTACTTTATTTTATCAACCCTGTAATAATTGTTTCTACTTTTGGCACAAGGCCAGCAATTACCCCCAGTGTATTACTGGTGCTTTATTTCATCAACCCTGTAATAATTGTTTCTACTTTTGGGGGCACAAGGCCAGCAATTAACCCCCAGTGTATTACTGGTGCTTTATTTTATCAACCCTGTAATAATTGTTTCTACTTTAGGCACAAGGCCAGCAATTACCCCAGTGTATTACTGGTGCTTTATTTTATCAACCCTGTAATAATTGTTTCTACTTTAGGCACAAGGCCAGCAATTACCCCAGTGTATTACTGGTGCTTTATTTTATCAACCCTGTAATAATTGTTTCTACTTTAGGCACAAGGCCAGCAATTACCCCAGTGTATTACTGGTACTTTATTTTATCAACCCTGTAATAATTGTTTCTACTTTTGGGGGCACAAGGCCAGCAATTACCCCAGTGTATTACTGGTGCTTTATTTTATCAACCCTGTAATAATTGTTTCTACTTTTGGCACAAGGCCAGCAATTTCCCCAGTGTATTACTGGTGCTTTATTTTATCGACCCTGTAATAATTGTTTCTACTTTAGGCACAAGAGGCCAGCAATTACGCCAGTGTATTACTGGTACTTTATTTTATCAACCCTGTAATAATTGTTTCTACTTTTGGGGGCACAAGGCCAGCAATTAACCTCCAGTGTATTACTGGTGCTTTATTTTATCAACCCTGTAATAATTGTTTCTACTTTAGGCACAAGGCCAGCAATTACCCCAGTGTATTACTGGTGCTTTATTTTATCAACCCTGTAATAATTGTTTCTACTTTAGGCACAAGGCCAGCAATTAACCCCAGTGTATTACTGGTACTTTATTTTATCGACCCTGTAATAATTGTTTCTACTTTTGGGGGCACAAGGCCAGCAATTACCCCAGTGTATTACTGGTGCTTTATTTTATCAACCCTGTAATTATTATTTCTACTTTTGGCGTGGTGGATTGGCAGTATCGGTAGAAGGTCGGACGCCATGCTTTCCAGCATAGTTACGTCCCTTTACGATCTGAGTTCAAATCCCGCCGAGGTTGACTTTGCCTTTCATCCTTACGGGGTCGATAAAATAAAGTACCAGTAATGCACTGGGTAATTTGCTGGCCTTGTGCCTAAAGTAGAAACAATTATTTCTACTTTTGGCACAAGGCCAGCAATTACCTCCAGTGTATTACTGGTGCTTTATTTTATCAACCCTGTAATAATTGTTTCTACTTTTGGCACAAGGCCAGCAATTACCCCAGTGTATTACTGGTGCTTTATTTTATCAACCCTGTAATAATTGTTTCTACTTTTGGCACAAGGCCAGCAATTACCCCCAGTGTATTACTGGTGCTTTATTTTATCAACCCTGTAATAATTGTTTCTACTTTAGGCACAAGGCCAGCAATTACCTCAGTGTATTACTGGTGCTTTATTTTATCAACCCTGTAATAATTGTTTCTACTTTTGGCACAAGGCCAGCAATTACCTCAGTGTATTACTGGTGCTTTATTTTATCAACCCTGTAATAATTGTTTCTACTTTAGGCACAAGGCCAGCAATTACCCCAGTGTATTACTGGTACTTTATTTTATCAACCCTGTAATAATTGTTTCTACTTTTGGGGGCACAAGGCCAGCAATTAACCTCCAGTGTATTACTGGTGCTTTATTTTATCAACCCTGTAATAATTGTTTCTACTTTAGGCACAAGGCCAGCAATTACCCCAGTGTATTACTGGTGCTTTATTTTATCAACCTTGTAATAATTGTTTCTACTTTAGGCACAAGGCCAGCAATTACCCCAGTGTATTACTGGTGCTTTATTTTATCAACCCTGTAATAATTGTTTCTATTTTAGGCACAAGGCCAGCAATTATCCCAGTGTATTACTGGTGCTTTATTTTATCAACCCTGTAATAATTGTTTCTACTTTTGGCACAAGGCCAGCAATTACCCCCAGTGTATTACTGGTGCTTTACTTTATCGACCCCCGTAAGGATGAAAGGCAAAGTTAACCTCGGCGGGATTTGAGCTCAGATCATAAAGGGACGTAACTCTATGCTGCAAAGAAGGGCGTCCGACCCTCTACCGATACTGTTAGTCCACCGCTCTATCGTCTTAACATAATACATACTATGTTGGCCTTTCTCTGTAAGACACAAGCCGCATATCT
>OZ024763.1:4743444-4745944 GCA_964016885.1 Eledone cirrhosa
CAGTGGTGGTGATGACGATGCTGGTCATGATGAAGGTGTTGGAGGGGGGGGGAACTGTGTGTGTGTGTATATATATATATATATATATACACATGCACATTAACTATGTGTAGGCACACATCTCTTTACAGCGTATCAAATGGACAATGATATGAGTTTCACGGAGAATATTTGCAATGTTATCTGGTGTTGAACAAAGTGTCTAATATCACTCTTTCTCTCTCTCTCTCCCTCTCTCTCACACTCTCTTACTCTCCCTCTCACTCTCTCTTGCTCTCCCTCGCACTCTCTTTATATATATATGTGTGTGTGTGTGTATGTATATATGTATATATGTATATATGTATATATGTGTATATGTATATACATACATGTATATATATATATATATATAGCCACACACACATATATATACATACGTACATATATACATATATATATGTATACATATATATATATGTATATATATATACACATAAATAAATATATATATAGATATACACACACACACACACACACACACACACACACATATATATATATATATATATATATATATACACATACATATATGTATATATATATATAGCCACACACATATATACATACGTACATATATATATACATATATATATACACATACATATATATATATATATATATATATATATATATATATATATATATACATATACACATAAATAAATATATATATACATATACACACACATATATATATATATACACGCACACGCACGCACACATACACACACACACATATATATATACATATATATATATAATGTACGTCTTTGTCTCTTCTTATCTTTCTGTCTATTTCTCCTTCTCTCCGTTACTCCCCCCTCTCTGTCTCTCCCCCTCCCCCTCTGTCTCTCCCCCTCTCCCCCCTCTATGTCTCTCCCCCTCCCCCTCTGTCTCTCACCCGCTCCTCCTCTGTCTCTAATACCCCTCTCTCTCCCTCCCCCCTCTCTCTCACCCTCCCCCTCTCTCTCTATCTCTCTCCCTATCATATCTCATTGATTGATTTACTATATTCAGTCATAGAGTAACCGGAGAGAGGAGTGATTGGTGATTGATTGGATCTGAACTGGCAGAAACCTGAACTTAACGCACCTGAAGTTCAACTTAATAATGATTTCTTTATTAACCACAAGGGTTTACATAAAGTAGACATTCAGGACACTGCAGGACAATACAGGACGGTACAAATGGGCATTTCTGCGTGTAAAGAACAAAAACAGAGGATGTAACAAAAAAATAACAATGAAAAATTCCCCAATAGGGGGGAGACTTCGGAGGGACATTTGTGGAGAAAGCCCAGTAAAAGGCCACAGTTACCCTGACCACCAAGGCAAGTGCCCTCTCCCAGTTTTCCACCTTTAATTTACAGATACGTACTTAATAATGTTTTCTTTATTAACCACAAGGGTTTACATAAAGTAGACATTAAGGACACTGCAGGACAATACAGGACGGTACAAATGGGCATTTCTGCGTGTAAAAAAAACAGAGGTTGAAATAAAATAACAAAGAAAAATTCCCCAATAGGGGGGAGACTTCCGAGGGACATCTGTGGAGAAAGCCCATTAAAAGACCACAGTAGCCCTGACCACCAGGGCAAGTGTCCTCTCCCAGTTTTCCACCTTTAATTTACAGACACATACTCAGAGAAGGCCCATTCATTCGGGCCATACTTGCTTCTCTCACCCATCTTTCAACAAAATGCTGGGAAGAGAGCACTTCCCTCTCTACCCTGATTTTCCTTTTCAAATGAAATACGTACTTAATAATAATAACAATTGTTTCAGCTTTTGACACAAGGCCAGCAATTATCCCCCAGTGCATTACTGGGCGAGATCTCGGAGCTGCTACTTCTCCGTATCGAGAGAGCACAGCTTAGAATGTCTCAACAAATCGGCAGCAAATCCAGAACTTGACCACAAGTACAGCGGGTCACACAAGAGGTGGTCCAGCAGGATTATTTGGAGACGGTTTCTTTCGCTAGGACCCTCTGCAAAGCAGTCTGATGACCCCACGGCTCTCTAGAGAGTAAGTGGAAGAAGATTATGCCGTTTACAGCAGTTGTAGTGATAGACGTGGTCGAAGTTCGCTTATTAATGGTGCAGATGATATAGCAGTCATCACAGTAAGTAATGTACTCAATACATAGCAGAGTATAAATATTTAATATAGAAATGGATTCTACAGGACTAGAACTGTTTCATTCGAAGGAAATCACCATCGCATTAATGAATAAGCCGCCTTGACGAACAACTAGCAGTAGTAGCTGCTGGGTTGTAGGCCGACCCGACAGAGATTTGACCGAATACAACAGAATAAATACAGTGATCACAAAATCCTTTAACAGAGTCTGGCAGCATAAAATAATGAACCGGGATAAATATCCAACCACTCTTAGACGCGAGTTAAGAGACAAAATCTACAGGCACGGACGCCCTGGCAGAGATCCTGCCGAAAG
>OZ024763.1:4753444-4755944 GCA_964016885.1 Eledone cirrhosa
AGTAATCTACGCGTTTCATTCTCGTTAGAAATCATCAGGACTACATATCCAGTGCTTTTATCGAGAATGACACAGCTAGAGACTTATAGAATACTTAGCTGTGTACAGGAACTGGTTTGAAAGAGCGGTTGCCGGTCCGGCAGAAATTAGAAATTGGAATAAATGCTCTGAAATAGCGATATATATGTGAATATAGACATAGAATATTCGAAAATATTCTGTATGTTTATAATAAACATTTTGAAGACCTAATCGCTATAGAATAGAATACGTCACGTATTACAATTAGATTCTCGATAAAAGCAAGGGAAGTAATCTACGCGTTTCATTCTCGTTAGAAATCATCAGGACTACATATCCAGTGCTTTTATCGAGAATGACACAGCTAGAGACTTATAGAATACTTAGCTGTGTACAGGAACTGGTTTGAAAGAGCGGTTGCCGGTCCGGCAGAAATTAGAAATTGGAATAAATGCTCTGAAATAGCGATATATATGTGAATATAGACATAGAATATTCGAAAATATTCTGTATGTTTATAATAAACATTTTGAAGACCTAATCGCTATAGAATAGAATACGTCACGTATTACAATTAGATTCTCGATAAAAGCAAGGGAAGTAATCTACGCGTTTCATTCTCGTTAGAAATCATCAGGACTACATATCCAGTGCTTTTATCGAGAATGACACAGCTAGAGACTTATAGAATACTTAGCTGTGTACAGGAACTGGTTTGAAAGAGCGGTTGCCGGTCCGGCAGAAATTAGAAATTGGAATAAATGCTCTGAAATAGCGATATATATGTGAATATAGACATAGAATATTCGAAAATATTCTGTATGTTTATAATAAACATTTTGAAGACCTAATCGCTATAGAATAGAATACGTCACGTATTACAATTAGATTCTCGATAAAAGCAAGGGAAGTAATCTACGCGTTTCATTCTCGTTAGAAATCATCAGGACTACATATCCAGTGCTTTTATCGAGAATGACACAGCTAGAGACTTATAGAATACTTAGCTGTGTACAGGAACTGGTTTATTATAAACATACAGAATATTTTCGAATATTCTATGTCTATATTCACATATATATCGCTATTTCAGAGCATTTATTCCAATTTCTAATTTCTGCCGGACCGGCAACCGCTCTTTCAAACCAGTTCCTGTACACAGCTAAGTATTCTATAAGTCTCTAGCTGTGTCATTCTCGATAAAAGCACTGGATATGTAGTCCTGATGATTTCTAACGAGAATGAAACGCGTAGATTACTTCCCTTGCTTTTATCGAGAATCTAATTGTAATACGTGACGTATTCTATTCTATAGCGATTAGGTCTTCAAAATGTTTATTATAAACATACAGAATATTTTCGAATATTCTATGTCTATATTCACATATATATCGCTATTTCAGAGCATTTATTCCAATTTCTAATTTCTGCCGGACCGGCAACCGCTCTTTCAAACCAGTTCCTGTACACAGCTAAGTATTCTATAAGTCTCTAGCTGTGTCATTCTCGATAAAAGCACTGGATATGTAGTCCTGATGATTTCTAACGAGAATGAAACGCGTAGATTACTTCCCTTGCTTTTATCGAGAATCTAATTGTAATACGTGACGTATTCTATTCTATAGCGATTAGGTCTTCAAAATGTTTATTATAAACATACAGAATATTTTCGAATATTCTATGTCTATATTCACATATATATCGCTATTTCAGAGCATTTATTCCAATTTCTAATTTCTGCCGGACCGGCAACCGCTCTTTCAAACCAGTTCCTGTACACAGCTAAGTATTCTATAAGTCTCTAGCTGTGTCATTCTCGATAAAAGCACTGGATATGTAGTCCTGATGATTTCTAACGAGAATGAAACGCGTAGATTACTTCCCTTGCTTTTATCGAGAATCTAATTGTAATACGTGACGTATTCTATTCTATAGCGATTAGGTCTTCAAAATGTTTATTATAAACATACAGAATATTTTCGAATATTCTATGTCTATATTCACATATATATCGCTATTTCAGAGCATTTATTCCAATATATATATATATATATACATATTAATTCAAAATATTAATAAATATAGACATTCACTTAATCAAAATATATTATATATATATATATATATATATAGGATCAAGTATGACCCCGACGGCAGAGCTCTGCTTTTCGGTTCCTATTACCCACTCTACTACCCTAAGTATTGAGTACTCTGGTGCGTTATGGTTCTTCTGGTTCCTTACCACATTTCCTTCGTTATATATATATATATATATATATATATATATATATAATGGAAAAATTTGAACAGGAACAAAACAGAGAGGCAGTACAACGAATGTCTATTAATTTCACGCTCTGGAGAGTGGGGTGGTGGTGGGGAACGACGTTTCGGGCATAAGCCCTTCCTCGGGTGAGAAGTGTGTGGGAACAGAGTTCAAAGGGTGTGTAGGGGAGTGGTGGAGACACATATAGCGAAA
>OZ024763.1:4763444-4768444 GCA_964016885.1 Eledone cirrhosa
TTTGCAGCGAAGAGTTACGGCCCTTTATGGTCTGAGTTCAAATCCCGCCGAGGTTAACTTTGCCTTTCATCCATACGAGGTCGATAAAATAAAGTACCAGTAATACACTGAGGTAATTGCTGGCCTTGTGCCTAAAGTAGAAACAATTATGTTCATGAGTGTGTGGGTGGATGTGTCCGTGTGTGTGGGGGGGGGGGTATGTGTGTGTGTGTCTGTCTGTGTGTGTGTGTATGTGTGTGTGTCCGTGTGTGTGTGTGTGTGTGTGTGTGTGTGTGTTGGAGTATTTACGTAAAATCCAGGATAGAGATGTGGTCGAATACTCGCAGAGCGAAGCCAAGGAAGGTTTTGTCAGGGCGGAAGTGGAGGGGAGGGGTAGGTGGTGGCGTACGCAGAACGGAAGTGAGTTGGAAGAGGGCTGTGGTGGTAGGGGGTGTGTGTGTGTATGTGTTTAGTGGTAGGTTCAGTGGTGGTAGAGAGCAAAGTATGTCTGCGTGGTGGGGTGCGGAGCGAAGGATGATGGCCGGTGAGGTAGGGGGGGGGGTTAGTGGGTTTAGTAGGGGTGATGGGTTAGTCAGCGATGTAGATGGGGTGAATGGAGGGTCAAAGGGAGGGACAGGTGAACTGTTAGTGTGTGAGAGGAGTGTGTGACTGTTCCCCATGCTTCTAGCTATACGAGCGTATACGTTAGTATGTGTGTGTGTGTGTGTGTGTGTGGTAATGTCGTGATTGTAAGTGTTGGGTGTGTGCGGAGGTGGGGGTGCGGGTTAGTAGTATTATTGGTGAGTGGTGGTCCGTTAGTAGATTACCGGGTGCTACGTAAAGGAGAAGTGGGGCTAGGTAGTAACGGGTGTAGGTGTGTGGGATGATGGAGAGGTGGAACGTGTGGGTGTGTAGCGGTGTGCGGGGGATGGGGGAGGGGGGGGGTGAGCTAAAGGAAGATAGGGTGCGGCGGAGTGTAGATCGTTGCCGGGGTCCGGGTTTGGAGACAGAACATCGTGCGCTGCTCATGTCCAAGGCGTGAGTTCGACACTCCGGAACACGCAATAAGGCTGAGAGGGTGCGTCGGGCGGAGTGTCCGGCGGAGAGGAAGTGTCGGGCGAACGTTGATTGGCTGCCAAGCCAAATGTTCTGGAGGTACTTGGTGAACTGGTCCGCCAATCGTTGTCCTGTCTGTCCGATGTTGGCAGCTCCACATAGCGGGCAATGGAGAAGGTGCAGCGCGGAAGGAGTATTGAACTCGGAGGGATTTGGCTGTTGGGCCCAGGGAAGGTGTCGGTTGGTGGTGGTGGTGTTGGTGGTGTTGGTGATGTGAATGCATGTGTGGCAGTGGGATCGGGAGCATGGAAAGCATGCGGGGGTAGGAATTGGGAGAGAGGAAGGGCTCTAAGGACGAGGAGGTTCCGGAGGTTGCGTGAGTTGAGTGCTCGAAGGTCGATGGAGACACAAAGATGTCCTCGAGGTGAACAGAGGTTGTGGGGATGGAGGTGGAAAAGAGTGAAGCTGTTCTCGGGTGAGTGAGATGGCGCTGATGCAGTCGTCAATGTAACGGCTGTATAGCTCGGGGATGGGGGCCAGTGTATTAGACAAAGATTTGGGTCTCAACGTAGCCGACAAATAGGTTGGCGTAGTTAGGGCCCATTCTTGTGATATATATATATATATATATATATATATATATATATATATATATTGGTAAACGGAAAAGAAAATGCTGACAAATTGTTCCCAGTGAAAAATAGTTTAATTAGGAATAAGTAAAAATTAGTAATAGTATTGGTTAGTATTCAGTTTTAGTTTTAAGTTTTACCGGTTGCGCATTTCCAATGCTTTTCAAAAATAATTTTGAGATAGACCGCCCGTGATGTTTGCTCTAATCTGATTAGTTTTGGAAATTCTACCTGTTTTATGTGAAAAGAGTGGCTCCAGATGTATTAAAATAAGTTTCGCGCCAATTCGTGTTGCAAAAATTCTTGTTTACCTATATATCATAACTCGTGTGTTACACCTCTATTCTTTTATATATATATATATATATATATATATATATATATATATATATATAGGAGGAAGTTCAAGACCCCGACGTCATAGTTCAGGCCGTTTCGATGGCTATTTCTGATTTCTGTCCAGAAATAGCCGTCGAAAAGCTAAACTCGCTGTCTTCAATTGGGTTTTGGGGTTTTCGTGCCAACCCTTACTTACTCTCAGGAATCTTGGGTAATGACCGAAAGAATACGATCGCGAATACAAGCGACTGGAATGGGGTTCCTCCGACGGGTCTTTCGAGTAACATTACTCGATACAGTACGTAGCTTTGAGATCAGAGAGTCACTCCAGCAAGAGCCGCTACTTCTCCGAATTGAGAGATCACAACTCTGATTCTATGGACATGTGGTTAGAATGTCTCAAGAAAGAATTGCTGGACAGATTTTACGGGCAAAACCGATTGGTAGGGGACCCAGGTGTAGACCCTGAGCAAGATGGTTGGATAACATCCATGGGCTTGGTTGACCACTTTTGGGGATCCAGCAGAATCAGTTGGAGACGGTTGGAAGGAGTGTTTGAAGATTCTCCCCCCCCCCCCCCATGACCCTCTCGGGAATAAGTGGGCGAAGTAACGAAGACGGTGGCGGCGGCGATGGCGACGACTGCAGGACTAGAAAGGATTGTCATTCATTTGAAATCATTTTCCTGATGAATGGAACAGTTCTAGTCCAGTAGAAGTCACACAAGCCGAAACCGATTTGGTGCCGTGGTAAGGATTTTAACTTTTTCTCTCTTTATATATATCTGTGAGTGGATGTGTGTTTGCGTATAATATATTTATAAATGCGTGAGTGTGAGTGTATGTATGAATACATTTATTTTTGATTGAGGAAACAGTGTCAGTACAAACATTGCTTCTGCGCATGCGTTGTGTTTAACTGCCATAGGAAAGAAGCAGAGTATGCATTGTGTGCGTGTTTATGTACGCTCACGTATGTGTGTCTATATATGTACGCGTCTCTGGGTGGGTATATCTGTGCGTTTGTATGTAATATATGAGAGAGTGAGAGAGAGAAGGAAGGTGGGGTAAAGGAAAGAGGGAGGGGGGAGTGTACCATGACTGAGCTGAGGTAAGCCGACTAATTTCAGGTGACAATACAGCAGTTTGGTGATTTGTTGTCCACTTAATAAATGGTGTTATAATCCAAGACATGGTCACGGTGGTGTGGGGTGGCGTGCTGTTGTGTGTTGAGGTGTGGTGTGCTGTGTTATTGTATGGTGTAGGGTGTTATTGTGTGGAGTGGGGGGAAAAAGAATGATGACTGAGACAAATGTGTATAGATATATATATATATGTAGGGTTGTGTGTGTGAGTGGTGTTATTTTAAACAAAGACATCTACACAACAACACTTATTAATAGCTACCTACATATGCGTATATATATATATATATATATATATATATATATAAATGTAGAAGTTTTATTTAAATTGTTGGGATACAACAAGCAAATATTTTTATAACTGATATAAAGCACTCAACAAATTATTGGAGTAAAAATACCATCCGGGAGCTTCCAACTGAAATGGTCGCATTCTTTAAGGGTATGTCAATATTTATTTATAAAACTGATCTATATTATATTTTATCTGATGAAAGCACACCATAATTTAACTTCTAGTATTGGCCCAGGCCATGTCTAACTTAATAGCACCACCTAGCGAAGTCTTTCAAATCAGGATTTGGGCACCATGGCCCACCCAAGTAGAGAGTTTTTGTTTACGGAGGCATATCCGGGATTCCTTGAAGGAATTTGTCCAAAGACTTCTTGAACTTGATGGGGTCTGTTTCTGTTTTAATGTGTTTTGGTGAAATGTTAAAGAGAGCGGAGCCAATTGAGGTGAAATAATTGTGCCGTATTGTTGTTATCCGATGCGAGTGAGATTTTTGTCGAGGGCGGATAGCACGGGGCCCAAGACTTGGGTGCACCTTAAAGGTGATACCAACATCATTTCGGCAATGCTGATGGAATATTTTCCACATCATGCAGATAATGTAGCGCTCACGGCGACGTTGGAGAGAATAAAAGTTGAGCTTTTCTTGTCGACTCCAATAGTCAAGGCCTGTCATGCCATCTATCTTTTTTGTAATTGTTGTCGTCGCTATCATGTATGTATTTGAGTCCCTCCTTGTGGCCTGCCTTACGTAAAGCTGTTATAGTAGTTTGTGTATTCCTTAAATATTTTTAGATTAGAGGACAAGCGGGATATTCTAAGGGATATACTTTTGATTTAATTACGAAGCAAGGGTGGTTGGAGTTATAACTAATGTAGGCTAGATTTTCCTTATTTTAGGTTCACCTAGGCCCGTGTTTGAGTTGAGTGTTACATCTAGGAAGTTCGCTTTTCCAAATTTCAGCTCGAAAATAATATCTAGGCCTAGTCTACTAAAGAAAACTCTGTTTTTCCGTAACCTTTCCATGCTTTGATCGTTCATGTTTTAGCTAATATATATATACATAAGTATATACATACATAGGTATATACATACATACATACATACATATATATATATATATATATATATAACAGATTAAAGTTTAAGCAAAGAATCGGTGCTTTCACCAGTAACAGGATCTTATATATATATATATATATTTATATATAATGGATCAAAGCATATCAAATATGTTTAGAATATTGTGTTTCTCAATAAGCAAGCTCAATAGACAATATCCAGAGCCATAATAACCAAATAACGATATATATATATATATATATATATATATATATATATATATATATATAGAGAGAGAGAGAGAGAGAGAGAGAGAGAGAGAGAGAGAGAGAAAGAGCCATATATCGCAGGTAGGCAAATCAGAGAAGCAACTGAAATAGAACTAAGAAAACCAAAGCTGAACAGAAAAAAATGACTGGAATAACGACAACAACCATACACAAGCACACTATACTGACTGAAGATAAATATAAATAAATATATACACAAGTACAA
>OZ024763.1:4770944-4773444 GCA_964016885.1 Eledone cirrhosa
AACTCCTCAATACTTGGGAAAGTAGGGAGTAGGCATTGTAAAGATTTAGTGCCCGACGGCTGAGCGCTTGCCTTTATATATAGAGGGGTGTATACGAAAGCATATACTATATGGCAGCTATACTATGGAAGAAATATTTTCTCTGAATACTTAACAGGATCAGTACGGTCGACAATGCCAGTCAGCGCTGTTTCAAGATATTTCTCTGTATGTGTGCTTGTCAGTATACGTGTTACTATGTCTGTCTGTGTGTGTGTGTGTGAGTGTGACACGCTTGTATGCGTCTTTTCGTGTGTGCGTTTATGCGTGTGCTTATATGTATGTGCGTACTTGAGTGAGTGTGTGTGTTTATGTGTTTATGTGTGTGAGCCTGTGTGTGTATTATATACATACCCTACACATATCAAATACATACATGCACACCATTCACACATATACACACACACACACACACACACACACACACACACACACACACACACACATACCATATCTATACACACATACACGGTTCACAAAGCTATGTTGAAATCGTGACTTCACTGAGAGAAAACGGAATGAGGATACAGGTGAAGGGGGGGGGGGGGGGGCTAATGTGTATTGAAAGACGTGTATGTGTGTATGTGTGTATGTGTGTATGTGTGTATGTGTGTATGTGTCTGAGAGGACATAGGTTTGTTTTGTGCATAGGTGTGTATGTGTGTAGGTAGGTGTGCGGGGTGGTAGGTGTGAGGAATTCCACATTGTTGACCGATGGGTGTCTTGGAGATAACATTGGTCAAGAAGAGCGGTGACCTATTTACATAGTGTGTATATATATGTGTGTGTGTGTTTATAATACAGACACTCTCTCTCACACACACACACACACACACACACACACACACACACACACACACACACACACACACACACACACATATATATATTAGTATTGGTGCTCTGAAATAGCGATATATACATGAATGTATGTACAGTATATTTGGCAATATACTGTATGGTTAATTAAAAACATTTAGAAGACCATTCACTATGAGTTTTAAAGTAGTGACTACGTCACTTACTTATTCTCGGCAAAAACAAAGAAGAGTGATCGACAGTCTGTTTCTCGCTCGTTATTGGTTATCAAGACCACTCACCCTTTTGCTTCTGTATAATAGAATTCAAGTAATATTTAAGAGCTGATTAAAAAGATAGTTTGCCGGTCCAGTTAAATATTAGCTCCACTTTAATATTTAATATTGCTTCTTTAGGCATTGAGCACGCTTCGCGCTATTTAAGGCATCTAACATAATGTATCATAATATCTTCTCCTCTGAACTTACGATGTATTCTATTTTTAACAAGAATCTGAAGCCCCTTACAGTAGTGTTTAACTAAACGGTCGAATTAATTAATTTGGTAAATCCTGTGGTAGTTCCACTAAAGTTTCCAAGTGTAACAATTTACGGAGTATATATAGAAATTTACAAAATTATTATTTAAAACATTACATTCCAGAAGAGTGAAAATAGCATTTATTGCATAACACTGACGCGTGTTTCTCCGTATGTGTTATATATATCAGTCTAGGATCGCTAATATTTGACTATTTCCATCAAATTAAATCGTATCTAACTACTTTAAAAAAATCATATGTAGACACAACAAATTTTCAAAGTGGAATAAGACATTTTTCACATAAAATATGACTCTTCGGAAGACAGAAAGTGGTTCCAACGTTTATTCATTGACCGTAACATTACTGGAAATTATTTTCTGTGAGTCCCTTTAGCTTGTCGGTTACAATTTTTTGTACGATTTTCGCAGTCCCAAAATGATGCTCCTTCAACTTTGATTTCAATTTAAGGAAGAGGTAGGAATTACACGGAGCTAGATTTGTAAAGTGGATGTGAATGAGAGGAAAGGTTTTACGTCGCCAGAAATTCTCTAATTGAAAGTGCTGTGTAAGCAGGCACATTATCTATTATATATGGCCGTGGATTGGCAGTATCGGTAGAGGGTCGGACGCCATGCTTTCCAGCATAGTTACGTCCCTTTACGATCTGAGTTCAAATCCCGCCGAGGTTGACTTTGCCTTTCATCCTTACGGGGTCGATAAAATAAAGTACCAGTAATGAACTGGTGATTGCTGGCCTTGTGCCTAAAGTAGAAACAATTATCTATTATATATGTGCAGTACCCAATCTCCTGTAATGTCCTTTCGACTCGTCGGACTTGTTTTCGAAGTCGTTCCAAAACAACCCTGTAGAAGGTACGATTATGTATCTCTCCTGGAGTAAAACATTTTTTGTTGTCGAAAAGAAGTGATAATCATCGTTTTCACCCTGGATCTGTACATGCATGCTTTCTTCAGACGAGGAGAAATTTTTTGCCATTCCTCACTTAGCAGTTTTGTCTCTGGAGCATACTCAAGCACCCACTTTATTTTTCCCTAGCATTTTTCTCTCCCCATGTGTGTATGTGTATGATTACAGTCAATAGGTTGTTTTATCATGTT
>OZ024763.1:4778444-4780944 GCA_964016885.1 Eledone cirrhosa
AGTACCCTGATTAACTTTTTAAATTTAATTTGAAAAGTAAAATCAGGGTGGAGAGGAAAGTGCTCCCTTCCCAGCAATTTGTTGAAAGATGAGTGAGAGAGGCATCCATGGCCTTCTCTGAGTATGCGCCTGTAGATTGGAGGTGGAAAATTGGGAGGGCACACTAGCCCTGGCGGTCAGGATCACTGTGGCTTTTTTAATGGGCTTTCGCTACGAACGACCCTCGGAGGTCTGCCCCTACTGGGGAATTTTCCTTTGTTTCATTTTTTTGTTACATTCTTTGTTTTTGTTATATGTATTTGTTTTTACACGCAGAAACACCCATACCGTCCTGTGCCGTCTTTGATGTTATACTTTGTGTTAACCCTTGAAGTTACTAAAGAAAACATTATTATCATTAAACGTGTCCAGCTCCTGTTGGTTACTGCTATTGTTAGGAGAAAGAAGGGGAAGTTAAATTAATGGAATGGACCGCAGTGGATTATTTCTTGATTAATTAAGGGCGGTGGATTGGCAGTATCGGTAGAGGGTCGGACGCCATGCTTTCCAGAATAGTTACGTCCCTTTACAATCTGAGTTCAAATCCCGCCGAGGTTGACTTTGCCTTTCATCCTTACGGGGTCGATAAAATAAAGTACCAGTAATGCACTGGGTAATTGCTGGCCTTGTGCCTAAAGTAGAAACAATTATTTCTTCATTAATTATATTATATATAGTTTTTTTTGTGTTTTTTTTATTTTTTTTATGTATTTTGTCATTGTGAGCCATGTTGCTGTTGGTTATTATTAATGACGAGGGTGGTGGATTGGCAGAATCGGTAGAGCGTCGGACACCCTGTTTCGTAGCATAGAGTTCAAATCCCGCCGAGTTTAGCTATGCCTTTCATCCTTACAGGGTCGATAAAATAAAGTACCGGTAATGTACTGGGGGATCGATTTAATCGACTTTCCCCTCTCCTTTCTGGCCTTGCGCCTATAGTAGAAATCATTATTACTGGTGCCTATAGTAGAAACAATTATTACTGTCCTTACTAAGGCGTTTGCTGTTGTTATTACCACTGTTTAGTAGTAGTAGTAGTGGTAGTGGTGGTAGTGGTGGTAGTAGTGGTAGTGGTAGTAGTGGTAGTGGTGGTAGTGGTAGTAGTAGTAGTAGTGGTAGTGCTAGTGGTAGTAGTAGTGGTAGTGGTTGTAGTGGTAGTAGTAGTAGTGGTAGTGGTAGTAGTAGTGGTGGTAGTGGTAGTAGCAGTAGTGGTGGTAGTGGTAGTAGTAGTAGTGGTAGTGGTAGTAGTGGTAGTGGTAGTAGTAGTGGTAGTAGTATTGGTGGTAGTGGTGGTAGTAGTATTGGTGGTAGTGGTAGTAGTAGTAGTGGTAGTAATAGTAGTAGTGGTAGTAATAGTAGTAGTAGTAGTAGTGGTAGTAGTATTGGTGGTAGTAGTAGTGGTGGTAGTAGTAGTAGTAGTAGTAGTAGTAGTGATTGTAGTAGTAGTAGTAGTGGCAGTAGTAGTAGTAGTAGTAGTTGTTGTAATCACTGTTCTATTTATTGATCTAGCTGTTGTTATTGTTACTGTGTAGTAGTTATTATTGCTGTCATTATTGTTGCCATTACTGAAGTGGCTACTGTGGTTGTTGTTGTTGTTGTTGTTGTCACCGTCGTTGTTGTAGTTTACGTGGTTGTTGTTGTCGTTGTTGTTGTAGTTTACGTGGCTGCTATTGCAGTTGTTATTGTTGTAATAGTTGCTGTTGTCGTGCAAGCTGACTTAGAAATAACAAAAAAAATATATAAACTTGCAAAAGTCTCTAACACCCCCCCTCCCCCCCATACACACCGGAAGTGAATGATGTTTACTTTAGCTAGTATTGTTTATACTTTCCTTCGTGTGTTCTTCCGTTTTCATTTTATATATCTATGTTTATACATACACATACACACACACACACACATGTGTATATGTGTATATATAGTACAAATATATATATATATATATATTATATATATATATATATATATATATATATATATATATATATATATATATATATATATATAGAGAGAGAGAGAGAGAGAGAGAGAGATAGATATATAATATATATTATATATATATATAATATATATATTATACATATATAATATATATATGTGTAATATATATATATATGTATATATATATATATAGAGAGAGAGATATATAATATATATATATTATACATATATAATATATATATGTGTAATATATATATATATATATAGAGAGAGAGAGAGAGAGAGACAGATAGATAATATATAATATATATATATATATAATATATATATTATACATATATAATATATATATATATATATAGAGAGAGAGAGAGAGAGAGAGAGAGATAATATATAATATATATATTATACATATATAATATATATATGTGTGATATATATATATATATATATATATATATATATATATCATGTGTGTGCGTATCCCAAAACATCCCCCTTCCAGTTTCTTGATTGTCTT
>OZ024763.1:4785944-4795944 GCA_964016885.1 Eledone cirrhosa
TATATATATATATATATATATGTATATATATATATATATATATATATATATATATAAATAAGGTTTTTGAAATGAAATCGTTTGACGAAACAAGGGTGAAAGCAGCGATTCTTTGCTTAAACTTTAATCTGTTATTTTAATAAATATATACATTTATATATATTTATACAGTAGCAAGAGTCGCCTCCCCTGTTATGACGATGACATCAGCAGCAGCGCTGGTACAAATAATGGAGTCTGACTGCATCGTCCGAAGAAACTAGATGTCAATAGCTTCGCTTTGGCGATTGAGCACGTGATGAGATCCCCACCATGGGACCTTCAGGTGCTAATCACTGCAGTCTATTCTTCGGAACATTAAACATTCCAGGTATAACCAAAATATTTATTCTTATTATTGTTATTTCATCGAATAACCGTGTCTTCTGAAATCCTTAATTCGTTCCTTGTTTTATAACGCTTGGCATGCCTGCCCTACTCAGCTCTACATGGCTCAACCTTGTTAAATAGATAATGTAAACAAGCCAAAGTCGTTGTCGATGTTCTTACCACATCTTTCTACAGAACTGGTCTCTCGTGGCGCTACTACCAACAACTTGTGCGGCCTTTATAATGATAAACAGACAACCGTGTGAATCACTGATTATGATATGATCAATAATTGTTTCTCTCTCTCTCTCAAGTCGGGTAAAGATTCCACGGTATTTACAAGAATATTTTCGTTTGTTTTACCCAGTGACGAGAAAGTCTTATATTGGTAATTCTCCACTTTGCATGGTCCGCTCAACTTGTGTTTCTTAATTACGAAAGCAAGTAAACTTGGCTAAATTCCTTCCTTTTTTCTTTCTTTCTTTTCTTTTTTTTCTTTTTTTACGATGCTCTCTCCTCTCTAATCATGGCCTGTCGTCTTATAAATTTCAGATCGATGACATGCATGTGTATGCAATGACAGATATATACTGATATACATAGCGTGTAGGTGTGTGGAGGTAGAAATGTGTATCTGTGTAGCTGTATGTGTGTGTGTGGAGCTAGAAATGTGTATGTATGTGTGTGGGGAGCTGTATGTTTGTGTGTGTGCACGTGTTTTACACCTGAAGTTTATGCAAGGTGCGTATAAGTTACAATACTATAGATTATTGTATATACAGTATATATATATCTATATATAGAGTATCTATGATTCTGTATATCTACAGCCTATGTATGTATGTATTTATGTCAGGTCACCAGTTGGTGCTACTGGTAACATGTATCCCATTACAACCTGTCTCATGGTCGGGTCATTGGCGACTAAACTGGCAACCCCACCAAGGTTTCTTGGTGAGGAGGGTGACTTTGGACATCCTGCAGGACTAAAAACAAAACCTGTTAAAGGGCAAAGGAGCTCTTAAGAGTCAATGGCCATCCAAAATCACCGGGAGAGATGACCCCTTAGCCTTTGTCAATGCAGAATTCTAGGAGAAGGAAAACTCTGATATAACACCTGCAACCCTGATGGTATCCAATGATGTTGACTTGTTCTTCTTTTTGGTAAATATCATCTTGGTTAAGAGAGTGGGACTGGCGTTGTGCAGAGCCTTTGCTCACTATAAAAGCTTCACGGCACAGGCATTGCTTTATATCTGGAGATCTCTCTGCACTTATCGTCACATGTTACCATGGGTCCAGCACTATGTGTCAATAATTGTCACAAGTGTAGTGTTTGTACCAGAGTTTTAAAGTTGCTGGCTGGACTAAAAAGTCACTCTCGTTCAGCGTATCGGTAGGGGTTCTCCTAGATGGAGATCCAGCCAGATCAGTTGGAGACAGTTGCTTCAGACAGGGCCTGCTGGAAGGAGTGTTTGAGGACTCTGTCCCAACAACCCTCCCAGGAATAAGATGGAGGAGAAGAAGAACCCTCAAAATCCTTCATTAATTAATTGAAATAGAGAATATGTCATTAAGAATATGAGGTTAACTCATCTTTCTCTTGTGATAAGAGTGGGGGAAGGTAGTAGTTTGCTACCCTGCCCCCAGCTAATTATCTCCCTACCCCTCTCCAGTTTCTTTCTATTTCCTGTCTTATTTTCTCCACCACCACCCACACACACCTTGCCTTCCTTCTCAATATTTCTCTTCCTTTTTTCTCTTACTTTTTTTTTAGTTTCAGTATCTTTTTTTATTTTGCTTTTACTTTTTCTGTGCCTTTCTTTCCCTTTTTCTACTCCCCCCCCCTCACTCTTGCTTTCATTTCCCTCCTCTTCTTTCTTGCTGATTTCATCCAGAGATGAGATAGGGGTATATATATATAGGAAAATGTTTAACCCCGACGGCAGAGCTCAAGCCGTTTCGACGGCTATATGGTGGGTTAGAAATAGAGAGAGAGAGAATCAACCCCACTAATGGAGAGGATGAAACAGACATAAGAAACAACAACAATAATAATAATGGGTTCTACTTAAGGCACAAGGCCAGCAATTTGGGGGAGGGGCAAGTCGATTAAATCGACCCGAGTGCATTACTGGTACTTTATAGTATTGACCCCCGTAAGGATGAAAGGCAAAGCTAACCTCAGCAGGATTTAAACTCAGAACGCAAAGGGCCATAACTCTATGCCACAAAGCATGGTGTCTGACACTCTACTGATTCTGCCAATCTATTATGGAGAATACAAGCAACAGGGACATATGAAAATGTGTAAAAGAAAATAGCAGGTAGCAATAAAGAACAAAAAAAAAAGAAACCCTCAATAGGGAGGGGGGAACACCACCCAGGGGTCATTTCAGAACCCTACAGATCCAAAACAGCCCACAACACCAGGTGCACCATCAGAAAGTGGCCCTCTCCTCTCTCTCTGCACTCTTCAGTTTACAGGTGCATGCTCAGAGTAGGTCCATTCACTTGGGTGATCCTTAATAAATGTACTGTGGAGGGAAGGTGGCAAATTGGCAGAGATGTTAGAACATCGGATAGAATACTTTGTGCTGTTTGTTTCCTCTCTCTGCTCTCTGAGTTCAAATCCCGTCACGGTCAACTTTGCCTTTCATCCTTTTGAGATCAATAACAGTACCAGTCTAATATTTGGATCGATTCTTCCTCTATATCTCTTTCTCACTTCCTCTCTTCCTCATTCTCTCTTCCTCTTCCTCATTCTCTCTATCTCACTTCCTCTCTTCCTCATTCTCTCTATCTCACTTCCTCTCTTCCTCATTCTCTCTTTCTCACTTCTTCACTTCCTCTCTTCCTCATTCTCTCTTTCTCACTTCCTCTCTTCTTCATTCTCTCTTTCTCACTTCTTCACTTCCTCTCTTCTTCATTCTCTCTTTCTCACTTCCTCTCTTCCTCATTCTCTCTTTCTCACTTCCTCTCTTCCTCATTCTCTCTTTCTCACTTCTTCACTTCCTCTCTTCCTCATTCTCTCTTTCTCATTTCCTCTCATCCTCATTCTCACTTCCTCTCTTCCTCATTCTCTCTTCCTCTCTTCCTCATTCTCTCTTTCTCTCTTTCTCACTTCCTCTCTTCCTCTCTTCCTCATTCTCTCTATCTCACTTCTTCTCTCCCTCATTCTCTCTTTCTCACTTCTTCTCTTCCTCATTCTCTCTATCTCACTTCTTCTCTCCCTCATTCTCTCTTTCTCACTCCCTCTCTTCCTCATTCTCTCTTTCTCTCTTCCTCATTCTCTCTTTCTCTCTTCCTCATTCTCTCTATCTCACTTCCTCTCTTCCTCATTCTCTCTATCCATCTAAATAAAAATAATAATGAAATTTTTTTGTACAGTGCTCAGGTGCACTACAACTAACCAAAGGTGCATGTATAGTACATAGAATAATTGTTTCTACTATTGGCACAAGGCCAGCAATTACCCCAGTACATTACTGGTACTTTATTTTATTGACCCCGTAAGGATGAAAGGCAAAGTGAACCTCGGCGGGATTTGAACTCACACCGTAAAGGGGCGTAACTCCATGCTGCAAAGCATGGCGTCCGACCTTCTACTGATACTGCCAATCCACCGCCCTAGTACATAGAATAATGTACAAATGTCAGGAAAGTGAACAGTGCATTAGTCATGATATACACGTGTGTGTGTGGAGGGGGGATATCAAGTGTAGTGTTGGCAAATTGCAGGAAGTATGGAGGTTTCAAAGCAGGGGTCCCCAACCCCCGGCCCTTGGGCCACATCCGGCCCGCGAGGGTTCTAAAAAGGGTACAGTTTGCAATAAATTCACACCCGATCTATCGATATTGCCAAATAAAACAATGTTTAAATGTATTTTTCTGCTTGGGACAGCTCTAAGTATCAATATTGAATTTTGTTTCAAATCTAACATGAGGGATAAATAAATGATTACTTATTTGTATATAAGTAGTATTAATTGCGTATCTGGCCCGCGGAGCCACTGCTGCATGGCTATGAAGCCTGCAGACCCAAAAGGTAGGGGAACCCTGTTTTAAAGGGTGCAGTGTCTGTAGAAGAAATCTGCTGTATTCAGACCTGGAGAGGAGTTGGACACCGCCAGGTTTAAAAAAGTCGAAGGGCCGCTGTATATCAATACAGCAATGCTTCGACTCTCTTGGAAGTTACTGGACCACACACACACACACACACACTGTGGAGGGAGTCAGTACTTCCCTATCTACCCTCACCTTCCTTTTCTAATTTATGTACAAGGCCAGCAATTTTTGGTGAAGGAAAGTTGGTTATATCGACCCCAGTACGAAACTGGTACTTTAATTTATTGACTCCACCCACTTCCTCACAGAAGGATGAAATGCAAAGTCCACCTCGACAAGATTTGAATTCCGAATGAAGAAAGTCAGAGCAAACACTACATTGGCATTTTTTTGGGGATGCTCTACTGATTCTGTCAGTCTACCACCCTTTTTATAAATCTAATAAAAATATTGGTTTCTAAGTTAGGCACAAGGCCTGCAATTTGTGGGTAAGGATTCTGAATTGAAGGTAGTGAGTTTCGCTTTTTCAGCTATCTCCATTCTTCTGACTACCGAATGCTGGCACATTACTGCACCAGCTCCTGCAATTCTTGCTCTTAAACCAACCTCCTGCTTTCCATCACTTGTGAACACAGCCCCAAGACACTTGAACTTCAGTGGAACTCCATTCACATGTAGAGTGCACTGTGCAGGATTCTTTGAGAGGATGTGTGTCTCAGTTTTCACAGCACTGATTTTCATTCCAGCCATGCAGCATTCGGCATCAAACCTATCAAGTGCAAGTTGGAGATCACCTTCTGTCAAGTTAAGTAACACCATCATCTGCAAACTCCAACCAACTGATTCTACATCTGACAGTTGTGATATCACTTCCAACATGGCTGTGCATGTCAATCCTGTTCATGAAAATAATGAACAGGAGAAATTACATCCACAGGACTAGAACTGTTTCATATGTATGAAATCATCAGGACATTCCTGATGATTTCATACAGTTGAAACAGTTCTAGTCCTGTTGAAGACATTTCTATATAAAATAAAAAACGCCTATACTCTATCAATGTATTGAGTACTTTTTTTAACTGTGGTTATCCGACACAACTCCAATACAACTTATATATATATAAGTAGTTCCACAACAGTTAGTTCACCATTTCCGAGGACAATTTGTTTCACCTCAATGGATCATCAGCTCGGGTTTCTACCAAACTCATCCCATGGACTGCATGCTCTACTACTGTGGATATAACACACCAGTGTTCTACCACTCTATATATATATATATATATACACACATATATATTTGTATGTGTTTCATCATCATCATCGTTTAACGTCCATCTTCCACGCTTGCATGGGTTTGGACGGGGGTTTTCCCACTTGAGGCAAGATTGGTTGTCCTGCTCGTATAGGACTGTCTGGCGGGTTTTCTATGGCTGGATGCCCTTCCTAACACCAACCACGTTTACAGTGTGGACTGGGAGGTTTTTACCGTGTTACCTACTACACGGCCACATTACAGCGTGGACTGTGTGTTTTTTTTGTTGTGTTCATTTGTTTCGGACTGGATGTTGTGGTACCAACATAACTTTACATTGAAAAGGGGTGGTGTGGGTTGGGTGGGGGTAGTGGGACGGGGGTGTATTTTTGTTAGAGGTGCCTACTGACTGCTGTAGTAGGTTTCGCTTTGTACTTAGGCAAGTCGGGTCTTCTGTATTACTGTGTAGCGCCAAAGATCTCGGTCCAGTGACATTGTCTTGGAGAGGTGTAAGTTTCAATTTTCATTTTTATTGTTTATATATATATATATATATTTCTATGTCTTTTTTTCTTTTCTTATATAAATAATAAAAATATTTACACGCACAAAACCCACATCGTACCGTCCTGTTCCGTCTGTAATGTTTTTCTTGATGTCAGCCCTTGTGGCCAATAAAGAAATCATTATTATTATTATTATTATTTATTATAATATATATATATATATATATAGGGAGAGAGAGATGTATAGATAGATAGATATTTATCCATATATATATATAGGGTAAGATTAAGTGTAAAGATCCCCCTTCTGTAACACATGGTCATGGGATTTGCACCTAAAAATTCCCCTCCGTGGCACAAGTTTGGGCAAGCTTATTTGTATACCTTTCTCCCTTCTCCACGCCACCAATTTTGTTCAAAGAAAGGGAGCAGGTTGATATAGCTTGGCACCAGTGATGTCGAACGTATTTCTACAACTGAGTGAAGTTTAGCAACGTGAAATAAATTATCGTGCTGAAAGCACGATGAAAACCCGGTCCGATAATCGAACTCACAACCTTACGATGTTATGCCTGACTCTCCGAAACTCGCGAGCCATCTTCGGATCAAGTATATTCTATATTCTGTCTGTGTTTGACTCCGTCCCTGCACTAGTCACGGGATTCAACATCTTCGATGGATGAGATGCGTAATGTAGAGTTCTTTTCGTCGTGAACATATCTCAATAAAAAAACACACACACACACAGGTGTTTGTTTGCTTATTTTTATATCTATATCTCTCTCTCTCTCTATATATATATATATATATATAATGTGTGTGTTGTGTGAGAGAGAGAGAGAGAGAGAGAGAGATGTAATTGGACTAGATACAGACACCAATCTCTCTCAGACACATGCACACATGATTCTGGGGTGTGACGGAGTTGTAGTCATGGAGCATTTTAAACGTTAAAATAACAAGAGATTAACTTCTATGTTTCTCTTGTGTAACCAATATTCCCCCTCCTCCGTATGTGACCGGTCGAGTTGCTCAAAAGGTGCGGCCAAATAAAAACATACATGAGTGAGTGTGTTATGTATAACTATATAAGGTATAGACACTAATAGGGACCTTGTACGAAGTCAGCCAAAATGAATATGTGTGTTATGCGTAACTATAGTAGATATAGACATATCTCTCTCTCTTTCACACTTCTTCATGTGACGCTAAACTCCGCCAGTTGCAGACTGTGCATTAACATGTGCTATCTCTCTCCACAATGTTCGATCACCAGCAGCAGAGTTCAAAGAGCAAAGATCAAGTCCAGTCCATAAGTTGACGTTGTCAAGCCATCGTTTTGGCTGCCGGGCTCTGCTTCTCTTATCAGCCAACCTTCCTACCAAGCATAACCTCCTCCCACCACGAGTTGATCTTTTTATATGGTCGTATAGTTTGAGTACTCTTGACTTACACACACACATATATATATACATAGGAGAAAATATGACCCCGACGGCAGAGCTCAAGCCGTTTCGACGGCTATTTCTGCCGTCGGGATCATACTTTCTCCTATTACCCACTCTATTACCCTAAGTATTGAGTACTCTGGTGCGATATGGT
This sequence comes from Eledone cirrhosa, assembly GCA_964016885.1. Taxonomy (NCBI): domain Eukaryota; kingdom Metazoa; phylum Mollusca; class Cephalopoda; order Octopoda; family Eledonidae; genus Eledone; species Eledone cirrhosa. The sequence goes on from OZ024763.1 coordinate 4,793,748, forward strand.
CCATCTGGTTCCTTACCACAACTCCTTCGTTATATATACATATATATGAATGACGAATGGCAAATTTAATTTACGATACATTAGTGCCGTACTGCCAATCCCGTTGTTGTGGCATCGAATAAACACTAAACTGTTAAGAAGAAAGTTTGAAAATGTCTTAATATATTAAAAAGCACATTCGTGTGTGTGTCTGTGTGTTATGTGTAACTATACTAGATATAAACACTAATTTCCCTCTTTAAACTATCTCACATACACACGTTTTCACGCATTCCTATGTATATAGGTATTGTAGTTATGAAGTAACTACATACTGTATGATCAAATATATTCGAAGTACTGTCAATCACGTTGTGGTTTCCAATAAACATTAAACTGTTAACAAAAAGTCTGAAAATGTCTTAATATAATCAAAGGCATACTTGTGTGCGTAATGCATAACTATACTAGATATAAAAAAAGGATCTCCCTTTCTCACACAAACACATCCTTTGTATAGGAATGGCGCAATGACAGGAGTTGTATTTATGAAGCATCTGTAACTACATATTGTATGTTCAAATATTCGAAGTTGAAATCAACGTGAGTTCAATGAGATATGAACTTGTGTAGGTAACATGGAACCCATATGTAACCGGTCGACTTGCTCACATGGACGACCAAATAAAACACATAAATGTGTGTGTGCCTGTGTGTTATATATAACTATACTAGATATAGACGTCAACAGGAAGACTGTAGATGGCCGATTGTAAGTTCGAATCAACTATAAACCAATGAGGAGTTTTGAAAAACTTTAAATTTAACACATAAATGTGTGTGTGTGTGTGTTATATATAACTATACTAGATATAGACGTCAACAGGAAGACTGTAGATGGCCAGTTGTAAGTTCGAATCAACTATAAACCAATGAGGAGTTTTGAAAAACTTTAAATTTAACACATAAATGTGTGTGTGTCTGTGTGTTATATATAACTATACTAGATATAGATGTCAACAGGAAGACTGTAGATGGCCAGTTGTAAGTTCGAATCAACTATAAACCAATGAGGAGTTTTGAAAAACTTTAAATTTAACACATAAATGTGTGTGTGTCTGTGTGTTATATATAACTATACTAGATATAGATGTCAACAGGAAGACTGTAGATGGCCAATTGTAAGTTCGAATCAACTATAAACGGATGAGGAGTTTTGAAAAACTTTAAATAAAACACATAAATGTGTGTGTGTGTATGTGTGTTATGTATATAAGATATGGGAAGCCCCCTACGTTGTCGGTCGACGCACAAGAAAAACCGGAAGTGGCAGCCATTAAAAAACTTTGGCTTAAAATCAGGCAAAAGTTTTTAAACAATAGAAAATTTAATGTAAACAAACCAGGGTGTTTTTGCCAAGAAAGATAACTCTTGTCTTACTTAATCGCAAAAATCGAGACAAAAATTTTGTGTGTGTGTCTGTGTGTTATGTTTACAATTTTTAGACGCCATTTTGAAACCCCTACGTGGTCGGTCGACTTACTCGAAATAGTAGTCAAAGAGAGGAGATTTTTTTCACCCGATACAAAAAGTAGGTTTATAAATATTAATTTTCACTATATTTTTAAGGCGGTCTCGTTGGCCGAGTGGTACGGTGCGTTGAGTCTGCTGAGATACTGGTCGGGGGTTCGATTCCGGCCAACGTCTACACATAGGGGGTCTTATTAAACTTTTTCAGTTTTTATTTTATCTCTTACAATAAAAACTGAAAAAGTTTAATAAGACCCCCTATGTGTAGACGTTGGCCGGAATCGAACCCCCGACCAGTATCTCAGCAGACTCAACGCACCGTACCACTCGGCCAACGAGACCGCCTTAAAAATATAGTGAAAATTAATATTTATAAACCTACTTTTTGTATCGGGTGAAAAAAATCTCCTCTCTTTGACTACTATTTCGAGTAAGTCGACCGACCACGTAGGGGTTTCAAAATGGCGTCTAAAAATTGTAAACATAACACACAGACACACACACAAAATTTTTGTCTCGATTTTTGCGATTAAGTAAGACAAGAGTTATCTTTCTTGGCAAAAACACCCTGGTTTGTTTACATTAAATTTTCTATTGTTTAAAAACTTTTGCCTGATTTTAAGCCAAAGTTTTTTAATGGCTGCCACTTCCGGTTTTTCTTGTGCGTCGACCGACAACGTAGGGGGCT
>OZ024763.1:4803444-4855944 GCA_964016885.1 Eledone cirrhosa
TATACTCCAGAAAAACTGTTGAGTGCTTTGAATCAGTTATAAAGGATCTATACTCCAGAAAAACTGTTGAGTGCTTTGAATCAGTTATAAACATTTATATTTGTTGAATTACCAACAAATTAAATATCCTTTTTGCCTATATATATATGTATGGATGTATTTATATATATATAAATATATATATGTATGTATATATATAGAGAGATGCATATATGCGTTTATATATGTCTATATATATAACCAGACACACACACATAGAAAACATATTCCTTAATCTCATAATATTTACATTACACAAGATATACTGTTTTGCCAAGTCATCCTGTCTTTGTGATATAAACTTGTTTTTATACAGAACGGCTTGGGGTGAGGAAAGAGTATATATATATATATACGTGTGTGTGTGTGCATGTATGTGTATGTGTGTGTGTATGTATGTATATATATATACATACATACATTTGTGTGTAGAAATATATATACGTCTGTATGTGTGTGTGTAAGTATGTATATATGTGTGTGTATGTATGTACATATGTGTGTGTATGTGTATATATATATACATACATTTGTGTGTAGAAATATATATACGTCTGTGTGTGTGTGCATGTATGTGTATATATATACATACATTTGTGTGTAGAAATATATATACGTCTGTGTGTGTGTGTGCATGTATGTATATATGTGTGTATGTATGTATATATATATATACATACATTTGTGTAGAAATATATATACGTCTGTATGTGTGTGTGTAAGTATGTATATATGTGTGTGTATGTATGTACATATGTGTGTGTATGTGTATATATATATACATACATTTGTGTGTAGAAATATATATACGTCTGTGTGTGTGTGTGTGTATGTATGTATATATATACATACATTTGTGTGTAGAAATATATATACGTCTGTGTGTGTGTGCATGTATGTACATATGTGTGTGTATGTATATACATATATATACATACATTTGTGTGTAGATATATATATATACGTCTGTGTGTGTGTGCATGTATGTATATATGTGTGTGTATGTATGTACATATGTGTGTGTATGTGTATATATATATATACATACATTTGTGTGTAGATATATATATATACGTCTGTGTGTGTGTGCATGTATGTATATATGTGTGTGTGTATGTATGTATGTACATATGTGTGTGTATGTATGTATATATGTGTGTGTATGTGTATATATATATATATATACATTTGTGTGTAGAAATATATATACGTCTGTGTGTGTGTGTGTATGTAGGTACATATGTGTATATATATATATATACATTTGTGTGTAGAAATATATATACGTCTGTGTGTGTGCATGTATGTATATATATATACATACATTTGTGTGTAGAAATATATATACGTCTGTGTGTAAGTATGTATATCTATGTGTGTGTATGTATGTACATATGTGTGTGTATGTGTATATATATATATACATACATTTGTGTGTAGAAATATATATACGTCTGTGTGTGTGTATGTATATATATATACATTTGTGTGTAGAAATATATATATACGTCTGTGTGTGTGTATGTATATATATATACATTTGTGTGTAGAAATATATATACGTCTGTGTGTGTGTGCATGTATGTACATATGTGTGTGTATGTATGTATATATGTGTATGTATGTATATATATATATATACATACATTTGTGTGTAGAAATATATATACGTCTGTGTGTGTGTGTGCATGTATGTATATATGTGTGTGTATGTATGCATGTATATATATATACATACATTTGTGTGTAGAAATATATATACGTCTGTGTGTGTGTGTGCATGTATGTATATATATATACATACATTTGTGTGTAGAATTATATATACGTCTGTGTGTGTGTATGTATATATATATATATACATACATACATTTGTGTGTAGAAATATATATATGTCTGTGTGTGTGCATGTATGTATATATGTGTGTGTGTATGTATGTATATATATATATACATACATACATACATTTGTGTAGAAATATATATACGTCTGTGTGTGTGTGTATGTAAGGACATATATTTTTCTTGGTGACAGCAAAAGAAACAATACAGTTCTTGTCAGAAGAAAATATTTTCTTACAAGCTTATATCTGCTTATAATGAAAATATATGTAGAAGAAGCTTTTAATATTTTCATAATAGTAACTATAGCCGCATTGTTTTCTCTGTAAATCATCCCAAGCAATGTTTTGTTTCCCAACAGAATAAAATAAAATAAAAATTACATTAATTTTATTTGGAATGACCACGTTGATGTTTTGGTAGCTTTTGCTTCTTTATGCTGGGAGAGTTGTCCAACAGATGATAAGAAAATGTAACCAACAGCTCAGACAAGGTCTGCCAAGTCTTTGACTTTTGTCATTTGTTTTTTCTTTCTTTTTCTGAAGACCGTCCACACGAATAAACCAAACACCCTATATCGTGCGCCACCAAAGTCTATAAACATTGTATATAGCAGGGATACATGCGCTCATTTGAAGGTCAATGTTGCTATCAAATGAGGTGATGCCTATGTTGAGAAGTAGGAATGTTATCCTTTTATGGACATCATTTTGATGTATACCTCGGTTACTACTCCTTGTAGACATATTTGATGGGTGGACTGCACAATTTGGAAAGTCTAAGCTCTCAATGACAATGTCACAGATAAAGATAAATTCACCTCCCACTGCAGGACAAGAATGCAAAGACCCCTCTTTATTTCAGACACGGATGACCAACATAATTCCGTCTCCCACACTCCTCCCTGCCCCTCCAACCCACCCTCCCAACTTCAGAGTTGGTACCATGAACGTAGGCACATTGAAAGGTCGCTCAAATGAGGTTGTAGAGATGCTTGAATGTAAGGAAGTTGATGTTTGTTGTATTCAAGAGACTAGGTGGAGAGGGGGGGGGGTCTGCCAGATTCATCGTGGGTAAAAAACAATGCTATAAACTTTTCTGGGTGGGAAATGACAACGGACTGGGTGGAGTAGGAATTATGTTAGCTGAAAAATGGGTAGATAAGGTAATTGACATAAATAGAGTGAATGACAGAATAATTAAAATAAGACTAGTACTAAGTGGAACTACTGTGACAATAATATCCACTTATGTCCCCCAATCTGGTCTACCTGACGTTATAAAGGACAGGTTGTATGAAACGCTAATGCTCACTACCTCCCAAATAACCGACAGCGACTACTTAATTATTGATGGCGACCTAAACGGTCACGTTGGACAACATAATAATGGCTATGATGGAATCCATGGAGGCTATGGGGTTGGAAATAGAAATGAGGAGGGCTTCAGGATCCTGGAATTTTGTGACGCAAATAACCTAACTATCTGTAACACAAACTTCAAAAAACGAGAAAACCACTTGATCACTTACAGATCAGGGGAACACGCTAGCCAGATAGATTATATCCTTACTAGAAGACAGGACAGAGTGTCTGTTGTAAACACTAAGTCCCTAAGAATTTAGTGTAAAAGTTGGTGTTCATCAAGGCTCTGTCATTAGCCCCCTCCTATTTATTATTACCCTTCAGGCTATAACAGAGGAGTTTAAGAACAGCTGCCCATGGGAACTTCTATACGCAGATGATCTAACTCTCATAGCTGAATCTATGGCTGAACTAGAGAAGAAATTCCAAACATGGAAGCATGGCCTAGAATCAAAAGGCCTTAAAGTTAACTCGTCTAAGACTAAAGTTCTAGTTGTAGCAAGGAAAATAGGGTACAGGTGCCCTCAGGGAAATGGTCATGCTCAGTGTGTAGGAAAGGAGTAGGCTGAAATTCCATTTTATGTCCCAAATGCAAATTATGGGTACATAAAAGATGTAGTGGGATCACAGGTAAACTATTTAAGAACATAGACTTTATATGTGGCCGATGCTCAGGTGCAATAAGCACAGGATACTAGCTCCTATTGCCCAGATAGTTCTATAGAAATAGTGGACACCTTCCGTTACCTGGGTGATGAAATGAGCAGTGGAGGAGGGTGTTCTGAAAGTCCATATTTTACACATCGACTTTCTATTTTTTTTTTATCAAACAAACTTTATTTTTGATGAAAACAAATCATAGAAAGTCGATGTTTGATGAAAGAAAAATATAGAAATATGGTGTTTGATGAAAAAAGTAAAGAAAGTCGATGTTTGATGTCCTCGGGATCATACTGGTAGAGACACATTTTATCCCCGGTAACAATTCTCTGCAGAAAAGCTTCAGAGTCAATCGAAAAATCTGCCAGTGTTTGTTGCTGATCTGGGTGCAACAGCTTTGGGACCCATTGAGTGGAAAGCTTGCTCAGCCCTAAACTCCCCACCAGAATTGCCCAGAGATGTTGAGAGCATCTGCTACTGATTCAGTGGTTATTTGCATATCCTTTTCAATTAAATCGTGAGCAGCATTGATGTTTTCCACACAGACTGACGTGGATGGCTTGCCACTGTGGGGATCATCCCTTCCACTTCTAAAACGACTCAACCATTTATTTCTTGGGGCATTGTCCCCATAAACTTGCTCCAAATTTGGTTGCTCTTCCACCCTAGCTTCACCACGCATTTTATGTTTATCCTGGCCTCAATTTTGATGAAAACATATATTTAAAGGTTCATATTAGAATGTTATGACACGTTAGTTCGAGAACGTACAGGTGCATTGAGATCAAAATCCCTGCACGTGATGTTTAGCTATGTATTTTTTCCACAAACTTTTTGAAGCACCCTTGTATAATTAATTAATTATTGTTTGGGATCTTAAAAATATATATATATACCAACAACATTTACAGTGTGATATCTGTGGTAAATCATTTTCTGGAATTGAACTGACAATCTTACGGTTGTCACCTCAACACTTTAACCAGTAAGCCATATTGCAAACATATACCTCCGACAACTGACCATATTATATGATGAGCTTCCACTCAGTCTCCTCTGGCAACATTTTACACACAAATCGTTGGTTGACTTAACGTTATAAAATAAAAGATACATGACCAAGTTTCCAGCATGCAGAGGGACTGGATCTCCCCAAACACCTCATATAGTACACCTGAGCCCACCAGATCTCCCCAAACACCCCACAAAACCATACCTGTACCAACCAGATCTCCAAAACACCCCACAAAACCATACCTGTACTCACCAGATCTCCAAAACACCCCACAAAACCATACCTGTACCCACCAGATCTCCAAAACACCTCACAAAACCATACCTGTACCCACCAGATCTCCAAAACACCTCACAAAACCATACCTGTACCCACCAGATCTCCAAAACACCCCACAAAACCATACCTGTACCCACCAGATCTCCAAAATACCCCACATAACCATACTTGTACCCACCAGATCTCCAAAACACCCCACAAAACCATACCTGTACCCACCAGATCTGCAAAACACCCCATTAACCATACCTGTACCCACCAGATCTCCAAAACACCCCACAAAACCATACCTGTACCCACCAGATCTCCAAAACACCCCACATAACCATACCTGTATCCACCAGATCTCCAAAACACCCCACATAACCATACCTGTACCCACCAGATCTCCAAAACACACCACATAACCATACCTACACCCACCAGATCTCCAAAACACCCCACATAACCATACCTGTACCCACCAGATCTCCAAAACACCCCACATAACCATACCTGTACCCACCAGATCTCCAAAACACCCCATATAACCATACCTACACCCACCAGATCTCCAAAACACCCCACATAACCATACCTACACCCATTTCTTAAGGACAATAAAGCAACAAAGGCAACACTAAACAGTTGGTTTATTAACACACCTTATATATCCGTGTAAAACTCAACAAACTTTGATTTTTTTTATGCACATGAGTCGGCTGAAAAGTTCATAGGCTGACTATGAAGGAGTGATGCTAGAGATATGAAATCTTGCATGCATTAATTCCAACTCTTCTTATTAATAACTGTATTGCTTCTTTCTAGAAACAATGTTGAAAAATAAACCTCATTTGGTCATTCCATGAGAGTATCTTAATCAGACTATGAACTTCTCAGCCAGCCCTCATACATAGGTATGTCTGTTTATAAAATTTACAGTGATGAAATTTATTTCAGTAGATGACTCACCTCCATGATAGCTTGCCATAAATTTTAGTGAAAAAATATTGACAATTACATAAGTATGATGTTACTGAATATCAAATTTACTGCAATAAAATTTATTTTCATGTCAGGTGACTGTCCTCTAAGATAGTTTGAGAATATGGTAAAGAATTTATGTCATAAATTTCATGGAAAAATGGTCTCTTGTGAAGACATTCAGAATTTTTCCAACATTTTCCTGACTGCAACAGTTCAAAGATTTCTTCTTGGGATGAAAATAACGGTTGCTTCCGTGCCATTCGTACAGCTTCCGCCTCGAAAATGAAAACAAAGAAATGAAGTAGCGTCATTCTATGTATGAATGTGTGTGCATGTATGTATATATGTGTTTGTATGTTTGTGTGTGTATATATATATATATATACATTTATATATACATATATATACATTCATATAGACATCTGAAATATAGGCATTGTTAGCTTAAGAGAAACTTAAAAATAAGGAGTGGCACCCCATTCTGAACTTGTTTATAGAATTCTTTCTGCCTTTGTCACTCTAAATTTAAATTATAGCTTTAAAGAATTAGCTTTTAATGAATTCCCTTTTCTATCAACCAATGACCTACACCCATCCCACTCCCCACCCTCTCCTACCACCTGAAAAGACCTATATATACCACTTTTATTTTTGGATACCCAGAATTCCTGATGATTTCTAAAGAGTGAAACAGTTCTAGTCCTGTAGAATCTTATCTATATTAAAACTTTTATACTCTGCTATGTATTGAGTACTTTACTTACTGTGGTTACCTCCGACTCAACCCGGAATAACGTACATTCATATATATATATATATTGTTATACTTGGGGAGGGTCATATTGTTGTAATATTGCCAGAAATAATAACAGAACACACTCACTGTTTGGTTGGTTTTCGCTCCTGTATCTTTTATATCTCCGCAGTTAATTTATCTGGCAATCAATGTTTATCATTGTTACATTTATATAAATTTCCGGTTGGTTAGTTGTTTATATATTGTCAAAGCTCTTTTGTCACACATTCTCTGACCTCCTCAGTGATGGGCTTTGACAATATATAAACATGGAGGCACATGGCTTAGTGGTTAGAGCATTGGCCTTGCAATCGAAAGGTTGTGAATTCAATTCTCAGACCGGGTGATGTGTTGTTTCCTTGAGCAAGACACTTTATTTCACATTGCTCCAGTTTACTCAGCTGTAGAAATGAGATGATAGGGAATGGGGGTCCCTATCATTCCACTGCAAAGTGGTCGTGGAGGTGCCACGGCAAAAAAGCACCCAGCACTCACTGTAAATGAGGTTGGTGTTAGGAAGGGCATCCAGCTGTAGAAATCAAGCCAGAATCAGTCCCTGTCCCACCCTTGCAAGCAGGGAAAAAGCGGACGTAAAATGAAATGATGATGATGATGATGATGATAAACAACCATCCGGCTATCGAACCAACCAACCGGAAATTTATAATAAATTGAAGTGTAAACCAACAGGTGCATGTGTTTTTATTGGCAGCATGACCCTCCCAAAGTATAACAATATCTGTTTCAACACACGTTTTCAGATAAGAAATCTTGCAAAACAAATTAAAAAATGAAGTACATATATATATATATAAACATGTATGTAACCTACCTTAAGGTAGTTGAGTATTTTCAATGGCCGACACTGTATTAAGGATGGTGAAGAAAACTTTGGGGCCGCTGCAATGTTCTCTAAAACCTCACACAAGTCACTGACCCCGTAGGTAGCGATACAATTTGCAACTCCTATCAGCTGTACATGTGACACTTTAGGGGACAAACCTGCACTTAGAAATAACAATGAGTTGAGAGAGAAACTGTGTATAAGAGGTATAATTTGTGGTGTGTGGGAGAGGAGACTGTGTTAGTATGGACATGTGGGTAAAGAAGTGCCAAGAAATCCCAGTAGAAGGAAGACGCAGTAGAGGAGGACCACGACAAACATGGGGCAGAGGTGGTGAGAGCTGACCTCAGATCGCCGAAGCTCACCGAGGAGATGACGAAGGACCATGACAAGTGGAGAGATGCTGTGCTAAATAGGACCCGTCCCACCCTTGCAAGCAGGGAAAAGCGGACATGAAATGATGATGATGATGCTGATGGTTAATACAATGATGATGACATAGAACACTAACCTGTGTAAAGAACAATATTAAAGCCATTGTCTGTAATTCTGTGATCTGTGACCTGCTGACAAGATGGCAGCATTCCTTGTTGTTCAGTTTCCAGAGACATTAATGTCTGCCACACTGTCACATCACCCAACAAACTGTGGAACAGAAATAAAAGACACATATAATGTTGTGTTCTGGAGAGGAGATTGCGTTGGTATGGACGACAGCTGTATAAAAAAGTGCAGGACAATGAAAATTGATGGAAGCTATGGAGTGGGTAGACCAAGAATAACCTGGGACGAGGTGATAAAAACTGACCTTGCCCACCTCCACCTCTCTAAGACAATGACACTGGATCAAGACCTTTGGCGCCATGCAGTTGTACAGAAGACCCGACTGCCATTGCATACAAACCTACAGTCAGTAGGCACCTCTTAACCCAATATACACCCCACCGCCACCCCCCTCCTCTCTCCCGTTCTGTCCACTGTGTCAATGACACAACAGTCGACACTGTAAGGTGGCCGTGTAGGAGACACGGGGAAAAGGCTCCCAGTCCACACTGTAAATGTGGTTGGTGTTAGGAAGGGCATCCAGCCGTAGAAAACCTGCCAGAGATGCTTCCATGAGAGCGAGACACGGTCTCCCGACCATTCCCACATCAAATGGGACAAATCCATCCAACCCATGCTAGTGTGGAAGATGGACGTTAAACGATGATGATATATAAATATAAATTTCTGTGATTCTGTCACAACACGTAAAGAGAGAGGAGTATTTTTACCTTTCACTGAGGTCAACTGGATTGTCCATTGGTTCAGCTTGAAACTTAAAGGACTCTAAAAGACGTCTGTAGATGACCACTTCATTGACACGATGGGGGTTGAGTAGCAGGATCTGTGTACCTTTGAGACAGACCCAGTGGTCACTTTGAGGTAAATGACCCACTGGGACACATTCATTGTTGTCATAGAGGCTGCAAAAACAAAACAAAAACAACAATAAAAAGAGGAAAACTATATATTTATGGGGGCCCCCAGTCCACACTGTAAAGTGGTTGGTGTTAGGAAGGGCATCCAGCCGCAGAAAACCTGCCAGAGGCAGTCCTGTATGAGCGAGACACGGTCTCCCGACCAATCTTGCCTTAAGTGGAACAAAACCATATAACCCATGCTAGTGTGGAAAATGGACGTTAAACGATGAGGATGAGTGAAGAGATGCTGTGCTGAGGGCACGTCCAACCCACGCATGTCTGGAAAAACGGACATAAAACGATGATGATGATGTATATAAGGCATGGGTAACCTTTTTCGAGATGCGAGCCGCATGAGATGTGGTTCATCATCAGGCGGACCACATAAAAAAAAAAAAGGGCAGTAACTTGGGTTGTTTTGATTTGTCTCTTCAGAATTCGTACATGTTGGTTTCCTCGATCGTAAAAATGACCTTTACCACTCCAATATGTCACCCAGGACACCTCCTTTACTACTCCAATGTGTCACCCAGGACACCTCCTTTACCACTCCAATGTGTCACCCAGGACACCTCCTTTACTACTCCAATGTGTCACCCAGGACACCTCCTTTACCACTCCAATGTGTCACCCAGGACACCTCCTTTACCACTCCAATGTGTCACCCAGGACACCTCCTTTACCACTCCAATGTGTCACCCAGGACACCTCCTTTACTACTCCAATGTGTCACCCAGGAGAACTCCTTTATCACTCCAATATGTCACCCGCGTTCCTCCTCACCCTTCCCTAAATCCCACAAGACACCAACCTTTTATTGTGGGTATCACGGTACAGTTTCCTTTTGAGGGTTTTAATATTGAAAGCAACTCTCTGGCCTTTCGGTGGAGTTCTTTTCTCTCCTTCATCGTTCAATGTCACTGGTTTCGGCACGGTTGCTACCGGCACCAGTTTTTTTTGCTTCAAAGAAGAAAAAAAAAAAGAAAGGAAAGTTTTTTTTAGAAATAAGTTTTCTTAGGACTAACAATACTGGATAGAGCCAGTGGTGAATGTTGTGAAGAAATATAGAATGAGATGGTTAGGTCATGTGTTGAGGTATAGAGCCAGTTGTGAATGTTGTGAAGAAATATAGAATGAGATGATTAGGTCATGTGTTGTGGTATAGAGCCAATGGTGGATGTTGTGAAGAGATAAAGAATGAGATGGCTAAGTCATGTGTTTTGGTATAGAGCCAGTGATGGATATTGTGAAGAGAAATGGAATGAGATGGCTAAGTCATGTGTTGAGGTATAGTGCCAGTGATTGATGTTGTGAAGAGATATAGAATGAGATGGTTAGGTCATGTGTAGAGGTATAGAGCCAGTCGTGAATGTTGTGAAGAAATATAGAATGAGATGGTTAGGTCATGTGTTGAGGTATAGAGCCAATGGTGGATGTTGTGAAGAGATATAGAATGAGATGGTTAGGTCATGTGTTGAGGTATAGAGCCAATGGTGGATGTTGTGAAGAGATATAGAATGAGATGGTTAGGTCATGTGTTGAGGTATAGAGCCAGTGATGGATACTGTGAAGAGAAATGAAATGAGATGGTTGAGTCATGTGTTGAGGAAGGATGAAAGTGACTAGGTGAGGGGAATAAAGCCTGTGATGAATGTTGTGTGAAGAGAAATGGAATGAGATGGTTGGGTAATTTTACACAGAAAACTTTGTTATGTTCCAAATATCAGATTTGTCATTAGAAATTTATTATATTACTAAATCCCATCCAAATAATTTTTGATTATTTTCAAAATTATTTGAAACTCACAGGCAGTGTCTTTCATTAGAAATATAGTATATAAAAATAGGTGGTTGTGCTGATGGCACAACAAAAAGCACCCAATCCATTCTGTAATGTGGTTGTGCTGGCAACATGACAAAAAGCGCCCAGTTCCCCCCTGTAAGGTAGTTGGTGTTAGAAAAGGCATCTAGCTGTAGAAACCAAGCCAAAATACAGATCTGTATGTGCAGGATGTGGTCACTTCACCTGACTTGTCTCATAACATGACAACCTGTCTAACCTATGCAAGTGTTGAAAAGATGAAAGATGATGATGATATGCTGTACAAACCTTTAACTTATTGAGGGCCACTTTCTTAGCAGCATTCATCTGGTTTTCATATCTGGAAAAAGATTGAAAACAACGGAATTTTGTTTTTAATGATCTCAACTGTAGACCAGGCATAGACAAACCTTTTTCAAGCAGCGAGCTGCACGAGATATCGCTCATAATAAGGTGGGCCAAACTGCTAAAAAAACTTCAAGGTAATTTTTAGTAAGGTATGCCTTTCAGAAAACTAAACAGGGTCACAGTTTGCTATATATATACATATAGCAAACTGTGGCCAAACTTTCCTCTTGCTTTATCTTCGTAAACTGCCAATGTTTTATTTTAACTTTAATTTTGTCCTTTAATATGACTGTAATCCTTGTATGTAAATTGCTATGCTATATTATTATAATGGATGTCAACCCACTGTGGGTCAATATATACATATGTTTCTATATGTCTCTTGTGTTGAAAAGGAGGTCAAGTATGTAAAAAAATCACTGAATAATTGCTCCGAAGACTCCAAACCTCGGTTTGGAAGAAACAATTGTAAGCAAATAAATGATTTAAACAGAACTTTGATTCATGTAATTTCTCTCTATATATATATATATATATGATATATAGATATATATATATATATGAAACAAATTTAAATAGTTTCGAAACCCAAGCAATGCATTAGAAAGAAAATTAAATTTGTGTTTCCTATTCAACAATGCTTTAAGGAAGCTACAAAACTCTGTTTTATATATATATATATATATATATATGATATTAAATAAATGGAAACTATATTTATAAAACCATATTTATTTCATTATATATATTTCAGGGATATCATATTAACAATATGTTATGCCTTCTTCAGACAAAATACAATATAAACAGTCTTATAAATAAATAGATGACATACCTTTCAATCGACTTGCATTTGGGAAGTTGATTTGGCAGTAAAAAATATTGTGGATATTTTTTACTGCCAAATCAACTTCCCAAATGCAAGTCGATTGAAAGGTATGTCATATCTATTTATTTATAAGACTGTTTATATTGTATTTTGTCTGATGAAGGCATAACATATTGTTAATATGATATCCCTGAAATATATATAATGAAATAAATATGGTTTTATAAATATAGTTTCCATTTATTTAATATCATAAATATACTCCAAATACTTGTTGAGTGCTTTTATATCAGTTATAAATATTTACTCGTTGTTAACCCAACAATTTAAATATAACTTTCCATATATATATATATATATATATATATATATATATATATATATAGTGAAAATAAGAATTGCAGCTTTTTGTAAACTTTATTACATATGTTGGATAGGGTGTGTGGGTAGGAAGGTGGTGGACATGGGGGGGGGGGTGCAGAGACGATAGAGCCAATGCTGGGTTTTACATCGAGGGAGATAGAAGCATTTAAAACATTGAAATAATTGAAAATAGATGGAGAGAGAAGTTAATTGAAACTCAAACTTATGTATGGCTATTCCATGGTCATTCAGCAGGGGGAGGCAACATGGCTGCTGGCCACACGTAGACTTATGTAGGGCTATTCCATGGTCATTCAGCAGGGGGAGGCAACATGGCTGCTGGCCACACGTAGACTTATGTATGGCTATTCCATGGTCATTCAGCAGAGGGAGGCAACATGGCTGCTGGCCACACGTAGACTTATGTATGGCTATTCCATGGTCATTCAGCAGGGGGAGGCAACATGGCTGCTGGCCACACGTAGACTTATGTAGGGCTATTCCATGGTCATTCAGCAGGGGGAGGCAACATGGCTGCTGGCCATACGTAGACTTATGTATGGCTATTCCATGGTCATTCAGCAGGGGGAGGCAACATGGCTGCTGGCCACACGTAGACTTATGTAGGGCTATTCCATGGTCATTCAGCAGAGGGAGGCAACATGGCTGCTGGCCACACGTAGACTTATGTATGGCTATTCCATGGTCATTCAGCAGGGGGAGGCAACATGGCTGCTGGCCATACGTAGACTTATGTATGGCTATTCCATGGTCATTCAGCAGGGGGAGGCAACATGGCTGCTGGCCACACGTAGACTTATGTATGGCTATTCCATGGTCATTCAGCAGGGGGAGGCAACATGGCTGCTGGCCATACGTAGACTTATGTATGGCTATTCCATGGTCATTCAGCAGGGGGAGGCAACATGGCTGCTGGCCACACGTAGACTTATGTAGGGCTATTCCATGGTCATTCAGCAGGGGGAGGCAACATGGCTGCTGGCCACACGTAGACTTATGTAGGGCTATTCCATGGTCATTCAGCAGGGGGCGGCAACATGGCTGCTGGCCACACGTAGACTTATGTATGGCTATTCCATGGTCATTCAGCAGGGGGAGGCAACATGGCTGCTGGCCATACGTAGACTTATGTATGGCTATTCCATGGTCATTCAGCAGAGGTCAACCACACAACAGCTCAGGAGCCAGACCCATGACATTATGTTTGTAGGTCCAACACGTGCCTCCATTGAAAGATATGGTACATTGTAAATAAAGTGTGGCCTATCAACTGCTATGACTTATACATCAATATATATCATATATATACACGAGTAATCGTAAGGTTGTGAGTTCGATTCCTGGACCAGGCGATGCGTTATGTCCTTGAGCAAGACACTTTATTTCACGTTGCTCCTTCTACCTGGAGTTGCGACCGATAGATAGTATTAGCAATTGGAAAGACCAACGGAAACATTGTTACCTCGGTCCGATTTGACGAAAGTCAATCGTTCCTTTATATATGATATATACAAATGTACAACAGCAACACAATATAAATATAAATATATATATATATACACGTAAAATACCATTAAAACAAATACTTGTATAACGAAATGTTTTTCAAACCCTGAAGTAATAAACTCTTCATTTGCTTCAGTTGATCTCATTATAAAGAATTTTTCATTACAACAAATTTTTTTGATACCCGATGAATTTTGTTATAACAGAATTTTCCTGTATATATATATATATATATATATATGTAGGAGGTGAGTTTTATTGTAGTACAATAAAGCAATGCAGATATCGGATAAGAAGCACTCTACAGTTTGTGGGACTGGAGTATGCATAATATAAGATCAAAAGATGGTTAAAGGAGTTCAATATATTTTATTATGCGCATTTCAAAAACAAACATCATCAAATAATAATATTTGTGTTTTCATCAGATAATCAAATAATAATATTTGTGTTTTCATCAGATAATCAAATAATAATATTTGTGTTTTCATCAGATAAAACAGGAGAACATATGTTGATTTAAAACTGCACTATCAACAAGTGTTTTTTTTAGCCTTCATATCATGTTCTCCTGTTTTATCTGATGAAAACACAAATATTATTATTTGATGATGTTTGTTTTTGAAATGCGCATAATAAAATATATTGAACTCCTTTAACCATCTTTTGATCTTATATTATATATATATATATATATATATATATATATATATACAGGATATATATGAAATTTTGTTATAACAGAATTTTCCTGTGTATATATATATATATATATATATAGTTTTGCGAGGTTTTTTATATGAAATCGTGTGTCGAAACAGATATTGTTATATTTGGGGAGGGTCATATTTGCGTAATATTGCCAGAATTAATAAAGTGAGTGTGTTCTGTTATTAATTCTGGCAATATTACGCAAATATGACCCTCCCCAAATATAACAATATATATATATATATATACAGGATATATATGAAATTTTGTTATAACAGAATTTTCCTGTATATATATATATATATATATACAGGATATATATGAAATTTTGTTATAACAGAATTTTCCTATATATATATATATATATATATATATATATATATATACAGGATATATATGAAATTTTGTTATAACAGAATTTTCCTGTATATATTATATATATATATATACAGGATATATATGAAATTTTGTTATAACAGAATTTTCCTGTATATATATATATATATATATATATATATACAGGATATATATGAAATTTTGTTATAACAGAATTTTCCTGTATATATATATATATATATATATATATATATATATATATATATATACAGGATATATATGAAATTTTGTTATAACAGAATTTTCCTATATATATATATCATCATCATCATCATCAACGTTTAACGTCCGTGTTCCACGCTTGCATGGGTTTGGACGGGGGTAGTCCCACTTGAGGCAAGAGTGATTGTCTTGCTCGCATAGGACTGTCTGGCAGGTTTTCTACAGTTGGATGCCCTTCCTAACACCAACCACATTTACAGTGTGGGTCTGGGACGTTTTTACCGTGTTGCCTACACGGCCACATTACAGCGTGGACTGTGTGTTTTTTTGTCGTGACACCTACACGATCTCATTTGTTTCGGCCTGGATGGCGCGGCACCAACATAACTTTACATACATACATATATATATATATATATATATATATATATATATATATACAGGATATATATGAAATAGACCAGGATTTTTTCATTCTGATGATTGAAAGCAAATTTTTTTGCTCTTAAGAAACCACTGGTAAATGGAATAATTGCCTTATGTTGTTTATTACATAACTATTAAGCTCTGTTACCTACATAGAGCACTCTTTTTTCCTGGACTTCTCTGACGGAATTACTTCATTTATAAATATATATATATATATATAGAGAGAGAGATAAAATAAAAATATAAAAATCAACCTTTTTAGGTCCTTTTCATAGAGTTTTTCGTAATTATTCTTCTCTAATTCTGATAACTGTTTCCACTGGACGGAAATCTGCTTCTGAATTTCATCACTTGTCATGTCAGCATTCCCCTGGAGTACTTTAGTGGTAGAGGTAGAACAGTAATTTTAGTCATCATCATCATCATCATCATGACCATCCCCAACACCACCACCACCACCACTACCACCATCAACACATCTCCACTACTACTACTACCACCACCACCACCACTACCACCATCAACACATCATCTCCACTACTACTACCACCGCCACCACTATCACCATCAACACATCATCTCCACTACTACTACTACTACCATCACTTCCACCATCAACATCTCCAGTACTATTACTACTACCACCACCACCACCACCAACACATCATCTCCACTACTACCACCACCATCACCACTACCACTATCACCGTTTTGCATTTGCTCTTTCTGCTAGCAATGGTTGGACAAGTCACCAGCTGACCAGGCTAGTACTGGCCTCAAAGATGGGCCAGGAGCCTGCATCTCAACTTGTATGAGTTCTGCACTTTACCAAGTTTTCACACAGACTGGCACCCTGCAACTCATGTTTATCATGACTCTAGCACTAGAGAGGTCATCATGTCTTTGACACAACTGAAGAGGCTTCCCAACTCCATGTTTGGCAAGTTTTTTTATAGCTGGATGCCATTCCTATCACCAACCACTTAACAGTGTACTGGGTACATTTTATCATGACACTAACACTAGAGAGGTTGTCATGTCTTTGACAGAACTGAAGGGGCCTCCCAACCCTTTGTTTGGCAAGTTTTCTATGGCTGAATACCCTTCCTGTACCAGCCATGACAAAGATTTTAGTGGTAACTTAACATTCTGCAATGATTTCGTAGAAAAAAAATCGAAAAACAAATTTAATTCAAATGTTTATAGTACCTTTACTAGTGGACAGATTGTTGTGAAAATTTGCAGTAGTTAAGTAAAGACTTTAATATTTAATGTGATGCAGTCATAGCATTGTTTTATACTAAATATTTATTGTATCTTTACTTTAATATTTAATCTGATGCAGTGCTGTTTTTGGTATCACAGAATATCCAGTCCATGCTGTAATGTGGTCATGTGGAAGACACGGTAAAAAGACTCCCAGTCAACACTGTAAATGTGGTTGGTGTTAGGAAGGGCATCCAGCCGTAGTAAACCTGCCAGATCAGATACAGTCCTATACGAGCGAGACACGGTCACCCGATCAATCTTGCCTCAAGTGGAACAATTCCCGTCTCACACAGGCTAGCGTGGAAGATAGACATTAAACGATGATGATGATGATAATTTCAAGAATATCTTTCTATTGTAGTTTTGTGTGTTTTGTTAATTCCAATGTTTATAGTATGGACTGGGTGCTTTTCATTGTAACACTAGCATAACTACTGGGTGGATTTTATCATGGCACCAACATTACTGCCTTACAGAGCAGACTGGATGTATTTTATAATGGCACCAACATACTTTACAGAGTGTACTGAGTGTATTTTATCATGGTACCAGCACTACCACTTTACAAAGTGTACTGGGTGTATTTTATTATGGTACCAGCACTACCACTTTACAGAGTGTACTGAGTGTATTTTATCATGGTACCAGCACTACCACTTTACAAAGTGTACTGGGTGTATTTTATTATGGTACCAGCACTACCACTTTACAAAGTGTACTGGGTGTATTTTATTATGGTACCAGCACTACCACTTTACAGAGTGTACTGAGTGTATTTTATCATGGTACCAGCACTACCACTTTACAGAGTGTACTGAGTGTATTTTATCATGGTACCAGCACTACCACTTTACAAAGTGTACTGGGTGTATTTTATTATGGCACCAGCACTACCACTTTACAGAGTGTACTGAGTGTATTTTATCATGGTACCAGCACTACCACTTTACAGAGTGTACTGAGTGTATTTTATCATGGTACCAGCACTACCACTTTACAACATGAGGGTGTTTGGTGTGTTTTAAAAATAAAAACAATAGATTATGTTGAAATACTCACATTTAGTCCGGGTTTCATTTAAGAAAATATTAAATGCTGTGACTGGACGTTTGATAGGTTGGCTACCGACTAAATCATACAATCGCATCTGATCATTGGGCTAAAATAATTGATAGAGCTATTATATCATAAGGTTATTGCCAGAAGAACTGGTAGAGCGTCAGACAACATGCTTTGTGGCATATAGATACATCCCTTTATGTTCTGAGTTCAAATCTTATTGATGTTAGCTTTGCCTTCCATCCTTACGGCGTCAATAAAATACAGTACCAGTAATACACTGGGGTCAATTTAATCGACTCTCCCCTCACCCCAAATTGTTGGCCTTGTGCCTAAATCAGAAACTTTTATTAATACTACTACTACTGAGTTCGAAACACATCTAGGTTAACTTTGCCTTTCATCTTTACAGGGTTGATAAAATAAAGTACCAGTAACGCACTGGAGTGAATTTAATCGACTTTCCTCTCCTCCAAAATTGTTGGCGTTGTATCTAAATCAGAAACTATTATATCATTAGGTTAACCATTTGATACCAAACTACTTGAAACCCCACCTGGTTCTATCGCGTCGGAGTTATGGTGGCTGTTTATTTTAACTCTTTTCATACCAAACTGCCTGAAACCAAGCCTGCAGGGTCAGCTACCACCAGCTGAGGCTCTAAACTATATAAAATTTGAGGTCCCTCTCTAAAAAAATTTGAGTAAAAAAGTTACAGGTTCATACATACATTTAAATTAATTTCTTCCAACATAATTTTATATAAGAACAACTTGTTACAAATACTATTTGAAATAATAATTTTAGTAAATCCCTTTCACCCAATCATTATTAACCCTTTAGCATTTAAACCGGCCGTATCCGTCCAAAATTCACTCATCTCTTTCTGTCCAAACTGGCTGTAACTGGCCACTCATACTGACGTTAAGGTATTGTTCTCAAAATAAATAACACAAAAATCTTGTAGATTCGATATTATGTTAAATAATTATATGAAGTAAAGACTTTACTGTGAAAATACAATAGTAAATATAGAGTCATGTAAATATTATGTGAGATATTATGTAAGGTAAAACCTTTACTGTGAAAATACAATAGTATATATAGAGTAATGTAAATGTTATGTGAGATATTATGTAAGGTAAAGCCTTTACTGTGAAAATACAATAGTATATATAGAGTAATGTAAATGTTATGTGAGATATTATGTAAGGTAAAGCCTTTACTGTGAAAATACAATAGTATATATAGAGTAATGTAAATGTTATGTGAGATATTATGTAAGGTAAAGCCTTTACTGTGAAAATACAATAGTATATAGAGAGTAATGTAAATATTATGTGAGATATTATGTAAGGTAAAGTCTTTACTATGAAAATACAATAGTATATATAGAGTCATGTAAATGTTATGTGAGATATTATGTAAGGTAAAACCTTTACTGTGAAAATATAATAGTATATATAGAGTAATGTAAATGTTATGTGAGATATTATGTGAGGTAAAGCCTTTACTGTGAAAATATAATGGTCTATATAGAGTAATGTAAATGTTATGTGAGATATTATGTAAGGTAAAGCCTTTACTGTGAAAATACAATAGTATATATAGAGTAATGTAAATGTTATGTGAGATATTATGTAAGGTAAAGCCTTTACTGTGAAAATATAATAGTATATATAGAGTAATGTAAATGTTATGTGAGATATTATGTGAGGTAAAGCCTTTACTGTGACAATACAATAGTATATATAGAGTAATGTAAATGTTATGTGAGATATTATGTAAGGTAAAACCTTTACTGTGAAAATATAATAGTATATATAGAGTAATGTAAATGTTATGTGAGATATTATGTGAGGTAAAGCCTTTAATGTGAAAATACAATAGTATATATAGAGTAATGTAAATGTTATGTGAGATATTATGTAAGGTAAAGCCTTTACTGTGAAAATACAATAGTATATATAGAGTAATGTAAATGTTATGTGAGATATTATGTGAGGTAAAGCTTTTACTGTGAAAATACAATAGTATATATAGAGTAATGTAAATGGTAAAGGGTTAATAAATATATATATATATATACACACATAAACTCATCAACAGGCACACAGGTATATATCTCACACACAAACACCAAACAGATGCATCAAGTTACATCATACACACATAAACACAAGCACACACACACATACATACATATAGTTATGAAGACATTAACTTACCCTTGGCAGAGAAGGCTTCTTTTTAACCTGAAGATGATGTGGAAGTGGTGATGTTGACTGGGGCTTGAGAGTAGTTTGGTGACCACTACTGGGAGACAACAGACGGACTGGCTAAAACAAACAACAAAGGCTATAAGTTAACAAAATCTATTGACATTATATCAAATAACTGAGTCGTATCTAATAAATACAAAATACATTATTAACCCTTTAGCATTTAAACCAGCCATATCCAGCCAAAATTCTCTCACCTCTTTCTGTTCAAACTAGCCGTAACCAGCTGCTCATACTGACGTTAAGGTATTGTTCTCAAAATAAATATCAAAATCTCATAGAGTCAATATTATGTGAGGTAAAGACTTTACCGTGAAAGTACAATAGTATATATAGAGTAATGTAAAGGTTATGTGAGATATTATGTGAGGTAAAGCCTTTACTGTGAAAATACAATAGTATATATAGAGTAATGTAAATGTTATGTGAGGTAAAGCCTTTACTGTGAAAATACAATAGTATATATAGAGTAATGTAAATGTTATGTGAGGTAAAGCCTTTACTGTGAAAATACAATAGTATATATAGAGTAATGTAAATGTTATGTGAGGTAAAGCCTTTACTGTGAAAATACAATAGTATATATAGAGTAATGTAAATGTTATGTGAGGTAAAGCCTTTACTGTGACAATACAATAGTATATATAGAGTAATGTAAATGTTATGTGAGATATTATGTGAGGTAAAGCCTTTACTGTGAAAATATAATGGTCTATATAGAGTAATGTAAATGTTATGTGAGATATTATGTGAGGTAAAGCTTTTACTGTGAAAATACAATAGTATATATAGAGTAATGTAAATGTTATGTGAGGTAAAGTCTTTACTGTGAAAATACAATAGTATATATAGAGTAATGTAAATGTTATGGGAGATATGTGAGGTAAAGCCTTTACTGTGAAAATACAATAGTATATATAGAGTAATGTAAATGTTATGTGAGGTAAAGCCTTTACTGTGAAAATACAATAGTATATATAGAGTATTGTAAATGTTATGTGAGATATTATGTGAGGTAAAGCATTTACTGTGAAAATATAAAGGTCTATATAGAGTATTGTAAATGTTATGCGAGATATTATGTGAGGTAAAGCATTTACTGTGAAAATATAAAGGTCTATATAGAGTATTGTAAATGTTATGTGAGATATTATGTGAGGTAAAGCATTTACTGTGAAAATATAAAGGTCTATATAGAGTAATGTAAATGTTATGGGAGATATTATGTGAGGTAAAGCCTTTACTGTGAAAATACAATAGTATATATAGAGTAATGTAAATGTTATGTGAGATATTATGTGAGGTAAAGCCTTTACTGTGACAATACAATAGTATATATAGAGTAATGTAAATGTTATGTGAGATATTATGTGAGGTAAAGCCTTTACTGTGACAATACAATAGTATATATAGAGTAATGTAAATGTTATGTGAGATATTATGTAAGGTAAAGCCTTTACTGTGAAAATACAATAGTATATCTAGAGTAATGTAAATGTTATGTGAGATATTATGTGAGGTAAAGCCTTTACTGTGAAAATACAATAGTAAATATAGAGTAATGTAAATGTTATGTGAGATATGTGTGGTAAAGCCTTTACTGTGAAAATACAATAGTGTATATAGAGTAATGTAAATGTTATGTGAGGTAAAGCCTTTACTGCGAAAATACAATAGTATATATAGAGTAATGTAAATGTTATATGAGATATTATGTGAGGTAAAGTCTTTACCATGAAAATACAATAGTATATATAGAGTAATGTAAATGTTATGGGAGATATTATGTGAGGTAAAGCCTTTACTGTGAAAATACAATAGTATATATAGAGTAATGTAAATGTTATGTGAGGTATTATGTGAGGTAAAGCCTTTACTGTGAAAATACAATAATATATATAGAGTAATGTGGTGATGATGCAATTACCCCAGTACATTACTGGTACTTTATTTTATCAACCCTGTAAGGATGAAAGGAAAGGTTAACCTCAGCAGGATTTGAACTCAGGCCATAACTCTATGCTGCAAAGCATAGAGTTACGTCCCTTTAATGTTGTTTCATGAGGTTTGTTAATTCAAATGTTTATAGTAATTTTACTGGTGTACAGGTTGTTTAAATGTGCAGTATTACAGTAAAGACTTTAATATTTAAAGCAGTCATAGTGTTGTTTTGTAATTCTCAAGAATGTTTTACTAATGTGGTTCATCATCATCATCATCATCATCAGGTTTAGCGTCCGTGTTCCACGCTTGCATGGGTTTGGACGGGGGTAGTCCCACTTGAGGCAGGAGTGGTTGTCTTGCTCGCATAGGACTGTCTGGCGGGTTTTCTACAGCTGGATGCCCTTCCTAACACCAACCACGTTTACAGTGTGGGGCTGGGAGGTTTTTACCGTGTTGCCTACACGGCCACATTACAGCGTGGACTGTCTGGCGGGTTTTCTACAGTTGGATGCCCTTCCTAACACCAACCACATTTACAGTGTGGGGCTGGGAGGTTTTTACCGTGTTGCCTACACGGCCACATTTACAGCGTGGACTGTCTGGCGGGTTTTCTACAGCTGGATGCCCTTCCTAACACCAACCACGTTTACAGTGTGGGGCTGGGAGGTTTTTACCGTGTTGCCTACACGGCCACATTACAGCGTGGACTGTCTGGCGGGTTTTCTACAGCTGGATGCCCTTCCTAACACCAACCACATTTACAGTGTGGGGCTGGGAGGTTTTTACCGTGTTGCCTACACGGCCACATTACAGTGTGGACTGTCTGGCGGGTTTTCTACAGTTGGATGCCCTTCCTAACACCAACCACATTTACAGTGTGGGGCTGGGAGGTTTTTACCGTGTTGCCTACACGGCCACATTTACAGCGTGGACTGTCTGGCGGGTTTTCTACAGCTGGATGCCCTTCCTAACACCAACCACATTTACAGTGTGGGGCTGGGAGGTTTTTACCGTGTTGCCTACACGGCCACATTTACAGCGTGGACTGTCTGGCGGGTTTTCTACAGCTGGATGCCCTTCCTAACACCAACCACATTTACAGTGTGGGGCTGGGAGGTTTTTACCGTGTTGCCTACACGGCCACATTTACAGCGTGGACTGTCTGGCGGGTTTTCTACAGCTGGATGCCCTTCCTAACACCAACCACATTTACAGTGTGGGGCTGGGAGGTTTTTACCGTGTTGCCTACACGGCCACATTTACAGCGTGGACTGTGTGTTTTTTTGTCGTGACACCTACACGATCTCATTTGTTTCGGCCTGGATGTTGTGGGACCAACATAACTTTACATTGAAAGGGGCGGTGTGGGTGGGGTGGAGGTGGTGGGACGGGGGTGTGTTTTGATAGAGATGCCTACTGACTGTAGTAGGTTTTTACTTTGTATTCATTAATTCAAAATATTTATAGTATCTTTACTAGAGAACAGATTTTTGTGAACATTTGCACCAAACACCAGCACAAACACACACAAGAAGGGTCCCTAAAATCACCACTCACCTCCAAGCAAACCAAATTACCTGTAGTATATTTCCATTTAGTGCGCCGACTTTTCCTCTGCTCCAGTCTTCCAGCTGTAGAGGTCCACCAACAACACCATCACCAGATGGCAGCAGTGGTAGTGGTGGGCCAGGGTTGGTATTGCCCTCATCTGCTCTCCGTTGAGGTTCTGGCAACAAAGATCTTTCTAGGTTTGAACCAGAAACGGTTGTATCCATTTCAAATGCCTTCTCAAACTCTCTGAAGATTTCTTCGCGATCCAGTGCACAGATGTTAGCAGAAATGGATGCATTCTGGTGTGCAGAGCCAACATGGTGCACAATGTTGTTGGGTTGTATAATCTGTGCAGTGGTGTTGTGGTGCACAATATTGTTGACTGCAGTGTTGTCGTGATGCACAGTGTGTGCAGTGTTATGGTGCATAATGGTAGGGCACGCTGTGTTCTGTGCAGTGTCCTGATGTAGAGCAGTGTGATGTGCAGTGGTCTGTTGCACAGTAGCAGCTACCGATGGGTTGACTGCTAACATTGGTGTTGCACTTGATTCTGCAGGTTTTGACAAACTTATCCTATCTGACGAAGAATTATCTACAATGAATGAGAAAAGGACAGAAAATATATGGTAGCTAAACCGCTTCAAACCCCTTCATAATGGCTTGAAGGACAATGATAAACAGAAATGAGCTGAGGACAGCACCCTCCACTTCAAACCCCTTCATAATGGCTTGAAGGACAATGATAAACAGAAGTGGGCTGAGGACAACACCCTCCACTTCAAACCCCTT
The DNA here is from genome assembly GCA_964016885.1 of Eledone cirrhosa. Taxonomy (NCBI): domain Eukaryota; kingdom Metazoa; phylum Mollusca; class Cephalopoda; order Octopoda; family Eledonidae; genus Eledone; species Eledone cirrhosa. Next base: position 4,828,194 of record OZ024763.1, read on the forward strand.
CATAATGGCTTGAAGGACAATGATAAACAGAAGTGGGCTGAGGACAGCACCCTCCACTTCAAACCCGATCATAATGGCTTGAAGGACAATGATAAACAGAAGTGGGCTGAGGACAGCACCCTCCACTTCAAACCCCTTCATAATGGCTTGAAGGACAATGATAAACAGAAATGAGCTGAGGACAGCACCCTCCACTTCAAACCCGATCATAATGGCTTGAAGGACAATGATAAACAGAAGTGGGCTGAGGACAGCACCCTCCACTTCAAACCCAATCATAATGGCTTGAAGGACAATGATAAACAGAAGTGGGCTGAGGACAGCACCCTCCACTTCAAACCCGATCATAATGGCTTGAAGGACAATGATAAACAGAAGTGGGCTGAGGACAGCACCCTCCACTTCAAACCCCTTCATAATGGCTTGAAGGACAATGATAAACAAAAGTGGGCTGAGGACAGCACCCTCCACTTCAAACCCGATCATAATGGCTTGAAGGACAATGATAAACAGAAGTGGGCTGAGGACAGCACCCTCCACTTCAAACCCGATCATAATGGCTTGAAGGACAATGATAAACAGAAGTGGGCTGAGGACAGCACCCTCCACGACAGCTTGAAGGGGGCTAAGGACTGAGTGAGCCCCTCTTCAAACTCTTCCGTAATGGCTTGGACAATTGTATTTCAAATTCCTCACTGTACTTACTGCTAACTCATACCTTGCTGGTTGTAGCTCTCAGCATAGATGCAATGGCTCTCATCAGCTATTTATTTAGATAATGAGCCAAGGTTTTCAGATAAATCTAAAAACCTTCCATCATACTGTATCTAAGAACCTTTGTAAAGTTATGTTCCAAACACCAACTTAATGAGAAAGTTATATTACTAAATATCTCCAAATTATATAAAATCTTCCACAATTTTATGTAAAAACCTTTGTTAAGTTATGTTCCAAACACCAACTTAATGAGAAAGTTATATTACTAAATATCTCCAAATTATATAAAATCTTCCACAATTTTATGTAAAAACTTTTGTAAAGTTATGTTCCAAACACCAACTTAATGAGAAAGTTATATTACTAAATATCTTCAAATTATATAAAATCTTCCACAATTTTATGTAAAAACCTTTGTTAAGTTATGTTCCAAACACCAACTTAATAATGAGAAAGATATTTATATTACTAAATCTCTCTAAATTCTTGATTATTTTCAAAATTATTTGAAAACCAGAGACAGTGTCTTTCATTAGAAATAAGGTAACAAAGGGGTTAACCCTTTAGCATTTAAACCAGCCATATCCGGCCAGAATTCTCTCACCTTTTTCTGTTCAAACTGGCCATAACCAACTGCTCATACTTATGTTAAGGTATTGTTCTCAAAATTTATATCAAAATCTCATAGATTCGATATTATGTGAGATAATTATTTGAAATAAAGTGTTTCCCGTGAAAATACAATAATAAATATAGAGTAATGTGAATGCTAAAGGGTTAAAGTGTTTATATTTATCTAAAAACCTGCCATCATTCACTCTATGTAAGAACCTTTGTTAAGTTATGTTCCAAACTCTGTGGCTTAGTCAAACAGAGACTACTTACATCTTTCAGTTGTAGTAGGTAATAGATTACCACTTGGTGTCACCACTGAAGGTGTCTTGGTTTGTGGGTGTGGTATGATACCCAGAGAATGTGGTTCAATTCCATATGTTGCTGTCTTCTCAGTAGAACAATGGGTCACCTTGTTTTCTGTGCGAGGTTTTGTTTTGGTAGACATATGATTAGGGCCCTCTTTCATCTGGTAATTTCCAGAACCCAAAACTCCATACAGTTGTTCCAGCAGTGAAGTTAGAATATCCAAAAGTTTATCCTTGGTGGAAAGAGAAACCAAAAGAAAATATATTTTATACAAAAAATTGTGAAATATCATCATCATCATCATCATCGTTTAATGCAGGCATGTCAAACTGAGGGTCTTCCGAGGGCCACATGGGTAACGTGTTGCCTGAGGGCTACACACAACTAATTGCGCACATTACAACTAATTTTACGAAGATAAAACATGCTCGCGCTATAAAAACCTCTGCCCAGTTCTTCCTTGGCCTCCTTATAATGTAGCACCTTTTAGGTCAGCTCTCCTAATCTGAGCCCAGGTCTTCCTTGTCCTCCCTATAATGTAGCACCTTTTAGGTCAGCTCTCCTAATCTGAGCCCAGGTCTTCCTTGTCCTCCCTATAATGTAGCACCTTTTAGGTCAGCTCTCCTAATCTGAGCCCAGGTCTTCCCTGTCCTCCCTATAATGTAGCACCTTTTAGGTCAGCTCTCCTAATCTGAGCCCAGTTCTTCCTTGGCCTCCTTATAATGTAGCACCTTTTAGGTCAGCTCTCCTAATCTGAGCCCAGGTCTTCCCTATAATGTAGCACCTTTTAGGTCAGCTCTCCTAATCTGAGCCCAGGTCTTCCCTATAATGTAGCACCTTTTAGGTCAGCTCTCCTAATCTGAGCCCAGTTCTTCCTTGGCCTCCCTATAATGTAGCACCTTTTAGGTCAGCTCTCCTAATCTCAGCCCAGGTCTTCCTTGGCCTCCCTATAATGTAGCACCTTTTAGGTCAGCTCTCCTAATCTCAGCCCAGGTCTTCCTCTAATGTAGCACCTTTCCACTGGGGTTTCTTGGCAACAATTCTCACCCATACGTATTACATGTCCATACCAGTGCAGTCCCCTTTCTTGCACACAGTATCTGATTCTTCATATACTCAGGTATTCTCTTAATCCATCCATACACATTAGCACTAACATTGCACATCCATTAGACCACGCTCACTTCAGTTCTCTTCCTCTTCCACAAATCTTCTGCATACTAACACTGCCCATGTCTCACCTGTAATTTACCTTAAAAACTTCTCCATCAACAAAACTAAATTCCTACCTCATTATGTAAGAGTACCCTGGCCTTGTTGGGTTCCAAATTGACATCCACCTCACTGTTGCCCACAGTAATGATACCCACAAATAAGGGATGCCTATTCTTGTCTCCGTCTAACATATTACAGTAATACTGATGCACAACCTGCACAAAGAGAACAGAATAAAAAGGGACGTTTTAAAAAAACAGTTTCAACATTTATATTTTTACAGGTTTCAGTCATTTGACTGCAGCCATGCTGCGGCACAAGCTAAAATATACAAGGGTCTGCTGAGAAGTTCATAGGCTGACCAAATGAGGTTTATTTTTCAACTTAGTCTCTGGAAAGAAACAATGCAGTTATTAATAAGAGTTGAAATTACCTTATTTCCCGGCGCCAAAGACGCTTCATGCTCGAGGGTGCACCCTAATTTTGACAACCCCCCCAAAAAAAACAACTTTGGGCCTCTAGGACGCATGGTAGAATTTTGAGACTTATTTTAGGAAAAAAGTAGCATCTTCAACGCCGGGAAATATGGTAATTCGTGCAAGATTTCACAGCTCTAGCATTACTCCTTTATAGTTAGCCTATGAACTTTTCAGCTGACCCTCCAACATATATATATGGTCAGGTGGTCAGCAACTAAGGCTAAGTGAAATCCCAACAGCACAAAAACACAAGGGTTGTTAAAACAGCAGATAACTCCAGCGTCAACGACTAACCTCCCCCTACTATGAGTTAAATAGCCTCACCAACCCACAATTGGTCAAGCTTGATTGATCAAAACTAGACAAAGTGGTAGAGGTCAACCAGGGAGGGGTTCCTCTAACAGGGGTGGGAAGGACCTGGGTTGGATGTATATAAATAAATAAAACTTGTACATGCTGTAAAGTGGTTGGTGATAGCAAGGGCACCCAGCAGTAGAAAGCTTTGGGTCTCCTGCAGTGAGGGGTCCCACCAGAGATGGCTGTAGCAATTTATTTGTGCCCTCATCTGGACTTTTTAGTTTTAGGATGGTTAAAATTTTTGAATTTAATACCTGTATGTATAACTTTTGAATTCCAATTACTTGCGCCAAGGTAACTTTGATATATAAAGTTTGGGGGGCTGCTGTGTATTTTAATATTTTGTATATGAGGGGCCCCACCAAACCTGAAATGCCCCAGGCCCTCCAAGATCTAAATCTAACCCTGGGAAGACACTAGCCTCTCTTGTACACTTGATGGAACCATATGAAAGTGAGATCCCTTGGCCTGTCTCAGAGATCAGTAGCCCCAGTACTGACTTGCTCAATGTAGACTTGTCCAACCCTTGCTAGCAGGGGACAGTGGACCTTAAAGTGGTGGTGGTGGTGGTGGTGATGATGATGGTGATGATATGAGAGGATAAAAGGTCAAATTAGCAAGTCAGGATGTAAAGAAAAGGAATAAATTACTGCCAAGCATTTGTCTCTGATGCTCTACCAACTCAACATCCTTAGAAACCAATAAGAAGAAAAAATCGAAAAGAAGATTCAGTTGGACCTTACCTTCTGTATGGCTTTATAGCTAACAGGTCGTTTGTTGACAAACACCAATCCTTGGTCGCCACCAGTTCTACTTAGGAAGTTTACATCTGACCCAGGCTGGGGTAGAAACATTTCTAAACTCATCTAACAAAGAAAATAATTGAGAATTTGTAAGGTTTTTTTAAATATATAAACACTTTAACCCTTTAACATTCACATTACTCTATATTTACAATTGTATTTTCACAGAAAAGGCTTTATCTCATAATTATTTCACACAATATCGAATCTATGAGATTCTGATATTATTTATTTTGAGAATAATACCTCTACGTCAGTATGAGTGGGTGGTTACAACTGTATTGAACAGAAGGAGGGAGGGAATTCTGGCCAGATATGGCCAGTTTAAATGCTAAAGAGTTAGCCCTTTCATGAGCATATTTCTAATGAATGACACTGTCTATGGTTTTCAAATAATTCTGAAAATAATCAAGAATTTAGAGAGATTCAGTAATATAAATAACTTTCTCATTATGAAGTTGATGTTTGGAACATAACTTAAAGGTTTTTACATAAAATTATGATGGAAAGTATTTAGATAAATATAAACACTTTAACCCTTTTGTTACCATATTTCTAATGAAAGACACTGTCTGTAATTTTAAAATAATTTTGAAAATAATCAAGAATTCGACGGTATTTAGTAATATAACAAACTTTCTCATTCTTAAGTTGGAATTTGGAACATAACTTAAGAAAGGTTCTTAAATACAAACATCAAACATCATTCAAAATTAAGATAATAATAATAATGTTTTCTGATTTAAGCACAAGGCCAACAATGTAGGGGAAGGGAAAAGTAAATTAAATCGACCCCAGTTCGTTACTGGTATTTTAATTTATCGACCCTGTAATCTCAGTGGGCAATGAACTAAGAATATAAAGTACCTTAACTATATGCTACAAAGCATGTTATCCAATAGTCTCCTGACATTGTCAATCCAACGCCCTATACCAAGTTAATGAGGAAGTCGTATTACAAAATCCTTAATTATTTTTAAAATTATCTGAAAATCCCAGGCATAACTTTCATTAGAAATATGGCAACAAGAGGTTTAACCTCTCCAGTGCCACAGTTGAGATAACTCGTCCTAACATGAACTCATTTCCAACAGTTCATAACTTCAAAGCTAGATGGCGTTACTAGTTTATTGATGTGACGTTTGTCAATCAAAATAGTCATTTTACTGAAAAAAACACCCAGCACAGCAACTGTAGCTGTGTAAAATTTACGCAGCAGACAACAGGTTAAGCAAAATTATTGGGAACTTTTCTTTGTATTTTACCTGGTTTTCATCATCCACCTTGACAATGTGTTTTAACTGTTGGACCAAAGACCATCCCCAGATAACTATCAAGCCAGAACGGTATGAATCGACAGCCCCTTTCTCAGACAAGGTTTCCTTGTTGTGGCGCAGTGTGAAACGTATAGCAGGGTTGATAATACCAAAAGCTGTGATGAGGTTTTCCACTTTCTTCAACTCCTCTTTGCAACGTTTCTCATTCTTGCTGAACTGATGTCGAACAGGTAACTTTCTAAACAAACCAGTGGCAATAATTGTAGTACCTGAAGAATAGAAAGAAAGAATATGGTGAATGTTAATTTTTTGTTAGTTTCCAGACGGCTTGTAGAGTGACAGGGGAACTGTTGTGACACAACATTTCTTGTAGGGTGACAGGGTAACATACATCATTTATAGGTCATTTTGTTTAAACCTGGTAGAGCCCATTTCTTCTGAATATCACCAATTTCTTCCAGAGTAAAGAAAGAAGGTGATAGAGGAAGAATTGACCCTCATTACTGGACAAGAAGCTTTTTTTTTATTGACCTTGGAAGAGCCTATTACCAATTTGGTCAGGAGAGGGGGACATACATTATACATCTGGCCTGGGCCTGTTTACCAGATGTGGAGGGCTATATTTTACATCTGGCCTGGGCCTATTATTATCTGAGTTTGAGGCCTATATACCAAATCTGGCCTGGACCTATTATCGCTTTAGGAGCCTATTATATATCTGGCCTGGTCCTATTATACATCTGGCCTGGTGATATTATATATCTGGCCTGAGCCTATTATACATCTGGCCTGAGCCTATTATACATCTGGCCCGGTCCTATTATATATCAGGCCTGAGCCTATTATACATCTGGCCCGGTCCTATTATATATCTGGCCTGGTCCTATTATACATCTGGCCTGGTGCTATTATATATCTGGCCTGGTCCTATTATACATCTGGCCTGGTGCTATTATATATCTGGCCTGGTCCTATTATACATCTGGCCTGGTGCTATTATATATCTGGCCTGGTCCTATTATACATCTGGCCCGGTCCTATTATATATCAGGCCTGAGCCTATTATACATCTGGCCCGGTCCTATTATATATCAGGCCTGAGCCTATTATACATCTGGCCCGGTCCTATTATATATCAGGCCTGAGCCTATTATACATCTGGCCCGGTCCTATTATACATCTGGCCTGGTCCTATTATACATCTGGCCTGGTCCTATTATATATCTGGCCTGAGCCAATTACCACCTTGTATGTGTCTAGTAACCTCTCCACCTTGTGTGTTTTCAACCGTCCTATAGTTTACTTACCTTCATTTGATGAGGCTGGAGTCATTTTGAGCACATCACCTGATTTACTGAAGGTGACATTCTGAGCGAGACTGCTGGAAGAGGTTCGACTGGTGACTGTTAGGTCACTAACAGAACAGAGGGAGGCTGTTCACAGAAAAGAAGAGCAGTCTATTGTATTGACATATATAATATATACATAGATAGATACATATATATTTCAAGTATATATATATATATATACATTTATAATGTTATATTTAGGGAGGTGATGTTGCTAGTATTGCCAATAAAAAGAAACACACACACACCAAATGATTTTCACTTTTTCACCTTATTTTTATTATTAGTTATTGTTACTCCGATGAGGCACAAAAGAGAACAGATAGTCATCGAAGAGGTCACAGAATGTGTGACAAAAGAACTAACCAATAACTAGTAATAAAAATAAAATGAAAATCATATGGTGTGCGTGTGTTTCTTTTTATTGGCAATAAACATGACCTCTCTAAATATAACATTATTAGTTTCAACATATTATTTCAAATCAAGAATCTCACAGAACAAATACCAAAAGATATGTACGTGGGTGAGGTGAAAAGTTCATAGGCTGACTATGAAGGAATGATGCTAGAGTTGTGAAATCTTGCATGCATTAATTTCAACTCTTCTTATTAATAACTGCATTGTTTCTTTCCAAGGACTATGTTACAAGGGTAAAGGAGATGCTTGAGATAGGGGAAACTATAGAGGCATTAAGTTAGTTGACGGTCACAGAAAGAGTTATTGCACAACTAATCAGAGATCGAATTGATCTAGATGAAATGCAGTTTGGGTTTGTGTCAGGTAAAAGTACCACAGATGCTCTTTTCCTTGTACGACAACTACAGAAGTACCTAGCAAAAAGTAAACCCCTCTACTTAGCTTTTGTTGACTTGGAGAAAGTCTTTGACAGAGTCCTCCCCGCTCCATTACCTGGTGGACCCTTAGAAAACTAGATGTAGATGAATGGCTTATGAGAGCTATACAACCCATGTATAAAGAAACAGTCAACAAGGTTAGAATTAACAATGAATATAGTGAAGAATTTAGCGTAAAGGTTGGTGTGCATCAAGGTTCTGTCCTTAGCCCCCTCCTGTTTATTATTGCCCTTCAGGCTATAACAGAGGAGTTTAAGAACAGCTGCCCATGGGAACTTCTATACGCAGATGATCTAACGCTCATAGCTGAATCTATGGCTGAACTAGAGAAGAAATTCCAAACATGGAAGCTTGGCCTAGAATCAAAAGGCCTTAAAGTTAACTTGTCTAAGACTAAAGTTCTAGTATGTAGAAAAGAAAATAGGGCACAGGTACCCTCTGGGAAATGCCATGCTCAGTGTGTAGGAAAGGAGTAGGTAGAAATTCCATTCTATGTCCCAAATGCAAACTATGGGTACATAAAAGATGTAGTGGGATAACAGGCAAGCTATCTAAGAACGTAGATTTTATATGTGGCTGATGCTCAGGTGCTCCTTCTACTGCCCAGCTGGTTCTATAGAAATAGTGGACACTTTCTGTTACCTGGGTGACAAAATCAGCAGTGGTGGAGGTGCTCTGAAAGTACAGTAGCCAGAGTTAGAACGGGATGGAAAAAGTTCAGAGAGCTTATACTGCTGTTGGCCACAAAAGGTTTCTTTCTAAAAATGAAAGGCAGGCTGTATGATGCCTGTATACGAACCACAATGTTACATAGCAGTGAGACATGGGCATTGTGTGCAGAGGACCTGTGCAGACTGGAAAGGAACGAAGCATGCATACTCCGTTGGATGTATAATAGTATACACGAACGGTTAAACATAAACAAACTAAGTGAGAAATTAGGAATAAGAGGGATCAGATGTTGTTTACTCGAGAGAAGACTACGTTGGTATGGTCACGTGATGTGCATGAAAGATGACAGCTGTATAAAAAAGTGCAGGGCGATCAAAATTGATGGAAGCTACAGAGTAGGCAGACCCAGAAAAACCTGGGATGACTTGATAAATTCCGACCTTGCACACTCTCTAAGACAATGTCACTGGATCGAGATCTTTGGCGCCACGCAGTAAGACAGAAGTCCCGCGTTTCCTACGTGCAAAGTTAACCTACAGTCAATAGGCCCCTCCAAACCCACTACCCCTACTCCACCCTTCCACTCCCGCCAACACCACCCTTTGGTACAACATCCAGTCCAAACTAATGAGGTTGTGTAGGTGTCACAACAAAAAAGAGGAAAAAAGGAAAGAAAAAAGAAGGAAAAAAAAGGGAAGAGAGAAGAAAAGAAAAAAGTCCAAACTGTAATGTGGTTGTGTGGGTAACACGGTAAAAAGCTCCCAGTCCACACTGTAAATGAGGTTGGTGTTAGGAAGGGAATCCAGCTGTAGAAATCAAGCCAGAATCAGTTCCCGTCTCACCCTTGCAAGCAGGGAAAAGCGGACGTAAAATGATGATGATGATATATATGTAAATAAACAGAGTGTTCATTTTCCATGTTAGCAAGAGTTAAATGGGTTGTCACAGACCAGGTCAGTACTGAAATGGAACTACTGACCTCTTATACGGGCCAGAGACAGTTTTGGTCATTTATGGTCCAGCAGTGTACGAAGTGCTGTAATGGAAAGACTTGTTCAAGCCATGCATGTATGGGAAAACAGACATAAAAAGGATGATGAGGGTTGTAATGATGGTGGTAGAGGCGGTAGTGATGATGATGACAATGATGGTGTTGATAGCGATGGTAGTGGTTGTAATCATGATGGTGGTGGTGGTGGTGGTGGTGGTGGTAATGATGATGGTGGCGGTGGTGGTAATGATGGTGGTGGCGGTGGTGGTAATGATGGTGGTGGTGGTGGTGGTTATGATGATGGTGGCGGTGGTGGTAATGGTGGTGGTGGTGGTTATGATGATGGTGGTGGTGGTGGTGATGATGATGGTGGTGGTGGTGGTTATGATGGTGGTGGTGGTGGTTATGATGATGGTGGTGGTGGTTATGATGATGATGATGGTGGTGGTGGTGGTAATGATGGTGGTGGTGGTGGTGGTGGTGATGATGATGGTGGTGGTGGTGGTTATGATGGTGGTGGTGGTGGTTATGATGATGGTGGTGGTGGTTATGATGATGATGATGGTGGTGGTGGTGGTAATGATGATGGTGGTGGTGGTGGTAATGATGATGGTGGTGGTGGTGGTTATGATGATGATGATGGTGGTGGTGGTTATGATGATGATGATGGTGGTGGTGGTTATGATGATGATGATGGTGGAGGTGGTTATGATGGTGGTGGTGGTGGTTATGATGATGGTGGTGGTGGTGGTGGTGGTTATGATGATGGTGGTGGTGGTTATGATGATGGTGATGTTCTACTCACCCAGAGCTTCTCCACGGAATCCGTAAGTTACCAATTCTTCCAAGTCTCTAAACTTGGATATTTTCGAAGTGCAGTGTCGTTTAGCAAAGTATGGGAAGTCCTCCTCCGTAATACCACAGCCATTGTCACGGACCTCAATACGATCCAAACCATAATTCTCCTAGGGAAAATTTAAAAAATAACTTTTTAATAGCGCCTATTTGAAAAATAGCCCTGATGATTTCCTTCGAATGAAATATTTCTAATCCTGTAGTAGCCATTTCTATATTAAATATTTATACTCTGCTATGTATTGAGTACCTTACTTAGTGTGGTTACCCCCGATTGAACATGGGATATACATATATATATATAATAATTGTTTCTACTTTAGGCACAAGGCCAGCAATTACCCAGTGCATTACTGGTACTTTATTTTATCGACCCCCGTAAGGATGAAAAGCAAAGTCAACCTCGGCGGGATTTGAACTCAGACCGTAAAGGGACGTAACTATGCTGGGAGCATGGCGTCCGACCCTCTACTGATACTGTCAATCCATATAATAATAAAATATAATAATTGTTTCTACTTTTGGCACAAGGCCAACAATTACCCAGTGCATTACTGGTACTTTATTTTATCGACCCCGTAAGGATGAAAGGCAAAGTTAACCTCGGCGGGATTTGACTAATGTAATATATATATTGTAGATAGTAAACAACGAAAACAAAAGCAATAATACAAACTTCTGTTATATACCAATACGTACCAATTTAACTTGTATGTTTGTGGCACCAGCATCGATGGAGTTTTCTATGAGTTCTTTAACGACACAACTAACAGATGTTATCACCTGGGTACTCCCTATCAGACGTATAGTGTCCTGAGGTAGGGTTGTCAGAGTTGTCATCATGTATATATATATATCAGTGTATATTTAGAATGTATGTTAAAAAATACCGTAGTATTCAAATATAAAACGAATGAGCATTCGGTACTGGTGTGTAGTATCAAGACATTTATTTTTTACGTAAAATGGTAGCAGTGACTTCGAAGTTTCAGCTTAATTGCTTCATCTGTATTATATTTATGCCTCAAACCAGTTGGGATAGCTTACGATTCAATGAAAGTTCCCGCCGTGAGTTAAATGTACGAATAACTGAAACAACAGGGGAGATAACTGTTGACTGTTCCTTGAAACTTGATTATGTGGCTTAGTGTTTAGAGTGTTTTAATTCCTGAACTGGGCGACGTGTTGTGTCTTTGAGCAACATTTGTTGACATTATGTACAAGGTGTCCCCACCAAAAATGTATAAATTCTCTTAATGGTGATAAAAACAATGTTTATATAGAATATTAAAGTTGTCTCCAATCAGTACAGCTGAAAAAGGCGAGTAGCAACATTAGTTGGAGGAAAAATTGATGTAACTGAAGGTATTAAATTATGTAGGGAACTTTTAAGTGATGTCACCGGTGTCATTTAGACAATGAAACATTATAAACATTGGTTCCATCGTTACAACTTAAACCTAATCTAATTTTATCTTTTATGGTGATTATTTCATATTAAGGTGGACGTTAATGTTTGTAAATAACATAGGGTGACTTATTTACCTTATAGTTGTTATTTTATCACCTGTATTATTAAATATTTCATTTCATCACAAACAAGCCCCAACATCGTCAAGTGATTGTTCAACATTTTACAGGACAGGAAAATGATTTTTAAAAATCAGAAATCGGTGAACAATTAGTTTTTCCTAACTTATCTTGACTTTATATTTAGTTTTCAAAACCAAAGTATGTATTATTTCGTTTTCCATCACAGCACACACATTGTGAACTTTTTTACTATCTGTAGTGAAAAATCCTGATGTATTACAACACACATCTATTTATTTCTCTCTTTCTCACATATAGATGTTAACCTTAATCTTTTGTTATTTGGAATATTAATTCTCTTGTGACCTGACCTGCCCTTAATAACAAAAACCTTAACTTTCGAAGACTTATGAGCTGGAGATTTTAGGGTGCATAGAGCTTCTCTTACCTTAGCAAAAATAATAGCGGAATACTCCACTATAATCACCTATATTTATATATATTGACACTTGAATTGTCTTCATAGGATCTATTAACCATATCTACATTTCTTAATGTATTAGTAAAAGTGGTGAGAATCCTATAAGATTACTAGCTGTAAATATGTCTGAATATAGCTGTGAGATTTGCATGGAAACTTTCTCTTCAAAGCGTAAACTGTCGTCACACAAAGATATACACACTGGAGAAAAACCCTATCACTGTGAAATATGTGATAAATCTTTCAGTGCTAATTCTAAACTTGTCATCCACATACGGAGTCACACCGGAGAAAAACCCTACCACTGTGAAATATGTGGGAAATCTTTTGCCTACAACGGTGACTTGAAAAGACATAAAACAACACACACTGGAGAAAAACCTTTCCACTGTGTAATATGTGGGAAATCTTTTGCCTACAACGGTGACTTGAAAAGACATAGAACTATTCACACTGGAGAAAAACAATTTGACTGTGAAATATGTGGGAAATCTTTCGTTGATAATTCTAATCTTGTTGTCCATATGCGGAGTCACACTGGAGAAAAACCTTATTCATGTGAAATATGTGGTAAATCCTTTTCTCATAATTCTAATGTTGCAGTTCACAAAATGTTACATACTGGAGAAAAACCATTCCACTGTGAGATATGTGGGAAATATTTCACTCGGAATTCTACAATGATTGTTCACAAAAAGATACATACTGGAGAAAAACCATTCCATTGTGAAATATGTGGGAAATATTTCACTTGGAATTCTAATCTTGTAGCTCACAAAAAGACACATACGGGAGAAAAACCATTCCATTGTGGGGTATGTGGAAAATCTTTTGTATCTAACAGTAAGTTAACGAAACACGAACGATTGCACACAGGAGGAACACCTTATTCATGTGAAATATGTGGGAAATCTTTTTCTCGTGGTTCTCATCTTGTAGAACACAAAAGAACACACAGTGGTGAAAAACCCTACCATTGTGAAATATGTGGGAAATCTTTCACTCAGAATTCTTCACTGGTTGTTCACAAACGTAAACACTAATGATAAAACCCATCACTGTGAAATATGAAACACTAATAAACACACACTGGAAGGAAGAACATAAAATGTGAAACGTGAGAAATACTTCGCTTACACAGCGAAGCTTATGTGTGTGTGTGTGTATATATATATATATATATATATATATATATATATATATATATAACTAAGGAAATGTGGTAAGGAACCAGGTGGACCATAACGCACCAAAGTACTCAATACTTAGGGTAGTAGGAACGAGTAGGACCCCGACGGCTGAGCTCAAGCCGTTTCGATGGCTAATTCTGGACGTCCAGAATTAGCCGTCGAAACGGCTTGAGCTCAGCCGTCGGGGTCCTACTCGTTCCTATATATATATATATAAATTCAATTCAATTCAAATCAAAATATCTATCTATCTATATATAGATAAGCGGAGCAAGTAAAATTCAAACAATTTCTCAAAATAAATTAAAAAATATAATTTAAATATTTACCTAATAGAATTGCTTTTACCGATGGTTTCACCTTACAATTAGCTGCTAATTTTAGTGGCGTGATAGACAACACGTCTATATTTACTTCCTGCTTCTACTAAGGTCTGGTTCATGCATAGGTCAAGTTTACGGCCTCATTCGATCCTGTGCTAGCTGGCAGGTGGCAATATAGTTTGCTGTTCTTGGGACTTCTGTCCTAGGAAAGGAAAATGCTCTCTGATGATCCGAACATTTCCATTGGAGATCCCTAGAAATCTCCAATCTTTTGTAAGGTGAAACCGTCGGTAAAAGCAAATGGATTAGGTAAATATTTAAATTATATTTTTTAATTTATTTTGAGAAATTGTTTGAATTTTACTTGCTCCGCTTATCTCAATTTTATAGTTCTGGTATGTCAAATTAATACCTTAGACAACCACTGTATCATAGACACCCTATATATTTCCAGGGGTACTTAGTACCTGTGGGGATATTAATCTCCTTATATATATATATATATATATATAGTTAAATAAAAGTCAAATGATTAAAATTTAGCTTCGTTTATTACTGCTATATATATTTCAGTGACAGCCATCTTTGGCTGTGACCTCTTCAGGCAGTTTGAATTAGTATGGTATAGACAAGTACATATGTTGTTTAGGTGTATGATATTGTCAATACTCTGATATGCCCAGTTCCTTGTTGGGTTGTTAATTCACTGGGGAACTGGAGTCATATGAATTCAAACAAACGAATTTTAGTGTCACAGGTCCCCTTCTCCTCTCATTGGTCAGTTATTAGTGTTGTCATTGTTGGAGTTAGCTTAAAAATTGATAAAATGGTAGAAGGGACAAGGTGTTGAAGGAACAAAATATCAAAAAATGTGTCAAACTTCCCATTGTTCAGTTCTGAGAGCATTCATCAGTCAGAAGTCTATAGAATTCTTTCTGGGGTGAGGCTCCCTGTAGTGTTTATGCCTGCTATTGTTCAGTACATTTGACCTCCACCATTATTTTGGTACTGTTGTTGTTGTAGTGGTCAGCTTATATCTTGCTGCTGCTAACAATTTAGAAGTATTCAGTTTGTGTTTTCTCTTCATCTATATATATATATATATATAGATAGATACAGTGGAATCTTGGTTCATGAGCTTAATTGATTCCTGAAGGTTGATCGTCACCTGAATTATCGTTCCCATATGAAATGTTAAGAGAGAGAGATTATGTGTAAAAGGCAGTTAGATATCAGCATAGCAAATGATGCTTTCTTGCTGATACTCCCAGATTGATGCCAACCATTGTTGCTGGCCTCCGTGTTCATTACTTGAGAGACCGTTCATCAACGAAGACATTTTATGTTTGAAGATATTGTTTAGGAAATGATTTGTTTGTGAAATTAGGTTCCACTTTATACATGTTCCTTCTTTCTATCTCTTTCTCACTTCCTCTCTCTCTCATTTTCTCTCCTCTGGAAGAAATCAACAGTTCTAACCTGGAGAGGGAAGGGCTCCACCCAGCTTAAAATGTCTACAGTGGCACCCCGATATCTCCATCAGTTCAAAACAAAACAAAAGATTGATGTGTTCTTCACTAACTGGTTTATATTTATATTTGTGAGAAAATATCCACAATTTTGTAACTTTAAATATTTGTTGGATAGTATTTTCATGACAGTTTAAATTATGACTCTTTTTATAAATAATTTACATCTGAAAATATTTTACGAGTTTCTTCTTTTTTTCTTCACCTACTTATTCCTGAAGGGGTCGTAGAGGGGTAGAGTCCTCACACACCCCTTCTAGGAGGTCCTATCTGTGTAGAATTTATAATAAATTGTTAAGTTAAAACTTTCTGTATATACTACTCACACATCTAAAGATAATGACTCATTTTCGTACACATACACCACACACTGTAAAATTTATAATAAATTGTTAAGTTAAAACTTTCTCTATATACTACTCACATACCATATCACACTCCACAATACACACCCCATCCCACACACACTAATCACACCACACAAACACACACATATAAACTAGATAGTTACACCCAGTATGTTAATTTCAGTTAATTTTTTGTTACAAACCTCAACATCCGAAACCTCATTTAGTTACCAAAGTGGAGTGGAACTCATCAGATTGGACCAAGGAAACAATGTTTCCATTGGTCTTTCCAATTGATGATATTATCTACTATCTACCAGTTGCAACTCCTGGTAGGTAGAACAAGGTATAATAAAGTGTCTTGCTGAAGGAGATAACATCACCTGGTCCAGGAATTGAACTCAGAACCTCATGATTATCAATCCAACTCTCTTACCACTGAGCCATGTGCCTTCCTATGTTTCAGTGATAGTGGACAGTAAATGATGATGATGATGATGGTGGTTATTTTATTTGATTGATTGACCAGTTGATCATCTCAATGGTGTATTATTGCCTTTTTTTTTCACAGGGTCTCTTGAAATCCTTGAACAAGACACTTTATTTCATGTTGCTTCAGTTCAATCAGCTGGAAAAAAAATGTGTCACATCACTGGTACCAAGACTTATTGCCCTTTGACTTTCCTTTGGACAACATCGTGTACTGTATATATATTTTGTGTATACTGAATATATATATATATATATATAGTTTATACATTGTATGTATAGCGTATATATGTTGAGAAGACCCCTAAGTAGTTCCAAGGACTTGGCAACCTCTCTAGTGTTGCTGATCTAAACTATAAACACACTCAGTACATGTTTTGATGTGGTTGGTGATAGGAAGGTCATCCAGCTATAGAAAGCTGCCAAAAATCGGTTTGGAGAACCCTTCAAGGACGTATGACAAACCTCTGTAGTTTTGGGATCTAGATAAATACACCCAGTACCTGCTGTAAAGTTGTAGATAATAGGAAGGGTATGTAGCTATAGAAAACGTGTCAAAGTGTTGGGAGGACCCTTCGGCTGTGTCAAAGACATGACAACCTCACTAGTGTGGGGATCTACATGTTAAACACACACAGTACATGCTGTAAATTGGTTTTTGATAGGAAGGACTCTCAGTCGTAGGAAGCTTGCCAAACAGAAGTTTGGTAGAACCCTGCAGTTCTGTTAAAGACATGACAACTAGTACTGGTGCCACAATAAAATACACTCAGTAGAATGTGGGACCATATGTAAGGGAAATGTCGACCCCAACCCCATCCTGGTCTATGAAGACTTGTTCAACCCTTGCTAGCAGGGAAAGTGGACATTAAATGATGATGATCTGTGACGTCACTGGTGCCAAGGTGTTTCAGACTTACCCTTGGACAACATTATATATAATGTGTATATATAATCCTTACGGGGTCGATAAAATAAAGTACCAGTAATGCACTGGATAATTGCTGGCCTTGTGCCTAACGTAGAAACAATTATATATAATGTGTATGTTATATATATAAATATATAAAATTTATATTGTCTATATGTAGCATATACACATTGTGTATGATAATCATAATTACATCCACTGTTCCATGCTTGCATGGGCTGGACAAGTCCTTCTCAGTACGACATCTCTCCAGTCTTAGAGATTTGAGTTCAGCCCTGCATCACATGTCCATACCACTGCTGTCTTTTCTCCGGCACCCCACCTCAGATTCCCCTTAAAACCAGCTTCGATGGATGTGTAATAGTAATATACGCGAACGGCAAAGCATAAATGAATTGAAAGAGAGACTGAGCATAAGAGGAGGTTGCGTTGTTATGGACATGTGATGCGTATGAAGGATGACAGCTACATAAAAAGGTGCTAGAAGGTGCTAAAAGCTGCATAAAAAGGTGCGATGGAAACCGCGGAGTGGGGAGACCCAAGAAGACCTGGGATGAGGTGATAAAAGCCGACCTTACCCAATTACACTTCTCAAAGGCGATGACACACGACCGTGACCTCTGGCGTCACACAGAAGACCCCCCCCCCCCACAGGTACAAGCTGAAGCATATAGACAATATGCCCCCACACCCTCCCACTGCAAAAGAGCACCCAGCCCACACTGAATTGGTATGATTCTGAGCACTTATTTCTGTTGCTTGGATGCTGTCTACAACATAAAGCTGAGCATATTGTCTTCGTTTGCCTTCATTTGGATGAAAATGTGAAGTTTTGTGGTAAATTTGTCCATGCCAAAAGTAGAAACAATTATTAGTAAAGTACCAGTAATACACTGGAATAATTGTTGGCCTTGTGCCAAAAGTAGAAACAATTATTAGTTATAAAATAAAGTACCAGTAATACACTGGAATAATTGTTGGCCTTGTGCCAAAAGTAGAAACAATTATTAGTTATAAAATAAAGTACCAGTAATACACTGGAATAATTGTTGGCCTTATGCCAAAAGTAGAAACAATTATTAGTTATAAAATAAAGTACCAGTAATACACTGGGATAATTGCTGGCCTTGTGCCAAAAGTAGAAACAATTATTAGTTATAAAACCTACATCATTTACACGGGCAGCTCTCATTGCATTGGTATTCCTTTGCTTTCTTTGAATAGTCTCTTCCGTTTCATTTGCAATTCTTTGGGAAACTTTCTCTGATATTCTCTCCTTGCATCAGTTTCATTTTCATGGCAACATGCTTGTCGAATTCTGTCTTGGTTTCTGATGGCAGCAGATCTTTCAGCTGAGATGTTTGCTCTTCTATTTCTCTGTCTTACTCTCGCTAAACGACATTTCTTTTCAATTGTGCTCTCCATTACTGAAACCAACCTAAACTCATACGGCTTAAAGCCACAAAAAGCAGGCCGTGACTTATAGTTGATGTTGTAAAATCTCCCTATTCAAAATTTATTACATACATTTCTTAATATAAATAAATTAGGCACATGTATGAACTGTTAAATTATGGGTGGATGGATGTGTATTTATAATATACCTTTCAACTGCAGTCATTTTATATTCTTGATACACTCAGACAATAATTATTTTCTCTAATGAGTTTGTATATGTTTGTGTAGATGTGTGTGATTGTTGTAGTGATAGGGTCGTGTCCGTGTAACTATTAAGATGTATTCTTCGCAAGATGAATGATAAAAAGAATGATGAAGAATTGGGATGTTGTTGACATTTATTTTATAATAGTAAAATTCACTCGTTGGATACAGTTATCACTACATTAGTTGTTTTACTAACTACTTCGAGCTAGCGTAAATGCACACCAAGAATGTGCTTGTGTTTTTAAGTCAATACTGTCAGTAAATGTATGTATAAAAAAAATGATACAATAGAAGTTGTGTATAATAGAATTTGTGTGCTTTACAGTAGTATAGAATGGCAGGAAGTCAAAGGATAGGTAAAGTGTATAAGGGACAATAGAAGGAAACTTACTTTGTGTTTGTGTTAATCCCTTACATACGTGGTTTCTGTGGTAGCGGTCAGTCCATCTCTCTAATTCACTGACTGTCAAGCGAGTAAGAAATGTGAGAGAATAACCTAATAACTGTATTCATGAAGAGAACCCATAGTGTTAGTAGAACGGTTCTTCTATCGTCTGTGTTAACCACTATCTTTGATCCGTCTCTCGAAGCGCTTGTATTTATAAGAATACTCTTGCTAGAAGAACGCGTATATGGTTTTTGAGACAATAGCCAGGGTACCTGCCTGCCGTCTGGGGTTATAGGTCAAGTGGTATGTAACATTTATCATTGTTGTCTTTTGACAGAACAATCGTAAGAACACCTAATAGGTGATTTTAGAGGCGAGAAATTTTAGATTCGATTTCGAATCTCCGCCATGCAAAACATAGAAGAATTGAGTTACATTGTAATAATTATTTTTAACAAAACATAAATAGAATTGGATGGCCAAGAACATGGGATCCCATTTGCTGACTATACGGATTAATAGGCAAAGTTATATAAACTATTGTAAATAAATAACTTCTCAATATTATTTAAAATAGAGTACCAGTAATACACTGGGTAGTTGCTGGCCTTGTGCCAAAAGTAGAAAAAATTATTTAATGATTGTATTTTAAGATGTGACATCGATCACCGTATTTGAATGCATTTGATTTTAGTTACTGAAAGAACGCTCGTTAAAAATAATTATTACATACACATCTACACAAACATATACAGACTCATTAGAGAAAGTAATTATTACATGCACACACACACACACACACGTGTGTGTGTGTGTGTGCATATGCATACATTTATATGTATGAATAACAGAGGTGTAGCGAACACTGTTTTCTATACTTTGTCACAGACCCCTTACGTGTGTGTATGTACTAATTATTTTTATCTAGCGTTCTCAGAATGGCTACACTTTGTGAGTGTTGTCCAAGGAGTCAAGTCCCCAGCAATATCGAAATAAATTAGAATTATCAAGAATATAAAATGATCGCAGATGAAAGCTATATATAAATACATATCTACCCTTTAGCCGTAATTGTTTACAACACGGGGCCAGCTAGTATATAAATATATTTAACACAAACACTCACATAATCATAACAACCAATGTGTATAGCCAATTCGCTATACATATACACATACAGGCACTGTTTTCTGGAATTTGGTCACAGCCCCAGTCCTTCCTCAGTTTATCATCTCTTGTGACGGACAAAAACACAAACGCATTATATATTAGTAGATTATTAGAAGAATGTTACTGATATTTGAATAATCAAGATCTATACAAACAAAATGATATAAAGATATAGTTTGTGCTTCTAATATTTAGTCATTGGCTGTCATGAGTAGACTTGAGATGTCCCCCATCCTGCGTAAGGTGGGAATTGAATTTCAGATATATTCCACTTCGATTTAATATCTTTTTTATTAATCATCTGAAGATGGAGAAGCACAAACTATATCTGTATATCATTTTGTATGCATAAATCTTGATTATACGAATTTCACCTAACATTCTTAAGGAATTAAAATGATTAAAAGCTCATTTTGGCACTGTCAGTGAAAGTAGAAGTAAGTGACGTCTAAACGGGCACTACACCGAAATTGGCTGTCAGAAGTGAAAGTAGAAGAATTTGACGTCATTCGTCAACCTTCTTAATCGTCAAACCTTCGTATATTTCCGTACCACCACGGGTTTATTTAGGTTTATTTACGTTAGCGTAGTAATCGATGAAAATATATTTATTTCGCTCTGTATATCAAATTAGAAAACAAGTTAGCGTAATCGATTTGTTCCCCACCACCGCCACCATGTGTAAATAAATAAACTTTGATGCAAAACTTGGTTTTTCACTTTGGGATAATACACGTATTTGCAACTTGAAAAATATGAATTCTACCATTATACCCCATCGCTACCGTTACTACAGCAGATACCATTAATTGGTTGAAAAAAACATGGCAACTAATACCATGACAGTGCCCTATTTGACAACCTTCTCAATCGTTTATTTCCGTATCACTATTCCGTTTATTTATGTTTATGATTTTCTAAGAGATACGTTTACGATGAGTTAACACTTATTAAAAAAAAATATGGGTACCAAATAACCACGAAATTTTCGAGAGAAACGATAATATACAATCTTATTTAACATGTGCATTAAAAACTACACTAGCTGTTACAATTGTAATTAACGTGTAAGAACTTAAATAAAAATATAGGTGGCCCTTAAAAGGGCCCGTGTTGAAACAAGTCATGGTAATCAAATTAGAAAACAAATTTAAGTTCAACACCGGGTCTTTTAAGGGCCACCTATATTTTCATTTAAGTTCTTACACGTTTATTACAATTGTAACAGCTAGTGTAGTTTTTAATGCACATGTTAAATAAGATTGTATATTATCGTTTCTCTCGAAAATTACGTGGTTATTTGGTACCCATATTTTTTTTTTTTATATCATAAACGTAAATAAACGCGTGGTGATACGGAAATAAAGATTGAGAAGGTTGACGAATGACGTCACCTTCTTCCTGACAGCTAATACCATGACAGTGCCCTAATTTTTCCATCCTCATATTTGAATATATATATATATATATATATATATATATATATATATATATATATATATATATATATATAAATAAATATAAAAATAACAGATTAAAGTTTAAACAAAAAATCGCTGCTTTCGCCTTTAATGGGGTCTTCTGATTTTAGTTTTCACATTTATTATCGGTAGAGGGTCAGACGCCATGCTTTCCAGCACAGTTACGTCACTTTACGAACTGAGTTCAAATCCCGCCGAGGTTAACTTTGCCTTTCATCCTTACGGGGTCGGTGTTCCTTACTTTTAGCGGTCGCAGTAATGAAAGTAAATTTATTTTCATTTTCGAACGTCGTGTTTACATTTTGTATTTGTGTTTAAAGGAAACATGCTGGCGACGAAGTTTCTTCTTTGCACGGCTCCATGTGTTCTCTATGAGCTGTGTGTGCACATCAGGGTCCGCAGGATCTACAAAGTTCCGTTCGTGCACCACAACATCATGAACGTAAATCCCACCTTCAATTTCCTCAATTTCCGAATAGGAAGCCCAATCATCGGAGATGATGCGGCTGCCTGGCAAAATCCCTGCTGAATGATCAGGACGAGAGTGTCACAGCTTCGATTTGGGACTTCTACAAGGCAGCAGCATCCAGAATGGCGGACTCACCATTCTGAAAGCCTCCTTACAAGATTACTTCGGTATTGAGTACTCTTCTCTCAACACACACACATATATATATAATCAATTAAAACGACAGAGGCTCTGATTTTGTCTTTAATCTCAGTAACTAATTTAGATCTAAACACACACACAAAATGTAAACACGACGTTCGAAAATGAAAATAAATTAACTTTCATTAATGCGACCGCTAAAAGTAAGGAACGCCTATTATTACTATATATATATTCAAATACTGAGGTACATGGCCAACAATTTTAGTGCGGAAGGGAAAGTCGAATATATCGACCGCAGTATTTGACTATTATCTGTTTCATGAACCTCTGCGAGATTTTAACTCAGTGCGTAATTAACGAAAAGTTATAAAATAAACAAAAATAGTTTATTATGTTGCCCGAAGTATCACTTTTTTCTTCAAAGTGGAATAAGTATAGGAAATCTGTTCGCATTCGATATTGGTTTTCTTTTCATCGACTCTCCTTTTAACTTCATTGTTAACTTCCGAAGATAATGATAAGATGTCACACTTATCTTTATTTTTTCCATATACGTTCGTTAAGCCTTGAATGAAATAAGTCCCTTCGTCTTTGTCTCTATATCCCAGACCACCACCTACAGTGGCAAAATGAACATACGCATCAGATATCTTGAAATACTCACTCTTTTTGTCCGTGTATTTGTCACATTGACAAGTGTTGATGTAAATAAGTTTCGGTTTGGTTGACAGTTTGCTTTCAAGTAAAATTTCGTCAATAACTGAATAGGGTAATTTTTCACAATCAACTCCAACGATCTTGCCTAATTCACCATGCGACATCAAAAACATTACGAAACAATCCTTAGATGTGACACAATCTTCGTTTACATCACGGCGAATTATTTCTTTCATCTGCTCAGCAGTTTTATTTTCATACGAAAAAACTTTGAAATTGAAATTTTCGAAAAGTTCACGGATATTTTTCACGTCGGTTTCGCTTCCAATTCTCTTTGGAAACTTTCCAGTTTCAAACTCTATATTATTTATCAGAAGCACATAACCACATGGATCAGATGTTATCTTATATTCCGATGGATTCTGAAACAGAGCAAGTATTTGATCGTGATTTGATTTTTCCAGAGCCGATATAAGTTTCTCAGAACAGTCGGGTAGTTTCTTGTATATAATGTCAAATAATTTTCGCATTTGATTGTCTGGATTGTCCGGAGCTTTGATTTCATTTTTATGTGATGTCTTCAGTAACTTATTTGCTAGAGCATGATCTAAAAAAGTGTCCAGATCGTCCATAAATTCAATGAACTTAGGACGGGTTTTTTGAAAATCATCTTTAGAAATGTAATCGACGCTTTTAGCACTCATGGTTATATAGATAATAACAAATCCAATAAAGAAATGCGAATTTATCGTAAAATATTCGGCAATTACGCGAAATGAAGTAGTTTATCATTACTTCAACATATCTACGGTGTAACTAAAGTACAGTAATACTTTTTCTTTGTTCCGGGATGAAATGTATAGACTTTAGCTGGTTGGTATGTATGTATGTCAAACGCACGCATGCATATATATACGATATTAAATAAATGGAAACTATATTTATAAAACCATATTTATTTCACTATATATATTTCAGGGATATCATATTAATAAATATTTACTAGTTGTAACCCAACAATTTAAATATAACTTTCCATATATATATATATATATATTGTTATACTTTGGGAGGGTCATGTTGCCAATAAGAAACACACGCACCAGTTGCTTTCACTTCAATTTAATTTAATATATATTTATAAATTTACAAATTTATAAATTTCTGGTTGGTTGGTTGGTTCCACAACCAGATAGTTGTTTATATATATATAGTCATAGTTCTTTCGTCACACACTCTGTGACCTCTTCAGTGACTGGGGATTTCTTTCTTCGTTTCTGTGCCTTTCCTTTCTTCTATCCTACGCAAAATGGCGTAGGATAGAAGAAAGGAAAGGCACAGAAACGAAGAAAGAAATCCCCAGTCACTGAAGAGGTCACAGAGTGTGTGACGAAAGAACTATGACTATATATATATAAACAACTATCTGGTTGTGGAACCAACCAACCAACCAGAAATTTATAAATTTGTAAATTTATAAATATATATTAAATTAAATTGAAGTGAAAGCAACTGGTGCGTGTGTTTCTTATTGGCAACATGACCCTCCCAAAGTATAACAATATCGGTTTCAACACACGATTTCAGATAAAGAATCTTGCTAAACAAATTCAGAAACGAAATATATATATATATATATATATATATATATATATATATATATATATATATATATATATATATATATATATGGCATAGGTTAAGAATAACGTCCTCGAAATTGAAACTAGGTTTCCTGACAAGTGAATGTGTTTTTTTTTTTTTTTACAATGAAATTTACGATACACTCTTTGTTTATTTACAACAGGTCTCTATAGTGATATGGTGTTAATTAGTATTGCGTGTGTGATTATTTTCTCTTATATATATATATATGTGTGGGTGTGTATATGTGTGTATATATATGTGTCTGTATGTATATATATATGTGTGTTTGTATATATGTGTTTGTGTCATCATCATCGTTTAGATGTTTTTGTAATATCTTGCCAAAGTTGGCACCAACTATAAACAAATTAAGGCCGGGTCATAAGAAGGACAGAGAATGATAAGGGATTTGGGTAAAAACATCTAAACGATGATGATGACACAAACACACATATATATACAAACACACATATATATATATACATACAGACACATATATATACACACATATACACACCCACACATATATATATATAAGAGAAAATAATCACACACGCAATACTAATTAACACCATATCACTATAGCGACCTGTTGTAAATAAACAAAGAGTGTATCGTAAATTTCATTGTAAAAAAACAAACAAACACATTCACTTGTCAGAAAACCTAGTTTCAATTTCGAGGACGTTATTCTTAACCTATGCCTATATATATATATATATATATATATATATATATATATATATATATATATATATATATATATATATATATATATATATATATATATATATATATAAGATCAAAAGATGGTTAAAGGAGTTCCATGTATTTTATTATGCGCATTTCAAAAACAAACATCATCATGCAATAATATTTGTGTTTTCATCAGATAAAACAGGAGAACATGATATGAAGGCTAAAAAACACTTGTGGATAGTGCAGTTTTAAATCAACATTTTTAAATCAACAGTTTTAAATCAACTGCACTATCCACAAGTGTTTTTTTAGCCTTCATATCATGTTCTCCTGTTTTATCTGATGAAAACACAAATATTATTGCATGATGATGTTTGTTTTTAAAATGCGCATAATAAAATACATGGAACTCCTTTAACCATCTTTTGATCTTATATTATGCATACTCCAGTCCTACAAACTGTAGAGTGCTTCTTATCCGATATCTGCATTGCTTTATTGTACTACAATAAAACTCACCTCCTACATATATATATATATATATATATATATATATATATATATATATATATTAATTCAAAATATTAACAAAATAGATATCTATTTTGTTAATATTTTGAATTAATATATATATATGCATGCGTGCGCTTGACATACATACATACCAACCAGCTAAAGTCTATACATTTCATCCCGGAACAAAGAAAAAGTATGTACTTCCAATCTATTGTAAAACTCATTCTTTGATTTATTTATTGAACCTTGTTTAACTTATATATATATATATATATAGATGTTGGTATGGTCACGTGATGCGCATGAAAGACGACAGCTGTATAACAAAGTGCAGGGCAATAAAGATAGACGGTAGCCACGGAGTAGGCAGACCCAGAAAAACCTGGGACGAGCTGATAAATTCCGACCTCACACACTTACACCTCTCCAAGACAATGTCACTGGACCGAGACCTTTGGCGGTACTCAGTAATAGAGAAGATCCGCCTTACCTAAATACAAAGTAAAACCTACTACAGTCAGTAGGCACCTCTAACAAAACACACCCCCGGGTCCCACCACCCCCACCCCATCCACACCGCCCCTTTCAATGTAAAGTTATGTTGGTGCCACAACATCCAGGCCGAAACAAATGAGATCGTGTAGGTGTCACGACAAAAAAAACACACAGTCCACGCTGTAATGTGACCGTGTAGGTAACACGGTAAAAACCTCCCAGCCCCACACTGTAAATGTGGTTGGTGTTAGGAAGGGCATCCAGCTGTAGAAAACCCGCCAGACAGTCCACGCTGTAATGTGGCCGTGTAGGTAACACGGTAAAAACCTCCCAGCCCCACACTGTAAACGTGGTTGGTGTTAAGAAGGGCATCCAGCTGTAGAGAACCCGCCAGACAGTCCTATGTGAGCAATGACAACCACTCTTGCCTCAAGTGGGAAAACTCCCGTCCAAACCCATGCAAGCGTGGAACATGGACGTTAAACGATGATGATGATGATATATATATCGTCGGGAGTTTTATATATGTCTGTTAGGCATTTTTTTGTACTTATATCATTCCTTTTTTTAGATAAGGAAACTACCCAGACAACCTGTAAACATTTCTGTCACTGATGCATATAAGAAAAAAGTATATTAGAGTTAAAAATAAACTATTAATATTAATATATGTATATAAATTGTATAGAGCATATTTGTGAGGGTGAAGAGAGAGTGAAATAATTATATTTAATTATTTAATTATATATTTTGGAAGTGTAATAATAATTGTTTCTACTTTTGGCACAAGGCCAGCAAAAAACCCAGTTCATTGCTGGTACTTTATTTTATTGACCCGGTAAGGATGAAAGGCAAAGTTAACCTCAACAGGACTGGAACTCAGACCGTAAAGGAACGTAACTATGCTGGAAAACATGGCGTCCGACCCTTTACCAATACTGCCAATTCACCGCCCTAAAATATTGTGTACAGTGCTCAGGTGCACTACAACTCATCAAAAGTGTATGTATAGTACAAAGGGTAATGTACAAACGTCAGGAAAATGAACAGTGCATGAGTCATTTGTGCATGTGTATAGAAGGGGGACATCAGGTGTAGTTTTGG
>OZ024763.1:4863444-4873444 GCA_964016885.1 Eledone cirrhosa
CTTTCAAAATCTCATAGATTCAATATTATGTGAGATATTATGTGAGGTAAAGCCTTTACCATGAAAATATAATAGTATATATATAGTAATGTAAATGCTAAAGGGTTAAACTTTAATCTGTTATTTTAATAAATATATATATAAATATATATATATATATATAATCATTTTATGTCCGCTTTTCCCTGCTTGCAAGGGCGGGACGGAAACTGATTCTGGCTTGATTTCTACAGCTGGATGCCCTTCTTAACACCAACCTCATTTACAGTGAGTGCTGGGTGCTTTTCTCCGTGGCGCCTACACGTCCACTTTACAGTGGAATGATAGGGACTTCAGTCCTATCATCTCATTTCTACAGCTGACTAGACTGGAGCAATGTGACATAAATTGTCTTGCTCAAGGAAACAACACATCACCCGGTCTGAGAATTGAACTCACCGGGTGATGTGTTGTTTCCTTGAGCAAGACATATATATATTTATGAATATATATATTTATTTATGAATATATATATATATATATATATAAATAACGAAGGAAATGTGGTAAGGAACCAGGTGTTAGTTTAGTCCAGAATTAGCCGTCGAAACGGCTTGAGCTCAGCCGTCGGGGTCTTACTGGTTCCTATATATATATCATCATCATCATCATCATCGTTTAACGTCCGTGTTCCACGCTTGCATGGGTTTGGACGGGGGTTTTCCCACTTGAGGCAAGAGTGATTGTCTTGCTCGCATAGGACTGTCTGGCAGGTTTTCTACAGTTGGATGCCCTTCCTAACACCAACCACATTTACAGTGTGGGGCTGGGAGGTTTTTACCGTGTTGCCTACACGGCCACATTACAGCGTGGACTGTGTGTTTTTTTGTCGTGACACCTACACGATCTCATTTGTTTCGGCCTGGATGGCGCGGCACCAACATAACTTTACATAGAAGGGGGCGGTGTGGATGGGGTGGGGGTGGTGGGACGGGGGTGTATTTTGTTAGAGATGCCTACTGACTGTAGTAAATATATATATTTATTAGTAACATTAATATTCAAAATAATAATCATGTTTTTTTAAATTTTTTACTCCAATTTTTTTTTAGAGAAGGACACCAATTTTCATACAACTTAGGACCACAGCAGGTGAAAGTCCACGACTATCAGCATGAAAGAAATTTGGCCATATAATTATAAGCCACTAGCTACACTGTTTACTCCTATTTACTCCTACAATAGCGACACTGGAGTATTGAAGAGTCATTTAAAAATTGCTTTATTAAAAAATTTGTACAGGTAAAAATCATTTGTAACGTATTTGTTCATTACCTGAGATCCTTGGGGTGGGTTCCAGAGCAGTGTCACTGTTTTCTTCAACCCACAGTCTAAAAATGCCTGTAAATATAACAAAATACTTCACCATCACCAACATCACCAATAGTATGATTACTGCCTTCAACACCACCACCACCATCACCACCAACACCACCAACAGCACAAACACCACCAAAACCACCATCAATGCTACTACCACCACTATCACCACCATCAACATTACTACCACCAACAGCACAAACACCACCAAAACCACCATCAATGCTACTACCACCACTATCACCACCATCAACATTACTACCACCACCACCACCACCACCACCACCACCACCATCAACACTACTACCACCACCACTATCATCACCATCACCATCAACACTACCACCACCACCACCACCACCACCACTATCACCACCAACACCACCATCAACACTACCACCACCACCACCACCACCACCACTATCACCACCAACACCACCATCAACACTACCACCACCACCACCACCATCACCACCATCACCACCATCACAGTAACTGGGTCTTCTCCAGTACAGTGTGGCCCAGAAACATTACCAACACAACCTCTCTCTGTACATATTCTTACCTTGTGTGGTTCTATGGTGAACCCTTTCGTTGTAAACTCACTGGTCACCTCAAATGTATACTCCACTTTCTAGAAAGGGAATATATTAAGGATAATTAGAAGAAAACAAAACAAAAATTTGAAAGGAATTTACAGAAAATAATTTAACCCTTTAACATTTACATTACTCTATATTTACTATTGTATTTTCACAGTAAAGGCTTTACCTCACATAATATCTCACATAACATTTACATTACTCTATATTTACTATTGTATTTTCACAGAAGGCTTTACCTCACATAATATCTCACATAACCTTTACATTACTCTATATATACTATTGTATTTTCACAGTAAAGGCTTTACCTCATATAATATCTCACATAACATTTACATTACTCTATATATACTATTATATTTTCCCAGTAAAGGCTTTACCTCATATAATATCTCACATAACATTTACATTACTCTATATATACTATTGTATTTTCACAGTAAAGGCTTTACCTCACATAATATCTCACATAACATTTACATTACTCTATATATACTATTGTATTTTCACAGTAAAGGCTTTACCTCACATAATATCTCACATAACATTTACATTACTCTATATTTACTATTGTATTTTCACAGTAAAGGCTTTACCTCACATAATATCTCACATAACATTTACATTACTCTATATATACTATTGTATTTTCACAGTAAAGGCTTTACCTCACATAATATCTCACACAACATTTACATTACTCTATATTTACTATTGTATTTTCACAGTAAAGGCTTTACCTCACATAATATCTCACATAACATTTACATTACTCTATATATACTATTGTATTTTCACAGTAAAGACTTTACCTCACATAATATCTCACATAACATTTACATTACTCTATATTTACTATTGTATTTTCACAGTAAAGGCTTTACCTCACATAATATCTCACATAACATTTACATTACTCTATATATACTATTGTATTTTCACAGTAAAGGCTTTACCTCACATAATATCTCACATAACATTTACATTACTCTATATTTACTATTGTATTTTCACAGAAGGCTTTACCTCACATAATATCTCACATACCATTTACATTACTCTATATATACTATTGTATTTTCATAGTAAAGGCTTTACCTCACATAATATCTCACATAACATTTACATTACTCTATATATATACTATTGTATTTTCATAGTAAAGGCTTTACCTCACATAATATCTCGCATAACATTTACATTACTCTATATATATACTATTGTATTTTCACAGTAAAGGCTTTACCTCACATAATATCTCACATAACATTTACATTACTCTATATATACTATTGTATTTTCACAGTAAAGACTTTACCTCACATAATATCTCACATAACATTTACATTACTCTATATATATACTATTGTATTTTCCCAGTAAAGACTTTACCTCACATAATATCTCACATAACATTTACATTACTCTATATATATACTATTGTATTTTCACAGTAAAGGCTTTACCTCACATAATATCTCACATACCATTTACATTACTCTATATATACTATTGTATTTTCATAGTAAAGGCTTTACCTCACATAATATCTCACATACCATTTACATTACTCTATATATACTATTATATTTTCCCAGTAAAGGCTTTACCTCATATAATATCTCACATAACATTTACATTACTCTATATATACTATTGTATTTTCACAGTAAAGGCTTTACCTCACATAATATCTCACATAACATTTACATTACTCTATATTTACTATTGTATTTTCACAGTAAAGGCTTTACCTTACATAATATCGCATAACATTTACATTACTCTATATATACTATTGTATTGTCACAGTAAAGGCTTTACCTCACATAATATCTCACATAACATTTACATTACTCTATATTTACTATTGTATTTTCACAGTAAAGGCTTTACCTTACATAATATCTCACATAACATTTACATTACTCTATATATACTATTGTATTTTCACAGTAAAGGCTTTACCTTACATAATATCTCACATAACATTTACATTACTCTATATATACTATTGTATTTTCACAGTAAAGGCTTTACCTCACATAATATCTCACATAACATTTACATTACTCTATATATACTATTGTATTTTCGTTTCACTCTAACATCTCTATAATTTCTCCTGTTCTTCCTTTCATTGTTAATGGTGCTGATTCAAAATTTTGGGAGTTTGACGTCAATGGGGGAGAGTGAGTTTTTGCAGAGTAGGGGTTAGGTGTATGTTTTCTGTATTCTGTATATATGTGTATATATATATATATACATATATATATATATAAATATATATATATGTATATATATGTGTATAATATTGTATATATATATATATATGCAACTCATGTTATATATAATTAGCAATAATGATAGACAGACCCACCTTCTTTTGGCTGAGAAGTAAATTAGGTATGATACTCCCAATGAACAGCTCCTTCTTTGCAAGGCTGCATTTATCTTGTTCAATCACACTGTATAGGCTCACAACTACTGTCTCATCTGAAACCAAAACATGGCAAGCCTATAACAATGAAAGCAGAAAATCAGAACCAGTTTCTTATTATAGTCCTCTGACAAAGGGTTATTAAAACCGAAATATTAGGATAAATATTTGGTATATAAAATATCAGGTGACACACCAACATCTTTGTTGCCTTCAATTTCATTATAGTCTTTTGACAAAGGGTTTTTAGACCTGAAATATTAAAGTTTGTCTCATCAGGCCAGTGCATGAAATGTGTAAGTGGATGAGTATTCCACAACCTTAATGTAGTTTTAAAGGGCTGACCATTCCCCAGTCACATGTGGCCCCTTAATGGAGCTCTCAGGGAGATTCAGTAAGAAACAGTGTTTGACAAGACTGGTCTTTGAACTACAGGTACAACTAACTCATTTATTTACCAACAGCAGCGTTCGTTTGTAGCCCTTCTCTCCATTGGTGAACTGAAGTGATATGTAGTACAGCAACTTACCGTGTAGATGTGACTGTGATGAGAGACTGAGGGATTCAATGGTAGGGATGTGCCTGTCACTTTCATCAAAGAATACCATACCCTTCCTGCCTTGACCAACAATTTGGAAACTATGGACACATTTCTGGAAGAGAGAAGTCTGATCTGAAACGGTGCTGTTGGGTTAGGTCTTCTATACCTCACTTACTGTGGTTACCCTCGATTTAACTCAGGATCTCTCTGTGATGAATAGCTCCTGTTTATTTTAACATGTCTATTGAGCACTCTTATTCGATATGTGTATTTCCACATGTTCCCGAATATTTTTCGCGGATATAGAGGTTATCTCCCTTGCTGAATTCCATGTGCGTATTTAACCTGGGTTATGCCTTTTCATTCGTTTGGACAAAGCTCGTTGAGGAAGTAAATTCCCGTCCGCTGGCATCTAGAAGTCTTATATATTTTTATGTGAGCTGATAGAGGACAGTTTAAGGATTTTCAGAAACCCACGAAGCTAGATTTACCATCTTTCTAGCGGGTCCGGGTATGCTTTTTACATTCATTTGATTTATTGATTTATTGATTTTTTCTGAGTGTCCCGAATCTTCCAGATCGCAATTTTTCGGTCGTATGGTTGATTATAGACTTGTTCTATGTGTGACGGTATTTTAACGATAGTTATAGCTCTGATTTATCTAAATTATTGAGCCCTCTGCCGCTCATATCGAATTTTGTTTATCGTGAACTCGTGCGCCGATTTTCCGATACTCGATTATTCTACTATATATATATATATATAGACAGTCGATCGACTTTCGTCAAATCGGACCGAGGAAACAATGTTTCCATTGGTCTTTCTAATTGCTAATACTCTCTATCGGTCGCAACTCCAGGTAGAAGGAGCAACGTGAAATAAAGTGTCTTGCCCAAGGACATAACGCATTTCCCGGTCCGGGAACCGAACTCACAACCTCACGATTGCGAATCTAATTCTCTAACCACTCAGCCACGCGCCTTCACAAAATATATATATATATATATATATATATATATATATATGTGTGTGTGTGTGTGTGTGTATATATATATATATATATATATATATATATATATATGTGTGTGTGTGTGTGTGTATATATATATGAGAGTCCCGGGTTGAATCGGGGGGGTAACCACAGTAAGTGACGTCCTCCCTACTCAATCCTCCCACTCCCACTAAACACCACACTCTCTCTGTAAAGTTGGTACCACAACATCCAGTCCAAATTAATGAGATAATGCGATCAAGATCGAGATCGTGTAGGTGTCACGACAAAAAAACACACAATCCACGCTGTAGGTAACACGGTAAAAAGTTCCCAGTCCACACTGTAAATGTGGTTGGTGTTAGGAGGAGCATCCAGCCGTAGTAAATATACATTTCTAGTTTTGGTCCTGTAACTCTTGAGGGAGTCGTTAGGGTGCCGTACTTACAGCATTTCTAGGGCATTATTGGCAGTATCGGTGGAGGGTCGGACGCCATGCTTTCCAGCATAGTTACGTCCCTTTACGATCTGAGTTCAAATCCCGCCGAGGTTGACTTTGCCTTTCATCCTTACGGGGTCGATAAAATAAAGTACCAGTAATGCACTGGGTAATTGCTGGCCTTGTGCCTAAAGTAGAAACAACTATTTAAATCTGGCAGAGCCCATCTCCTCTCCAGGTCTGATTTCTTGCTGAGAAGGATAGTTAGTGAGAGAGAGGAAATGCAAAAGAGATATGGAGGAAGAATCGAACCCAGTACTAGACTGGTAGTTTATTTTTTATCGACCTTCAATGGATGAAAGGCAAAGTTGACCTCGGCAGGGTTTGAACTCAGAGAGTAGATTTGAATACTGCAAAGCCTTCTACCCTACATTCTAACGACTTGGCCAATTTGCCTCCTAAACACACACACAGATATTATGTGTATATGTTAGACCATTTTGAAATTACTAGAAGTGTGGAGTTAAGTCAAATTTAAATGAGTGAGTGAAAGTGAAAGAAGTTACCGTGCCAAATGTGTATATTCTGACAATATCGGAATAGTTTTTACTGACGTGATCAGGTGAAAATATGACTGTGATATCCTTGATGGCACCTGGAAAATATAATATGAGAATGATAAGGCGGTTTTCGCTTTTATTTTTCACTTTGAAAAAGCAGCAGATCGGTGTGGTGGGTGTTGGCAATAGTGTATTGGCTACTCCTGGTTAAATCAATACATTCATGGTCCTTATTCTAGCACAGCCCTTCCTATTGATCAAGCTACTTATGTCCAATTGTTTCCAGTCCAGCCTAGCCCAGTGGTTCCCAAACTGTACATCACTGTGAGATGTGCTGTATATACTTGAATATAAGTTGACCCCACTATTTTATGTCTGAGAAATGGGATAAAACCAAACCTTATTTATGTAGAATTTGAGTTGGTGAAAATCGTCAAAATATTGACCCCCAAATATAAGTCAAACCCCTTTTACCATCGAATTTTCGGTCACATATCCCTCAAGTTATATTCGAGTTTATACAGTAATAAGAAATACTGAAAGAGCAAGACTCTATTCTAAAAATGTAATAAAGTTTATATATACATGTCACAGTGGGAAACTAAGAACAGGAACCATAACCAAAATATCATCATCATCATCCAGCTTTTGATTATGCAGGACACAAGTAATCCCTAAGTAGGAGTAGGTTCTGCCTGACAGCACTCCTTAGTGCCCCACTCCATGTGTATCTGTCCGCCGGTCTCACTTGGGCCAGGCCTAGCTTGATCCCAACTGACATCCTCCATCCAAGAGTTTTTCGGTCTTCCTGGATCTCTACTGCCTCCTGGATTGACATTCATCACTTTGCTGATCCAGCCGTCACTGCACTTGACATGGCCATACCAGGGCATGTGTCTCGTGTGAAGCACATCATCGAGGTTGTCTATCAGCAATCTTTTCAGGAGTTCAGTTGAGCTAACATCATCCTCAGTGGTCACACCACACATCTAGTGGATCATAGCTCTGTCATTTCTTCTGAGCTGTTTCAGACAGTTGGATGACATGGCCTAGGTTTCGCTGGAGTGGGGCAACATGCTTCTCACACAGGCTTTATAAATAAATCTGCCCCTTGGTGACTAATGGCAACCAGTGTGTCTCGAGGATTGGACTTCCAAATACATAGTCCTGGTCTACAATGCATTTCAGAAGCTGGATAAAATTTGGAAATCCAATATATCCAACAAACTTAAATTCAGCCTGCTTAGAACAACAGTAGAGCCTATTCTTCTCTATGACTTGGACCTTGCACCCCTATCTATAGAGCTGTTTAGATTGATGTTACACTATCCTACTGAGAAAAGCTCAAAATATTCCTTGGCAGATCCATCCTATGCTTAATCAGATATATGGAAACCCCCACCCACCAAAAATTGTTTTTACCCAATTTTTTTTAAGAAAAGGGCCTCAAATTTTATATACCTTAGGGCCTCAGCAGGTGAATGTCTGGCCCTCGTTGTACTACTAATTTAGATATGGAGCAGTCCACTATAGTTTTTAGGCAGTTTTTTTTATCAAGTTGTATTATTAACAAAGATATGTTCATAGGTGAATCACTAAAATAGATAAAAATAAATGGTTTCTACTTACCAGTTGCTATCTGTCCAGAAAAAGGGACCAAGTCAAACACATTGAAACCATTATAATTCTGTGTACCTGTGATAAAGGAAATTATTCTCATTTGTAAGGGAGGAGTTTTCTTCAAAACTGGGGCCCAAGTTCGTTGACCTTGTGGTGAGCCCTGAAAACTGATCTCTGATCACTAATCTGGGGTTCAAGTTTGTTGACCTCGTGGTGATCTCTGATCTTGATCAGGTGAATAGCAACAACCTGAGACCAATGCATATGCAAGAAGAAGATCAGAGAGAACTAAGTGTTAGTATGGCATACTGGACCTTTTTCTAGATGAAAGAAGACTCTTTGACCTGACACTGCTTCTCTCATCAATGTTTCCCCAGTACTGTTGCCAAGATAAAAAGGGACTCAGTCCACCCTGTTAGATTGGTTGTAGTGTTGGTGCAACAATAAAAAGCACCCAGTTACAAAGTTCTCTACAAGTATAACAACAATCTACAAGAATATACAACAATCACTGAGGTTAATAAATCACTAATTTAGCAGCAAATATGAGAAAGTTTTGTGCTACACTGAGGAAATCAAATAAGACTGAAACATGTACAGAGTTGTCTATTTTAACCCTTTAGCATTTAAACCAGCCATATCTGGCCAGATTTCTCTCACCTCTTTCTATTCAAACTGGTTGTAACTGGCCTTCCATACCAGCGTTAAGGTATTGTTCTCAAAATGAATATCAAAATCTCGTAAATTCGATATGTGAGATAATTATGTGAGATCAAGCTTTTACTGTGAAAATATAATAGTAAATATAAAGTAATGTGAATGTTAAAGTGTTAAAGTGTTACCAATGAAAGGTTTTAAAAGCTGCTCTGATGGGTTATCTTGCAGTGGGTGGTGTTTGGTGTTGGGGGTTGCAATGTTCCATTCGTTATCTTTGTAATATCGATCACATATACTTCCCAGTTCAATAACATAATCAATATTGATCGGTGATAAGTTCTGGATCTACAAAAATAAAATACAATGTTGTCATACTTTCCATATTTAATCCTTTTGATAACAACCCTCCTGAAGCCAGCCCTGACGAATGGTGATGATGATAATAATTGTTTCTACTTTTGGCACAAGGCCAGCAATTACCCAGTGTATTACTGGTACTTTATTTTATCGACCCCGTAAGGATGAAAGGCAAAGTTAACCTCGGCGGGATTTGAACTCAGAATGACAAGGGCCGTAACTCTATGCGTCAAAGCATGGCGTCCGACCCTCTACCGATACTGCCAATCCACCGCCCTTTGATGATGATAATAATGATGATTATAATGGTGGTGATGATGATGATGGTGATGATGATTACAACGGTGATGATGATGATGATAATGTTGATGGCGATGATGGTGATGGCGATGATGATGATGGTGATTATAACTGTGGTGGTGATGATGAT
>OZ024763.1:4875944-4895944 GCA_964016885.1 Eledone cirrhosa
TTTGATGTGATTTTTGTTGTGTTAACACTGGTCTGATGATCAGGCAGACTTGGAGCCTGGTCTGGGGTGTCAACCCAGATCACGAGTCAGCTACTTGAGAAACATTTAGAACCAGGATTGAGCAATAAATCTCCTATGTAACACCTCTACTTTGTTCTTCTTATATATATATATATATTACCGTGAATATCTTGGAAGTGAACTCTCCAGCTACTGTGTTGCCGATATCCAAGATATTACCTTCAAAGGACAGCTTTAGATTTGGGACTATTCCAACTCCCAATACCTTCACATACACACATGATGATTTCGACTTAATTTCAAGAATTTCATAAAACTGGAAAATAAAATATATAAATATATATTTATAGAGAGACAGGTTAAATCGTGACCATGGCACCAAATGGTTTTGGCTTTTGTCACAAGCTGAAACCACTTGGCACCGCGGTCAGGATTTTACCTGTCTCTATACCCACTCTGCATCTCTCCATGCATTGAGTACCCCCATGGTTAGTAACCTCCCTTTTCCAACATCACAGACACACACACACACTCTCTCTGGATGCTCTTTGTTGTAACATCAGTATGACCACCTTACAAGGTGGACTGAGTGTTCTTTGTAGAGGCACCAGTAAGATCATCTTACAGGGTGGACTGAGTAATTTTGTAGTGACACCAACACTACCCACCTTAAAGAGTGGACACTGTTGTAGTCCCGTACAGGGTGAACTGGGTACTTTTTATTGTGGTACTAGCACGACCTCTTTACAGTGTGGACTAGGTGCTCTTTGTTGTAGCACCAGCATGACATCTTTACAGGATGGACTGGATGCTTTTTTTGTCATGAATAACATAATCCAATTTAACTTGACAGTTTCTCCACCAAAAAAACTCCCACAATGAACTGTATTACTTACCTCTTCCCCAACGGAAGGGCTGAAGGAAATCATTAATGGATAAATTTCAGTAGGCTGGAGAGGTGGAATAGGAGTTTTTACCAGAAAAGGCCCAGTTGTGTTGAGAATTGATGAGGTGAGCTAGCAAACAAATTAAGGACCATAAGATCATTAAAACCAATTGAATCACTGAAAGCAAAACAAATTATAAAAAAGCCTTCTTCTATAAATTTTCAACATCTGCATCAGTGATTATTTTAAACATACAATTTTGCAAAGCAATGAATCTACTGCTGGTACAATGATGATCAATAAAAGTTTAATCATCTTCATTTAATGACTGCTTTCCCTGCTAGCAAGGGTTGTATAAGTCTACATAGACCAAGTCAGTACTGAAGCAGGAGCTCAGCATCTTACTTATGTTCAGTCTTACATTCTATCGAGTGTAGAAGAGAAGTTGTCATATTTTTTGACAGCCTTCATGCCTCAACCCCTTCACAGCATATACTTGGTGCTTTCATTGTGTAGATCACCAACTTTAGGGAGGCTGTCATATCCTTGACACACTAAAGAGCCCTCCCGGCCCCTAGTTCGGCAAGCTTTCTATGGCTGCATGCCTTTTCTATTACCAGTTACTTTAGACAGTACTTATATCATGTAGATCACCAACACTAGGGAGGCTGTCATGTCCTAGACACAACTAAAGGGTCCTCGCAACACTTTGTTTGGCAAGCCTGCTACGGCAGGATGCCTTTCTTAACACAACTATTTTACAGAGTGTACTGGGTGTTTTTTTGTGTGTAGATCACCAACAGTAGGGAGCGTGTTATGTCCTAGACACTACTAAAGGGTCCTCAATTTGAATTTATTGTAAAGGGAACAATTACTGTCATATTAAAGGTGCATGGTCTCGTGTAAGGGTGTTGGATGATTATAATGTTGAGGGTTGAATTCCTGGACTTGGTTGTGTTCTTGAGCAAAACACTTCATTTCACATTGCTCCAGTATACTCAGCTGAAAATGAGTATCAGCAGCAATGTCTGGGTGTTTAACCAAGTGATGGACTTGTGTCCTGTCCAGGGGAGAATAATATACTCTCAGTCGCTTCATGCAATAGAAACCGGGACAAACACCAGCCTGATGAACCTCCAGACTCGAGACAAGACTTTAACCCTGCAATGGACTGCTGTCCTATCCAGAGAGTAATTTTCTACACTCAGTCGCTTCATGCCACCTGATAAGTCTTCAGGCTGGAGAGAGACTTTAGGCCTGTGATGGACTGGCGTCGCATCCAGGCAGGGGAAGTCTTGTACTCCCACAGAAAACGGCGGGATCAGTACCAGCCTGATAAGCTCCAGGCTTGAGAGAGAGACTTTAGACTTTTTAGAATTATTGCAATGGAAGGATACATGGATGGTTTCTTTAGATATGTTCACAATATTAAGAGGTTTTGTGATGGAATGTCCAATACAGGTGCTGCCAAAGTCAATGTAAATTTTTCCACTCTCTGACAATACAATGATAGGAGGGGTAATGACAGTGCAGTAGACTTCCAGGTAAAGTGTCTCCCACACACTGAAAGTAGAATAAAAAAAAAAAACTCTCATTGAATACATTCTTTTATTATTTTACTGCTTTTTCTTGTCGTTAGACTTTGGACATTCTGGGGCACTGCCTTCAGTACAAACACACACACACACACATATATATATGTATATATATATATACACACAACCACACACACATATATATATACATATATACATATATATATCATAGAAGAAATTAAAAGATGGTTAAAAAAGTTCCATATATTTTATTATGCACATTTCGAAAACAACATCATCCTGGGACAAAAATTGTGTTCTCATCAGATAAAATAAGGTAACATGATATGAGGCCTAAAAACATTAGTCAACAAGAAAGTGTCAAGTCTACTTTTTTAACCATCTTTTAATTTCTTCTTTAATATATATACTCCAGTTCTACCAACTGTTGAGTGCTACTTATCTGATATATGCATAGTTTCTATATTAAATATTAAATATATATATATTTTTCTGTACCTGTTGTCATTGTGATATATATATAGCCACTGCCTTCGGTTGGGTTTCTTGGTGTCACACTTTATAACTGTTGTGTTAACTCTGAACCCAAGGTTTTTAACTTTTGATCCATTGGGTGCTTTGTGATTGCTTCAAACAAATCGAATAGTACTTACTGTACAACAGCTAAAACTTCGATTTATACCTATTATATATATATATATATATATATTAATAAGAGGAATTCCAACTTTGTCTGATTTATTCGTTTTATTTACAATCCTTTAAAATATATATAATATGGTATTATAATGAAATAGTATGATAGAATATTAAATTCTAAGTGTTAATTGAACACTTAGAATTTAATATTCTATCATACTATTTCATTATAATACCATATTATATATATTTTAAAGGATTGTAAATAAAACGAGTAAATCAGACAAAGTTGGAATTCCTCTTATTAATATAATCTTCTATACACAATCATACACACCCGTGTATATTTACCTATCTATATCTATATATATATATATATATATATATATATATATATATATATATATTCACTACCAGAAGCAGTCAACGAGCTGCTACCAAGATGAAAACTACTATGAAATCCCACAATGAATTTTATACTTGAATTTTCAAATCTCAAATTTTAACCCCTCTTATTATTAATTTTTCTTAATATTAATCAACATTTGAAAAGATGGCTTTTGCAGACCCATCGAAACCGGTCATTTTTTATACCCTTTATTATTTCCTTACCTTATAAAATTATATGTTTTTTCACAAAAAAGTATTCTGTCTCTTATATATTCCATGTGCCATTACCAACCTCAATTTTCTCTATAACCTTCGTTTTGTGTAGTAAATTACACTTTTCATATATATATATATTATATATATATATATATCCTCTGCCTTTTCGAGATTCTATCTCGCGCATCACAGACGTGTTTTGAAATCCTTAATGAAGTAGCCTCTTGATAAGTCAGCAGAACCTCACAAAAACTCTATATCTCTATGATGTAGTGTTTTTGCATAATATGCCACGAAACTACGTAGTCGGGGACTAAAGAAGCAGTTTGGGTATGATATATCTTATTACTAATTATATCTCATGTTTCTTCTCTCTTCATAATGTATTATATAGCTCTGATACTGAATCAGTCTAATCCATTCGGATGGGTTTGTCCCAGTTATTCATAGAGCAACATCGGTTGAGGTTGGTACCACAAACTCAGGGATATATGTGGATATATTTATGTGTATGTATGTGTCCTCATGTATCTGTGTCTTTCTCTCTCTCTCTCTCTCTCTCTCTCTATCTATCTCTCTATATATATATATGCCTTGGTGGCCCTTGAAATATGTATAATAAAATAAATATGGTTTTATAAATATAGTTTCCATTTGTTAATATATTGTATATTTACTCCACTAAGCTGTTGAGTGCTTTATATCAGTTATAAAAATTTTTAAGCTTGTTCAATCCCAACAAATTAAATATAACCTCTGCATATATATATATATATATATATATATATATATATATATATATATATGCATATATATATATACATATATATATATATATATATATATGTATATATATATATGCATATATATATATATACATATATATATATATATATATATGTATATATATATATGCATATATATATATACATATATATATATATGTATATATATATATGCATATATATATATACATATATATATATATGTATAT
Organism: Eledone cirrhosa; assembly: GCA_964016885.1. Lineage (NCBI taxonomy): Eukaryota > Metazoa > Mollusca > Cephalopoda > Octopoda > Eledonidae > Eledone > Eledone cirrhosa. The sequence continues at coordinate 4,880,648 of OZ024763.1, forward strand.
ATATATATGCATATATATATATATGTATATATATATATGCATATATATATATATATACATATATGTAAAGTTATATTTAAAATTGTTGGGTTACAACTAGTAAATATTTATAACTGATATAAAAGCACTCGACAAATACTTGGAGTATATTTACAATATTAAATAAATGGAAAACTATATTTATAAAACCATATCTATTTCATTATATATATTTCGGGGATATCATATTAACAATATGCTATGCCTTCATCAGACAAAATACAATATAAACAGTTTTATAGATAAATATATTCGACATACCGTAATAAACATCAACTTCATTTGAAGTGAACCTCTTCAAATGAAGTTGATGTTTATTACGGTATGTCGAATATATTTATCTATAAAACTGTTTATATTGTATTTTGTCTGATGAAGGCATAGCATATTGTTAATATGATATCCCCGAAATATATATAATGAAATAGATATGGTTTTATAAATATAGTTTTCCATTTATTTAATATTGTATATATACATATATATATATATATATATATATATATATATATATATATATATATATACATATATATATATATATATACATGGAAGAAATCAGGTGTAGATTTGTGGGCTGGGAGGGGAGGAAGGCCTTACCAGATATCAGCCAGTGCCCTACCAAGACACACTCCATGTCTGTATATCACAAGGTTGTCCTTATGGCTCCAACAATATTTGAAGGGGTCCCAAAGGAAAGGAGGGATATATATATACTGTAAGTAGACACACTTACTCATAGGGGAGAGGATGCAAAGGGTTGCATTCCCCTCGAGCAACGTAACACGGGATTCTGTACATGTTCTCACTGGGTTTGAAGTTGCGTACCATTGAAATAAAGGCTGAGGAATATTCATTGGAGCTGGAACACATGTAGGAAGTGGTTAGAGAGACATGTAGGAAGTGGTTAGAGAGACATGTAGGAAGTGGTTAGAGAGACATGTAGGAAGTGGTTGGAGAGACATGTAGGAAGTGGATGTAGGAAGTGGTTAGAGAGACATGTAGGAAGTGGTTAGAGAGACATGTATGAAGTGGTTGGAGAGACATGTAGGAAGTGGATGTAGGAAGTGGTTAGAGAGACATCTAGGAAGTGGTTACAGAGACATGTAGGAAGTGGTTAGAGAGACATGTAGGAAGTGGTTAGAGTGAGATGTGGGAAGTGGTTAGAGTGACATGCAGGAAATGATTAGAGTGACATGTAGGAAGTGGTTAGAGTGAGATGTAGGAAATGGTTAGAGAGACATGTAGGAAGTATATGGAGAGACATTGAAAACACCTGCAGTGATAACAACCATAGCTAACACCCTCCTTGCTCCCTGTCAACCACTACAGCTACCCCCCCCCCCCACCAATCCCTGTCAACATCTACAGATACCCCCCCCTTACCAATCCCTGGTCCTTGATAACCACCATAACCAACACCCTCTTCATAATCAATGTTAGAGCCGGGGTAATGACCATGCATACCCCCCCCCCCCCCCCTTACTCCTAATAATTGGTGGCTCCTCATAACCGCCATGATTTAACAACTTCCCCAAACAGTGCTGGTCCATGAAGCCCCCAGCCAACACTGTAACCCAATCCCATCCTAATTTGATCTCCATGTGTCTAACACACGTGGGCATGCCTGCAAAATCAGAAAACAACACAGCTCCCATGACTTTCGGAAATATTTTTTCACGCTCAGAGTTGCTGAAGCATGGAACAAACTACCTGCGTCAGTTGTTAGCTGTCGAGACACTGCATCCTTTCAAACCTCCATGGAACAAACTGCCTGCGTCAGTTGTTAGCTGTCGAGACACTGCATCCTTTCAAACCTCCATGGAACAAACTGCCTGCGTCAGTTGTTAGCTGTCGAGACACTGCATCCTTTAAAACCTCCATGGAACAAACTGCCTGCGTCAGTTGTTAGCTGTCGAGACACTGCATCCTTTCAAACCTCCATGGAACAAACTGCCTGCGTCAGTTGTTAGCTGTCGAGACACTGCATCCTTTCAAACCTCCATGGAACAAACTGCCTGCGTCAGTTGTTAGCTGTCGAGACACTGCATCCTTTAAAACCTCCATGGAACAAACTGCCTGCATCAGTTGTTAGCTGTCGAGACACTGCATCCTTTCAAACCTCCATGGAACAAACTGCCTGCGTCAGTTGTTAGCTGTCGAGACACTGCATCCTTTCAAACCTCCATGGAACAAACTGCCTGCGTCAGTTGTTAGCTGTCGAGACACTGCATCCTTTCAAACCTCCATGGAACAAACTGCCTGCGTCAGTTGTTAGCTGTCGAGACACTGCATCCTTTCAAACCTCCATGGAACAAACTGCCTGCGTCAGTTGTTAGCTGTCGAGACACTGCATCCTTTCAAACCTCCATGGAACAAACTGCCTGCGTCAGTTGTTAGCTGTCGAGACACTGCATCCTTTCAAACCTCCATGGAACAAACTGCCTGCGTCAGTTGTTAGCTGTCGAGACACTGCATCCTTTCAAACCTCCATGGAACAAACTGCCTGCGTCAGTTGTTAGCTGTCGAGACACTGCATCCTTTCAAACCTCCATGGAACAAACTGCCTGCGTCAGTTGTTAGCTGTCGAGACACTGCATCCTTTAAAACCCTCATGCTTCCCGAAATTCGCCAAAACTACACCTGATGTACCCCTTCCATACACATGCACACGTGTGTATATCATGACTCATGCACTGTTCATTTTCCTGACGTTTGTACATTACCCTATGTACTATACATACACTTTTCGATGAGTTGTAGTGCACCTGAGCACTGTACACAATATTTCATTATTATTATTATTATTTAACTTTATTATTATTATTTAACTAGAGGGTCGGACGCCATGCTTTCCCGCCAAGGTTGACTTTGCCTTTCATCCTTACGGGGTCGATAAAATAAAGTACCAGTAATGCACTGGGTAATTGCTGGCCTTGTGCCTAAAGTAGAAACAATTATTATTATTATTATTTAACTTTGCCTTTCATCCTCACGGGGTCGATGAAATAAAGTACCAGTAATACACTGATATAATTGCTGGCCTTGTGCCAAAAGTAGAAACAATTATTATTAATGAATGTGCAGGTTAAGTCCTAAACTGTGTGTTGCCTGGGCTGGTAACTCACTTGGTACCGGTGCTGTCAAAACAGAAGAAAGACATCTGTTTGGTTTTTTGTGTTGTAGAGAACTGACTATCATTAGTTTTCGGCTTTTTGAAACTTTTGAGAGTCTTGTTTCCTTTCTGAAATGAAACAAACAAAAACAACAAAAATCAAATCAAATCAAATCAAAACAAAACAAAACAAAACAAAAGCATCATCAATATTTCTTCTTAGTCCGTGGATTGGCAGTATCGGTAGAGGGTCGGATGCCATGCTAGGGCGGTGGATTGGCAGTATCGGTAGAGGGTTGGACGCCATGCTAGGGCGGTGGATTGGCAGTATCGGTAGAGGGTCGGACGCCATGCTAGGGCGGTGGATTGGCAGTATCGGTAGAGGGTTGGACGCCATGCTAGGGCGGTGGATTGGCAGTATCGGTAGAGGGTTGGACGCCATGCTAGGGCGGTGGATTGGCAGTATCGGTAGAGGGTTGGACGCCATGCTAGGGCGGTGGATTGGCAGTATCGGTAGAGGGTTGGACGCCATGCTAGGGCGGTGGATTGGCAGTATCGGTAGAGGGTTGGACGCCATGCTAGGGCGGTGGATTGGCAGTATCGGTAGAGGGTTGGACGCCATGCTAGGGCGGTGGATTGGCAGTATCGGTAGAGGGTCGGATGCCATGCTAGGGCGGTGGATTGGCAGTATCGGTAGAGGGTTGGACGCCATGCTAGGGCGGTGGATTGGCAGTATCGGTAGAGGGTTGGACGCCATGCTAGGGCGGTGGATTGGCAGTATCGGTAGAGGGTCGGATGCCATGCTAGGGCGGTGGATTGGCAGTATCGGTAGAGGGTTGGACGCCATGCTAGGGCGGTGGATTGGCAGTATCGGTAGAGGGTTGGACGCCATGCTAGGGCGGTGGATTGGCAGTATCGGTAGAGGGTTGGACGCCATGCTAGGGCGGTGGATTGGCAGTATCGGTAGAGGGTTGGACGCCATGCTAGGGCGGTGGATTGGCAGTATCGGTAGAGGGTTGGACGCCATGCTAGGGCGGTGGATTGGCAGTATTGGTAGAGGGTTGGACGCCATGCTAGGGCGGTGGATTGGCAGTATCGGTAGAGGGTCGGATGCCATGCTAGGGCGGTGGATTGGCAGTATCGGTAGAGGGTCGGATGCCATGCTAGGGCGGTGGATTGGCAGTATCGGTAGAGGGTTGGACGCCATGCTAGGGCGGTGGATTGGCAGTATCGGTAGAGGGTTGGACGCCATGCTAGGGCGGTGGATTGGCAGTATCGGTAGAGGGTCGGACGCCATGCTAGGGCGGTGGATTGGCAGTATCGGTAGAGGGTCGGATGCCATGCTAGGGCGGTGGATTGGCAGTATCGGTAGAGGGTTGGACGCCATGCTAGGGCGGTGGATTGGCAGTATCGGTAGAGGGTTGGACGCCATGCTAGGGCGGTGGATTGGCAGTATTGGTAGAGGGTTGGACGCCATGCTAGGGTGGTGGATTGGCAGTATTGGTAGAGGGTTGGACGCCATGCTTTCCAGCATAGTTACGTCCCTTTACGATCTGAGTTCAAATCCCGCCGAGGTTGACTTTGCCTTTCATCCTTACGGGGGTCGATAAAATAAAGTACCAGTAATGCACTGGGTAATTGCTGGCCTTGTGCCTAAAGTAGAAACAAATATTTCTTCTTAGTCCCATAAAATCTGGTGGAGTGATAGGGGTGCTGTAGCCAGTGACATACGGCCCTGGGCAATTCTAAACCTGGCAGAGCCCAGCCTCTCCCTAGGTCTGAACACAGCGGATTTCTTCCAGAAAAGGACAGAGAGAGCGAGAGGTATATAGGAGGAATCAACCCCAGTATTAGACTGGTACTTTTTTATCACCATTTCACTGATGTACTTGTCTATATAACCCTCCCCCCTTGATTTATCTGTCTATATAACTCCACAGATCTACTTCACTGTGACACCACCCCACAGATCTGTCTGTCTGTGACACCACCCCACAGATTTGTCTGTGACACCACCCCACAGATCTGTCTGTGACACCACTCCACAGAATTGTCTATGACACCACCCCACAGATCTACTTCACTGTGACACCACCCCACAGATATGTCTGTCTATGACACCACCCCTCAGATCTACTTCACTGTGACACCACCCCACAGATATGTCTGTCTATGACACCACCACTCAGATCTACTTCACTGTGACACCACCCCACAGATCTGTCTGTCTATGACACCACCCCACAGACCAGTCTGCCTGTGCCGCCACCCCACAGATATGTCTGTCTATGACACCACCCCTCAGATCTACTTCACTGTGACACCACCCCACAGATCTGTCTGTCTATGACACCACCCCACAGATCTGTCTATGACACCACCCCTCAGATCTACTTCACTGTGACACCACCACACAGATCTACTTCACTGTGACACCACCCCACAGACCTGTCTGTGACACCACCCCACAGATCTGTCTATGACACCACCCCTCAGATCTACTTCACTGTGACACCACCCCACAGACCTGTCTGTGACACCACCCCACAGATCTGTCTATGACACCACCCCTCAGATCTACTTCACTGTGACACCACCCCACAGATCTACTTCACTGTGACACCACCCCACAGACCTGTCTATGACACCACCCCTCAGATCTACTTCACTGTGACACCACCCCACAGATATGTCTGTCTATGACACCACCCCACAGACCAGTCTGCCTGTGCCACCACCCCACAGATATGTCTGTCTATGACACCACCCCACAGACCAGTCTGCCTGTGCCACCACCCCACAGATATGTCTGTCTATGACACCACCCCTCAGATCTACTTCACTGTGACACCACCCCACAGACCTGTCTGTGACACCACCCCACAGACCTGTCTGTGACACCACCCCACAGATCTACTTCACTGTGACACCACCCCACAGATCTGTCTGTCTATGACACCACCCCACAGACCAGTCTGCCTGTGCCACCACCCCACAGATATGTCTGTCTATGACACCACCCCTCAGATCTACTTCACTGTGACACCACCCCACAGACCTGTCTGTGACACCACCCCACAGACCTGTCTGTGACACCACCCCACAGATCTACTTCACTGTGACACCACCCCACAGATCTGTCTGTCTATGACACCACCCCACAGACCTGTCTGTGACACCACCCCACAGATCTACTTCACTGTGACACCACCCCACAGATCTGTCTGTCTATGACACCACCCCACAGACCTGTCTGTGACACCACCCCACAGATCTGTCTGTGACACCACCCCACAGATCTACCTGTCAGAGCCACTAAGAGTGAAAGCAACAAAATATGACAAAAAAAAAGAGTTCAATTATTTATCAAAGATATAAACTCGTCTCTTAGAACTCACCAAAGTTTGTTCCGCCTCGACTTTCTTCTGAGACATTTCATCTTTTAAATCTGCTTCCTTCTGTAATATGGCAGAACTCAGTTCCATGGCAACTGCTTCCACTTCTATTTCATTGAGGATTGGACAAAACTGAATTCTAATTCGCACCTTAGAAATATTGAATAATATATATATATATATATATATAGTTATGTAATAAACAACATAAGATAATTATTTCATTTACCAGTGGTTTCTTGAAAGCAAACAAATCTGCTTTCAGTCATCAGAATGAAAAAATCCTGGTGTTTTTATTGAATGTGGATTTGAAAAAACTTTTTTAAAATCCACATTCAATAAAAACACCATGATTTTTTCATTCTGATGACTGAAAGCAGATTTGTTTGCTTTCAAGAAACCACTGGTAAATGAAATAATTATCTTATGTTGTGTATTACATAACTATTAAGCTCTGTAACCTACATAGAGCACTCTTTTTTCCTGGACCTTTCCAACGGAATTACTTCATATATATATATATAAGTAATTATTGTGATTAACCATTTAGCATTTACATTACACTATATTTACTATTATATTTTCTCGGAAAAGCTTTACTTAACATAATCATCTCACATAATATCGAATCTATGAGATTTTGATATTATTTGTTTTGAGAACAATACCTTCACATCAGTATGAGCAGTCAGTTACGGCCAGTTTGAACAGAATGAGATGAGAGAATTCTGGCTGGATATGGCTGGTTTAAATGCTATAGGGTTAATCCATTATTAATTATACAGCTTACAAAAATAAAAAAAAGAAGACTATTGTACATCTACTAAATACATCGATGGCTTAATGCTCTTCATTCTTTGTCTCTTCACCATTTCTATACTTGCTTATATGTTTGCTTGCTTGCCTATATATTTTTTGATGTGCTAAATAATGCTTTTCCCTATCTCTCCTGAAGAGATGCAGATTTGTGTCTGAATACCATTTAAAGTATTGTGACTGATTCATAGTTTATATGTACTGGCACAACACTTATCTCCATAAAAACAATTGTTCAGATTAAAGGTTAATTTGGATTAGCAAGTATGGTTTCATACTGTATTATATATATATACACACTCACACATACACACATATATATATATATGAAACTTCCTCGTTTTTTTCTACTATATGTGTATATATATATATATATATATATATATATATATATATATATATACACATATAGTAGAAAACACAAATATTATTGTTTGTTGATGTTTGTTTTTGAAATGCGCATAATAAAATATATGGAACTCCTTTAACCATCTTTTGATCTTATATTATATATATATATATATATATATATATATATATATACACACATATAGTAGAATAAAACGAGGAAGTTTCATTTACATATGAAAAATATTTATTGTATATCAACCTGTTACATGTGTTTCACAGAGGATTGGCTCAAGGTGATCCATAGGAGTTATGGACCCGACTCCAGTACCGATCTGCTCGTCAGACTGGTAATGTGACAAACAACAAGCCCTCCATCTCAATTCTACTTTTGAAAAGCATAAGAACTGTCAAACAGGTAAAGGAAATAAATATATATTCTTAAAAAGACACCAGTTGCATTTTTGATTTCTTTGCCTGATACTTTAACCCGTGTAGAACATCTCGTTTTTTCTTTTTCCTTTTGTTTTTTTTTATAAAAAAAACCCCCATCATTTTCTTATATATGTATATATCTTGTCTGGGAGATCAGTAGCCCTGCTTCAGTACTGACTTGGTCTATGTAGACCTGTCCAACCCTTGCTAGCAGGGAAAGCGGATGTTAAAACCATGATGACGAAGATGATATGTAGATATTAGGGAGTTGTAATATCACATTACTTCATGAAATGCGACATTGTAACCTTCAGCTAAGTGTTTTGTGTTTCTGCCCTTGCTCACTCTCAACCTTTCTATTCCTTCTTTAATTTCTCATTCTATTTTCTGATGAAGGACTAGCATCCGAAATGTTGAGACTTTTCCTAATGTGGTAAGCATGAAACTAATATCATCATCATCAAGATCATCATACTTTTACATCTGCTTTTCCCTGCTTGCAAGGGTGGGACAGGTCCTTTCCAACACAGCATCTTTCCACTTGTCGCAGTCCTTCGTCATCTCCTCTGTGACTTTCAGCAATCTGAGGTCAGCTCTCACCACCTCTGCCCATGTTTTCTGTGGTCTTCCTTCTACTGGGATTATGTGGCACTTCTTTACCCAGTGGTCATCCTCCATGCGCATCACATGGCCATACCAACACAGTCTTCTCTCCTGCACACTACAGTTTATTCCTCTTATACACAGTTTCACACTCAACTCATCCATGCTTGGTCGTTCACGCACATCGACATTGCACACTCATCGGAGCATGCTTGCTTCAATTCTCTCGAGCCTTCACATATCCTCTGCAGTTGCTGCCCATGTTTCACTATCATGCAGCATAGCGCATCTTACACAGGCATCATACAACTGACCTTTCGTTCACAGGGAGAAACCCTACTTTGTCAACATATATATATATCTATAAAACATGTTTTCCATGATTCATCTCACCTCATCATTGTAGACACTTCCAACTTGGGGACAAATGAAAAGAGGTACATTTTCAGGAACAACAAACTCAAACGAACATACTTCTGACTGTGGGTAGCGACTGCCTGCAAGATAAACAGCACCGTTTAAGACCAGATATCACTGTATATAACATACATCAGTGTACAGTGAACAGAAGAGCTGAGGTATAAGAAGAATCAGATGTAGTGTGCAAGAGCAAGAGTGAGGACTGCACTGGTACAGACATGTAAAGTGTATGGACAATGAGAGATGGGTTAAAGAAAGACATGCCAGGATGAGTTGCAAGTGATAAGAAGCTGTGAATAGGAGCCATGGGTGGGAGGAACAGATGAGATAAAAGCACAGATGAGTTGAGAGGAATCAGATAAAGTGTGCAAGGGATTATAATAGTGGTGTTGATGATGGTGATAGTGGTAAAGATGTCTATATATATATATATATATATATATATATATATGATACTCACTTTTATAATTGCCGTTGCTGTTCCCTTTCCCACCTGGGCTGTTTGGGTATTTAGACAGGTAGACAATTGCTTCTGACTTGTCGTAAAGGGCCGTCTCCTTAAAGTTGATCACCTGGTGTGACAGTTTTAGGGGAGGGGCAACGCCGACTCCTTTACATTTTAGAGGGAACTCACTAAAACAACATAGACAGTGTCTTTCATTAGAAATATGATAATGAAAGGGTTAAAGACATAGACAGTGTCTTTCATTAGAAATATGATAATGAAAGGGTTAAAGACATAGACAGTGTCTTTCATTAGAAATATGGTAATGAAAGGGTTAATGACATAGACAGTGTCTTTCATTAGAAATATGGTAATGAAAGGGTTAAAGACATAGACAGTGTCTTTCATTAGAAATATGGTAATGAAAGGGTTAAAGACATAGACAGTGTCTTTCATTAGAAATATGGTAATGAAAGGGTTAATGACATAGACAGTGTCTTTCATTAGAAATATGGTAATGAAAGGGTTAAAGACATAGACAGTGTCTTTCATTAGAAATATGGTAATGAAAGGGTTAAAAACATAGACAGTGTCTTTCATTAGAAATATGGTAATGAAAGGGTTAATGACATAGACAGTGTCTTTCATTAGAAATATGGTAATGAAAGGGTTAAAGACATAGACAGTGTCTTTCATTAGAAATATGATAATGAAAGGGTTAATGACATAGACAGTGTCTTTCATTAGAAATATGGTAATGAAAGGGTTAATGACATAGACAGTGTCTTTCATTAGAAATATGGTAATGAAAGGGTTAAAGACATAGACAGTGTCTTTCATTAGAAATATGATAATGAAAGGGTTAATGACATAGACAGTGTCTTTCATTAGAAATATGGTAATGGAAGGGTTAATGACATAGACAGTGTCTTTCATTAGAAATATGGTAATGAAAGGGTTAAAGACATAGACAGTGTCTTTCATTAGAAATATGGTAATGAAAGGGTTAATGACATAGACAGTGTCTTCCATTAGAAATATGGTAATGAAAGGGTTAAAGACATAGACAGTGTCTTTCATTAGAAATATGGTAATGAAAGGGTTAAAGACATAGACAGTGTCTTTCATTAGAAATATGGTAATGAAAGGGTTAATGACATAGACAGTGTCTTTCATTAGAAATATGGTAATGAAAGGGTTAAAGACATAGACAGTGTCTTTCATTAGAAATATGATAATGAAAGGGTTAATGACATAGACAGTGTCTTTCATTAGAAATATGGTAATGAAAGGGTTAATGACATAGACAGTGTCTTTCATTAGAAATATGGTAATGAAAGGGTTAAAGACATAGACAGTGTCTTTCATTAGAAATATGATAATGAAAGGGTTAATGACATAGACAGTGTCTTTCATTAGAAATATGGTAATGGAAGGGTTAATGACATAGACAGTGTCTTTCATTAGAAATATGGTAATGAAAGGGTTAAAGACATAGACAGTGTCTTTCATTAGAAATATGGTAATGAAAGGGTTAATGACATAGACAGTGTCTTCCATTAGAAATATGGTAATGAAAGGGTTAAAGACATAGACAGTGTCTTTCATTAGAAATATGGTAATGAAAGGGTTAATGACATAGACAGTGTCTTTCATTAGAAATATGGTAATGAAAGGGTTAATGACATAGACAGTGTCTTTCATTAGAAATATGGTAATGGAAGGGTCAAAGATATAGACAGTGTCTTTCATTAGAAATATGGTAATGGAAGGGTTAATGACATTGACAGTGTCTTTCATTAGAAATATGGTAATGGAAGGGTTAATGACATTGACAGTGTCTTTCATTAGAAATATGGTAATGGAAAGGTTAATGACATTGACAGTGTCTTTCATTAGAAATATGGTAATGGAAGGGTTAATGACATAGACAGTGTCTTTCATTAGAAATATGGTAATGGAAGGGTCAAAGATATAGACAGTGTCTTTCATTAGAAATATGGTAATGAAAGGGTTAAAGACATAGACAGTGTCTTTCATTAGAAATATGGTAATGAAAGGGTTAATGACATAGACAGTGTCTTTCATTAGAAATATGGTAATGGAAGGGTCAAAGATATAGACAGTGTCTTTCATTAGAAATATGGTAATGGAAGGGTTAATGACATTGACAGTGTCTTTCATTAGAAATATGGTAATGGAAGGGTTAATGACATTGACAGTGTCTTTCATTAGAAATATGGTAATGGAAAGGTTAATGACATTGACAGTGTCTTTCATTAGAAATATGGTAATGGAAGGGTTAATGACATTGACAGTGTCTTTCATTAGAAATATGGTAATGGAAGGGTTAATGACATAGACAGTGTCTTTCATTAGAAATATGGTAATGGAAGGGTTAATGACATAGACAGTGTCTTTCATTAGAAATATGGTAATGGAAGGGTCAAAGATATAGACAGTGTCTTTCATTAGAAATATGGTAATGGAAGGGTTAATGACATTGACAGTGTCTTTCATTAGAAATATGGTAATGGAAGGGTTAATGACATAGACAGTGTCTTTCATTAGAAATATGGTAATGGAAGGGTTAATGACATAGACAGTGTCTTTCATTAGAAATATGGTAATGGAAGGGTTAATGACATAGACAGTGTCTTTCATTAGAAATATGGTAATGGAAGGGTTAATGACATAGACAGTGTCTTTCATTAGAAATATGATAATGAAAGGGTTAAAGATATAGACAGTGTCTTTCATTAGAAATATGGTAATGGAAGGGTCAAAGATATAGACAGTGTCTTTCATTAGAAATATGGTAATGGAAGGGTTAATGACATTGACAGTGTCTTTCATTAGAAATATGGTAATGGAAGGGTTAATGACATAGACAGTGTCTTTCATTAGAAATATGGTAATGGAAGGGTTAATGACATAGACAGTGTCTTTCATTAGAAATATGGTAATGGAAGGGTTAATGACATAGACAGGGTCTTTTATTAGAAATATGGTAATGGAAGGGTTAAAGACATAAGTAGTGTCTTCCATTAGAAATATGGAAATGAAAGGGTTAAAGACATAAGTAGTGTCTTCCATTAGAAATATGGAAATGAAAGGGTTACAAACAAAATTCAAATGTAAGATATCTTTCAAATTTCAGCTGGAATGGGAACCAAAATTAATGAAAAAGCCAATAGTTACCTGTTTGTTAAAGTCTTACACACAATATTGAAATCATATTCCTTTGCAGTGGTTGGTTGGAATACAACTTTGAGTTTCCGACTTTCTAAAGGTAATATAGTACCAAAGCCATCGTTTGGTTGGATGTCAACAAACTGGGAAACAAAAATTTCATTATTATTATCATTATTACTATTTAGTGGATTGGCATTATCGGTAGAAGGTCAGACGCCATGCTTTGACGCATAGAGTTACGGCCCTTGCCATTCTGAGTTCAATTCCGCTCCGAGGTTAACTTTGCCTTTCATCCTTACGGGGTCGATAAAATAAAGCACCAGTAATACACTGGGGTCGGTTGATTTAATCTACTTTCCCCTGCCCTTCTAATTGCTGGTGTTGTGCCTAAAGAAGGAAGAACTATCATTATTGTGATTTGAAACTTCCCTTCAGTTCTGCTTCTTTCCCAAATCATGTCGAGAATGTCAACTTGACACCCGAGGAGGCAATATTTGATAATCCACATATTTTACAATCAATTGTCACATAAATGATGCCACAAGGAGGGAACAAACAACAGTAAATGTCTTTGCAAGCATTTTAAATTGATAATGTCCTTCTCAGGACAGGGACAGTACCAGACTGCACTATTTTCTGTATCTCTTGTAGAGATGGCTTTACAGGTATTATCTTTATTATTATTATTATTATGAGTTCAAATGAGTTCAAAGGGCGGTGGATTGGCAGTATTGGTAGAGAGTCGGACGCCATGCTTTCCAGCACAGTTACGTCCCTTTACGATCTGAGTTCAAATCCCGCCGAGGTTGACTTTGCCTTTCATCCTTACGGGGTCGATAAAATTAAGTACCAGAAATGTACTGGGGTTGATTTAATCGATTTTCCCTTGCCTCAAAATTGCTGGCCTTGTGTCTAAAGTAGATAAAATTATTATTATTATGAGTTCAAATCCCGCCAAGGTTAACTTTGCCTTTCACCCTTACGGGGTCGATAAAATAAAGTACCAGTGATGCACTGGGTAATTGCTGGCCTTGTGCCTAAAGTAGAAACAATTATTAGTCATCATCATCAGACGTTAAACGATGATGATGATGATAATGATGATTGTTATTGCATTTGTCAATGGATTATTGAGCACAGCACTCTGTGCCTTGGGTATGAGCAGTTTTGTTTTAGTACCAGATAGAAGGCAAGGAGGTGTTGGGTGGGGTGGGGTTCAATAAATTCAACTAAAAGAACCCCTTAAATGTAATGTCCCACCAGCACAGCTATAGTCCAAAGACTGAAAAAACGAAAGAAAGTAAAAAAAATATACTAACAGACGGTGTGTTTATGAAGGCAAACTGTTGAGGTAGGAGAGATTTACTGTCGATCTCAACATTATGACAGACAGAATCAAATATGGTACACTGACCAAAGTCAATAATGTTTTCTTTAAAGTGGAGGTCAGATGAGGTTACAACAGCATGGATGGTGAAAATGATGGGTTTGTGCTACAAAAGAAGTTTTTTTTAAAGAAACAAAACAAAACACTGAAAGATGAGACACAGTTTTTTAAAATGTCGTCATAGAAAATATACACATGAATAATAATATAATTTTATACAAATCTAACAAAATACACCCCCGTCCCACTACCCCCACCCCACCCACACCGCCCCTTTATGTAAAGTTATGTTGGTACCACAACATCCAGGCCGAAACAAATGAGGTCGTGTAGGTGTCACGACAAAAAAACACACAGTCCACGCTGTAATGTGGCCGTGTAGGTAACACGGTAAAACCCTCCCAGTTCCACACTGTAAATGCGGTTGGTGTTGGGAAGGGCATCCAGCCGTAGAAAACCCGCCAGACAGTCCTATGCGAGCAAGACAACCACTCTTGCCTCAAGTGGGAAAACTCCCGTCCAAACCCATGCAAGCGTGGAATACGGACGTTAAACGATGATGATGATGATGATGATGATGATGAATAAATAGAGTTATGGCAATAATTGTTTATTATCTAAAGTCTGTCTAGTGCCAGGAGACTATCAGGTCAGAGCTTATCCCAGAGTCCGTGGTGTGAAGTAACTGAGAGTACAAGACCCCCCTGGACAGGACACCAGTCCATCGCAGGGTTAAAACGCTCCAGTCATTGCTGCTACTCAGTAAACCGGAACAGCGTGAAATGAAGTGTTTTGCTCAAGAATGCAACATACAAACAAGTCCAGGCATCGAACCCACAATATCATTATTGTCAGACAAACAGACTTACCATAAGGCCACATACCTCCAGATTGTTTAATATTTCTCTCGCTCTGATCGACAAGATCCCAGACCTCACTTGCCGAGTGGGGTGGACCTTGTCAAATCGGACCAAGGAAACAATGTTTCCATTGGTCTTTCCACTGCTGATACTATCTACCAGTCACAGCCGAAAGAACAACATGAAATAAAGTGTCTTTCTTGCTTAAGGGCATAACACATCGCTTGGTCCGGGAATTG
>OZ024763.1:4900944-4903444 GCA_964016885.1 Eledone cirrhosa
TATATATATATATATATATATATATATATATATATATATATATATAAATATGTAAATGTATATATATACGTATTTATATGAGTGTGTGTGTATTATGTGGGTCTCAATATGTAAACTAAACGACTAACACCGACTTCAGAAAAATCATCAACTTCTGAAGACCTTAAAGTATCCCTACGAAATCTCAATTAATAATTTGTAGAATTGTGAAAGTTATCAAGAAAGCAAGTTAGTAAACTGAAAGGTATGATTTTACAAAATAGTAAGTTGAATGAGTTGTTTCCCGTAGATGAAAGACAACAAAACGAAGAGTCTACTGAATGCTAGAAATGGCAGCCACTGATATATTATAAATAATGATAGTTTTAGTGGTTAAACAGCCCTCAAATATATGCCATATTCAACAGTTTACCCTACAATACCTTACAAAACTGATGAAAACGCTCTTCAGCGGTTAAAAATACTAGAAATGACGACTAAATATCCCTCAAATCACAGAGTAGTGACACTGGAATATTTAGAACAAATTCAATGATATATATAATATACGAGGGTAGGCTGACCAACATACTCTCATGGAATGACCAAATAAGGTTTATTTTTCAACATGCAAGATTTCACAGCTCTAGCATCACTCCTTCATAGGCTGACCAAGATACTCTTATGGAATGACCAAATGAGGTTTATTTTTCAACATGCAAGATTTCACACCCTAGCATCACTCCTTCATAGTGAGCCTATGAACTTTTAAGCCTACCTTCGTATATGTAAACAATGTATTTATTTAATATACAAATAATTACTATTGCTAAAGTTAAAAAATGTACAAAAAATACTTTAAGTTCAGTTTTTAATTCATGCAACAATTGTGTCAATAGTTAAAGAAATTCGAAATCATTTTTGCACCCATTTTTGCGATTAAGTAAAGACGGAGTTATCGTTCTTGAGATTTCGGCCCGGAGAAATTTAAGGAACTGATGTCGCTAAATCGCCAAATCATTTACCTGCCCCATTGCACCATGGGAGGGTAATGGCTGCCTTTTATTTTTTAAACGATGGCAGATTCTTTAGTTTCTTTCGTAACATCTTGTTCCTTGTTTCATATAAGTAAATAATTAAAACATTTTGGCGAGAAAGATATTAAAGAAACTGCCATGGTTTTTAAAAAATAAAAGGCAGCCATTACCCTCCCATGATGCAACGGGGCAGGTAAATGATTTGGCGATTTAGCGACATCAGTTCCTTAAATTTCTCCGAGCCGAAATCTCAAGAACGATAACTCCGTCTTTACTTAATCGCAAAAATGGGTGCAAAAATTATTTCGAATTTCTTAGTAATTATACTTACATTGTTTACATATACGAAGGTAGGCTTAAAAGTTCATAGGCTCACTATGAAGGAGTGATGCTAGAGCTGTGCAATCTTGCATGTTGAAAAATAAACCTCATTTGGACATTCCATGAGAGTATCTTGGTCAGCCTATGAAGGAGTGATGCTAGAGCTGTGAAATCTTGCATGTTGAAAAATAAACCTCATTTGGTCATTCCATGAGAGTATCTTGGTCAGCCTATGAAGGAGTGATGCTAGAGCTGTGAAATCTTGCATGTTGAAAAATAAACCTAATTTGGTCATTCCATGAGAGTATCTTGGTCAACCTATGAAGGAGTGATGCTAGAGCTGTGAAGTCTTGCATGTTGAAAAATAAACCTCATTTGGTCATTCCATGAGAGTATATTGGTCAGCCTATGAAGGAGTGATGCTAGAGCTGTAAAATCTTGCATGTTAAAAAATAAACCTTATTTGGTCATTCCATGAGAGTATCTTGGTTAGCCTATGAAGGAGTGATGCTAGAGCTGTGAAATCTTGCATGTTGAAAAATAAACCTCATTTGGTCATTCCATGAGAGTATCTTGGTCAGCCTATGAAGGAGTGATGCTAGAGCTGTGAAATCTTGCATGTTGAAAAATAAACCTTATTTGGTCATTCCATGAGAGTATCTTGGTCAGCCTATGAAGGAGTGTTGCTAGAGCTGTGAAATCTTGCATGTTGAAAAATAAACCTCATTTGGTCATTCCATGTGAGTATCTTGGTCAGCCTATGAAGGAGTGATGCTAGAGCTGTAAAATCTTGCATGTTGAAAAATAAACCTCATTTGGTCATTCCATGAGAGTTTCTTGATCAGCCTATGAAGGAGTGATGTTAGAGCTGTGAAATATTGCATGTTGAAAAATAAACCTCATTTGGTCATTCCATGAGAGTATCTTGGTCAGCCTATGAAGGAGTGATGCTAGAGCTGTGAAATCTTGCATGTTAAAAAATAAACCTCATTTGGTCATTCCATGACAGTATCTTGGTCAGCCTATGAAGGAGTGATGCTAGAGCTGTGAAATCTTGCATGTTGAAAAATAAACCTCATTTGGTCATTCCATGAGATTATCTTTGTCAGCCTATGAAGGAATGATGCTAGGGCTGTGAAATCTTGCATGTTGAAAAATAAACG
>OZ024763.1:4908444-4910944 GCA_964016885.1 Eledone cirrhosa
TTCATAGGCTCACTATGAAGGAGTGATGCTAGGGCTGTGCAATCTTGCAGGTTGAAAAATAAACCTCATTTGGTCATTCCATGAGAGTATCTTGGTCAGCCTATGAAGGAGTGATGCTAGAGCTGTGAAATCTTGCATGTTAAAAAATAAACCTCATTTGGTCATTCCATGAGAGTATCTTGGTCAGCCTATGAAGGAGTGATGCTAGAGCTGTGAAATCTTGCATATTGACAAATAAACCTCATTTGGTCATTCCATGAGAGGATCTTGGTCAGCCTATGAAGGAGTGATGCTAGAGCTGTGGAATCTTGCATGTTGAAAAATAAACCCCATCTGGTCATTCCATGATAGTATCTTGGTCAGCCTATGTAGGAGTGATGCTAGAGCTGTGAAATCTTGCATGTTAAAAAATAAACCTCATTTGGTCATTCCATGACAGTATCTTGGTCAGCCTATGAAGGAGTGATGCTAGAGCTGTGAAATCTTGCAAGTTGAAAAATAAACCTCATTTGGTCATTCCATGAGAGTATCTTGGTCAGCCTATGAAGGAGTGATGCTAGAGCTGTGCAATCTTGCAGCTTGAAAAATAAACCTCATTTGGTCATTCCATGAGAGTATCTTGGTCAGCCTATGAAGGAGTGATGCTAGAGCTGTGAAATCTTGCATGTTAAAAAATAAACCTCATTTGGTCATTCCATGAGAGTATCTTGGTCAGCCTATGAAGGAGTGATGCTAGAGCTGTGAAATCTTGCATATTGACAAATAAACCTCATTTGGTCATTCCATGACAGTATCTTGGTCAGCCTATGAAGGAGTGATGCTAGAGCTGTGAAATCTTGCATGTTGAAAAATAAACCTCATTTGGTCATTCCATGAGAGTAGCTTGGTCAGCCTATGAAGGAGTGATGCTAGAGCTGTGAAATCTTGCATGTTGAAAAATAAACCTCATTTGGTCATTCCATGAGATTATCTTGGTCAGCCTATGAAGAAGTGATGCTAGGGCTGTGAAATCTTGCATGTTGAATAATAAACGTCATTTGGTCATTCCATGAGAGTATATTGGTCAGCCTATGAAGGAGTGATGCTAGAGCTGTGAAATCTTGCATGTTGAAAATTAAACCTCAGTTGGTCATTCCATGAGAGTATCTTGGTCAGCCTATGAAGGAGTGATGCTAGAGCTGTGAAATCTTGCATGTTGAAAAATAAACCTCATTTGGTCATTCCATGAGAGTATCTTGGTCAACCTATGAAGGAGTGATGCTAGAGCTGTGATATCTTGCATGTTGAAAAATAAACCTCATTTGGTCATTCCATGAGAGTATCTTGGTCAGCCTATGAAGGAGTGATGCTAGAGCTGTGAAATCTTGCATGTTGAAAAATAAACCTCATTTGGTCATTCCATGAGAGTATCTTGGTCAGCCTATGAAGGAGTGATGCTAGAGCTGTGAAATCTTGCATGTTGAAAAATAACCCTAATTTGGTCATTCCATGAGAATATCTTGGTTAACCTATGAAGGCGTGATGCTAGAGCTGTGAAATCTTGCATGTTGAAAAATAAACCTCATTTGGTCATTCCATGAGAGTATCTTGGTTAGCCTATGAAGGAGTGATGCTAGAGCTGTGAAATCTTGCATGTTGAAAAATAAACCTCATTTGGTCATTCCATGAGAGTATCTTGGTCAGCCTATGAAGGAGTGATGCTAGAGCTTTGAAATCTTGCATGTTGAAAAATAAACCTCATTTGGTCATTCCATGAGAGTATCTTGGTCAGCCTATGAAGGAGTGATGCTAGAGCTGTGAAATCTTGCATGTTGAAAAATAAACCTCATTTGGTCATTCCATGAGAGTATCTTGGTCAGCCTATGAAGGAGTGATGCTAGAGCTGTGAAATCTTGCATGTTGAAAAATAAACCTCATTTGGTCATTCCATGAGAGTATCTTGGTCAGCCTATGAAGGGGTGATACTAGACTGTGAAATCTTGCATGTTAAAAAATAAACCCCATTTGGTCATTCCATGAGAGTTTATTGGTCAGCCTATGAAGGAGTGATGCTAGAGCTGTGAAATCTTGCATGTTGAAAAATAAACCTCATTTGGTCATTCCATGAGAGTAGCTTGGTCAGCATATGAAGGAGTGATGCTAGAGCTGTGAAATCTTGCATGTTAAAAAAATAAACCTCATTTGGTCATTCCATGACAGTATCTTGGTCAGCCTATGAAGGAGTGATGCTAGAGCTGTGAAATCTTGCATGCTGAAAAATAAACCTCATTTGGTCATTCCATAAGATTATTTTGGTCAGCCTATGAAGAAGTGATGCTAGGGCTGTGAAATCTTGCATGTTGAAAAATAAACGTCATTTGGTCATTCAATGAGTGTATATTGGTCAGCCTATGAAGGAGTGGTGCTAGGGCTGTGAAATCTTGCATGTTGAAAATTAAACCTCAGTTGGTCATTCCATGAGAGTAGCTTGGTCAGCCTATGAAGGAGTGATGCTAGAGCT
>OZ024763.1:4913444-4928444 GCA_964016885.1 Eledone cirrhosa
ATAAAAGCTTCACGGCACAGGCATTGCTTTATATCTGGAGATAACTCTGCACTTGTCACATGGTACCATGGGCCCAGCACTATGTGTCAATATTTGTCACAAGTGTAGTGTTTGTACCAGAGTTTTCAAGTCGCTGGCTGGACTAAATAGTCACACTCGTTCAGCGCATCGGTAGGAGTTCTCCTACATGGATATAAAGTAGTGGCCGTACTCGAAAGCGAGTTGGCAGCCACTATATATATATATATATATATATATGTAAAAAACGATTCTTTATACATGTTTTATGGTATATAGCTCTGATTATTTAATTTATTAATTCTTCATTGAGCCAGAAAGTGACCCGTTGCAAAACACATATATATTTATGACTTTATATATATATATATATATATATATATTTATATACGTATATATAACTATGTATATATATAGATATATAAGTGTATATATATATATATGTAAATGTATATATATGCGTATTTATATATGTGTGTGTGTGTGCGTGTGTATTATGTGGGTCTCAATATGTAAACTAAACGACTAACACCGACTTCAGAAAAATCAGTGTTAGTCGATTAGAAAAATCATCAACTTCTGCGACCTTAAAGTATTCCTATAAAATCTCAATTAATAATCTGTACCATTGTGAAAGTTATCAAGAAAGCAAGTTAGGAAATTGAAAGGTATGATTTTACCAAATAGTAAGTTGAATGAGTTGTTTCCCTTAGATGAAAGACAAGAAAACGAAGAGTCTACTGAATGCTAGAAATGGCAGGCACTGAAATATTATAAATAATGATTGTTTTAGGGGTTAAACAACCCTCAAATATATGCCATATTCAACAGTTTACACTACAATACCTTACAAAACTGATGAAAACGCTCTTCAGCGGTTAAAAATACTAGAAATGGCAACTAAATATCCCTCAAATCACAGAGTAGTGACACTGGAATATTTAGAACAAATTCAATGATATATATAATATACGAGGGTAGGCTGACCAACATACTCTCATGGAATGACCAAATGAGGTTTATTTTTCAACATGCAAGATTTCACAGCTCTAGCATCACTCCTTCATAGGCTGACCGATATACTCTCATGGAATGACCAAATGAGGTTTATTTGTCAACATGCAAGATTTCACAGCTCTAGCATCAGTCCTTCATAGGCTAACCAAGATACTCTCATGGAATGACCAAATGAGGTTTATTTTTCAACATGCAAGATTTCACAGCTCTAGCATCACTCCTTCATAGGCTGACTAAGAAACTCTCATGGAATGACCAAATGAGGTTTATTTTTCAACATGCAAGATTTCACAGCTCTAGCATTACTCCTTCATAGGCTGACCAAGAAACTCTCATTGAATGACCAAACGAGGTTTATTTTTCAACATGCAAGATTTCACACCCTAGCATCACTCCTTCATAGTGAGCCTATGAACTTTTAAGCCTACCTTCGATTATGTAAACAATGTAAGTATTTAATATACAAATAATTACTATTGCTACAGTTAAAAAATGTACAAAAAATACTTTAAATTCAGTTTTTAATTCATGCAACGATTGTGTCAATAGTTAAAGAAATTCGAACTAAATTTTTGCACCCATTTTTGCGATTAAGTAAAGACGGAGTTATCGTTCTTGAGATTTCGTCTCGGAGAAATTTAAGGAACTGATGTCGCTAAATCGCCAAATCATTTACCTGCCCCGTTGCATCATGGGAGGGTAATGGCTGCCTTTTATTTTTTAAACGATGGCAGGTTCTTTAGTTTCTTTCGCAGTATCTTGTTCCTTGTTTCATATAAGTAAATAATTAAAACATTTTGGCGAGAAAGATATTAAAAAGACTGCCATGGTTTTAAAAAAATAAAAGGCAGCCATTACCCTCCCATGATGCAACGGGGCAGGTAAATGATTTGGCGATTTAGCGACATCAGTTCCTTAAATATCTCCGAGCCGAAATGTCAAGAACGATAACTCCGTCTTTACTTAATCGCAAAAATGGGTGCAAAAATTATTTCGAATTTCTTAGTAATTATACTTACATTGTTTGCATATACGAAGGTAGGCTTAAAGGTTCATAGGCTCACTATGAAGGAGTGATGCTAGAGCTGTGCAATCTTGCATGTTAAAAAATAAACCTCATTTGGTCATTCCATGAGAGTATCTTGGTCTGCCTATGAAGGAGTGATGCTAGAGCTGGGAAATCTTGCATGTTGAAAAATAAACCCCATTTGGTCATTCCATGAAAGTAACTTGGTCAGCTTATGTAGGAGTGATGCTAGAGCGGTGAAATCTTGCATGTTAAAAAATAAACCTCATTTGGTCATTCCATGACAGTATCTTGGTCAGCCTATGAAGGAGTGATGCTAGGGCTGTGCAATCTTGCATGTTAAAAAATAAACCTCATTTGGTCAGCCTATGAAGGAGTGATGCTAGAGCTGTGAAATCTTGCATATTGACAAATAAACCTCATTTGGTCATTCCATGAGAGTATCTTGGTCAGCCTATGAAGGAGTGATGCTAGAGCTGTGGAATCTTGCATGTTGAAAAATAAACCCCATTTGGTCATTCCATGATAGTATCTTGGTCAGCCTATGTAGGAGTGATGCTAGAGCGGTGAAATCTTGCATGTTAAAAATTAAACCTCATTTGGTCATACCATGACAGTATCTTGGTCAGCCTATGAAGGAGTGATGCTAGAGCTGTGAAATCTTGCATGTTGAAAAATAAATCTCATTTGATCATTCCATGAGAGTATATTGGTCAGCCTATGAAGGAGTGATGCTAGAGCTGTGAAATCTTGCATGTTGACAAATAAGCCTCATTTGGTCATTCCATGAGAGTATCTTGGTCAGCCTATGAAGGAGTGATGCTAGAGCTGTGAAATCTTGCATGTTGAAAAATAAACCTCATTTGGTCTTTCCATGAGAGTATCTTGGTCAGCCTATGAAGGAGTGATGCTCGAGCTGTGAAATCTTGCATGTTGAAAAATAAACCTCATTTGGTCATTCCATGAGATTTTCTTGGTCAGCCTATGAAGGAGTGATGCTAGAGCTGTGAAATCTTGCATGTTGAAAAATAAACCTCATTTGGTCATTCCTTGAGAGTATATTGGTCAGCATTTGAGGGAGTGATGCTAGAGCTGTGCAATCTTGCATGTGGAAAAATAAACCTCATTTGGTCATTCCATGAGAGTATCTTGGTTAGCCTATGAAGGAGTGATGCTAGAGCTGTGAAATCTTGCATGTTAAAAAATAAACCTCATTTGGTCATTCCATGAGAGTATCTTGGTCAATCTATGAAGGAGTGATGCTAGAGCTGTGAAATCTTGCATGTTGAAAAATAAACCTCATTTGGTCATTCCATGAGAGTATCTTGGTCAGCCTATGAAGGAGTGATGCTAGAGCTGTGAAATCTTGCATGTTAAAAAATAAACCTCATTTGGTCATTCCATGAGAGTATCTTGGTCAACCTATGAAGGAGTGATGCTAGAGCTGTGAAATCTTGCATGTTGAAAAATAAACCTCATTTGGTCATTCCATGAGAGTATATTGGTCAGCCTATGAAGGAGTGATGCTAGAGCTGTGAAATCTTGCATGTTAAAAAATAAACCTCATTTGGTCATTCCATGAGAGTATCTTGGTCAACCTATGAAGGAGTGATGCTAGAGCTGTGAACTCTTGCATGTTGAAAAATAAACCTCATTTGGTCATTCCATGAGAGTATCTTGGTTAGCCTATGAAGGAGTGATGCTAGAGCTATGAAATCTTGCATGTTGAAAAATAAACCTCATTTGGTCATTCCATGAGAGTATCTTGGTCAGCCTATGAAGGAGTGATGCTAGAGCTGTGAAATCTTGCATGTTAAAAAATAAACCTCATTTGGTCATTCCATGAGAGTATCTTGGTCAACCTATGAAGGAGTGATGCTAGAGCTGTGAAATCTTGCATGTTGAAAAATAAACCTCATTTGGTCATTCCATGAGAGTATCTTGGTCAGCATATGAAAGAGTGATGCTAGAGCTGTGAAATCTTGCATGTTGAAAAATAAACCTCATTTGGTCATTCCTTGAGAGTATCTTGGTCAGCATTTGAGGGAGTGATGCTAGAGCTGTGCAATCTTGCATGTGGAAAAATAAACCTCATTTGGTCATTCCATGAGAGTATCTTGGTCAGCCTATGAAGGAGTGATGCTAGAGCTGTGAAATCTTGCATGTTGAAAAATAAACCTCATTTGGTCTTTCCATGAGAGTATCTTGGTCAGCCTATGAAGGAGTGATGCTCGAGCTGTGAAATCTTGCATGTTGAAAAATAAACCTCATTTGGTCATTCCTTGAGAGTATCTTGGTCAGCATTTGAGGGAGTGATGCTAGAGCTGTGCAATCTTGCATGTGGAAAAATAAACCTCATTTGGTCATTCCATGAGAGTATCTTGGTCAGCCTATGAAGGAGTGATGCTAGAGCTGTGAAATCTTGCATGTTGAAAAATAAACCTCATTTGGTCTTTCCATGAGAGTATCTTGGTCAGCCTATGAAGGAGTGATGCTCGAGCTGTGAAATCTTGCATGTTGAAAAATAAACCTCATTTGGTCATTCCATGAGATTTTCTTGGTCAGCCTATGAAGGAGTGATGCTAGAGCTGTGAAATCTTGCATGTTGAAAAATAAACCTCATTTGGTCATTCCTTGAGAGTATATTGGTCAGCATTTGAGGGAGTGATGCTAGAGCTGTGCAATCTTGCATGTGGAAAAATAAACCTCATTTGGTCATTCCATGAGAGTATCTTGGTTAGCCTATGAAGGAGTGATGCTAGAGCTGTGAAATCTTGCATGTTAAAAAATAAACCTCATTTGGTCATTCCATGAGAGTATCTTGGTCAATCTATGAAGGAGTGATGCTAGAGCTGTGAAATCTTGCATGTTGAAAAATAAACCTCATTTGGTCATTCCATGAGAGTATCTTGGTCAGCCTATGAAGGAGTGATGCTAGAGCTGTGAAATCTTGCATGTTAAAAAATAAACCTCATTTGGTCATTCCATGAGAGTATCTTGGTCAACCTATGAAGGAGTGATGCTAGAGCTGTGAAATCTTGCATGTTGAAAAATAAACCTCATTTGGTCATTCCATGAGAGTATATTGGTCAGCCTATGAAGGAGTGATGCTAGAGCTGTGAAATCTTGCATGTTAAAAAATAAACCTCATTTGGTCATTCCATGAGAGTATCTTGGTCAACCTATGAAGGAGTGATGCTAGAGCTGTGAACTCTTGCATGTTGAAAAATAAACCTCATTTGGTCATTCCATGAGAGTATCTTGGTTAGCCTATGAAGGAGTGATGCTAGAGCTATGAAATCTTGCATGTTGAAAAATAAACCTCATTTGGTCATTCCATGAGAGTATCTTGGTCAGCCTATGAAGGAGTGATGCTAGAGCTGTGAAATCTTGCATGTTAAAAAATAAACCTCATTTGGTCATTCCATGAGAGTATCTTGGTCAACCTATGAAGGAGTGATGCTAGAGCTGTGAAATCTTGCATGTTGAAAAATAAACCTCATTTGGTCATTCCATGAGAGTATATTGGTCAGCCTATGAAAGAGTGATGCTAGAGCTGTGAAATCTTGCATGTTAAAAAATAAACCTCATTTGGTCATTCCATGAGAGTATCTTGGTCAGCCTATGAAGGAGTGATGCTAGAGCTGTGAAATCTTGCATGTTGAAAAATAAACCTCATTTGGTCATTCCATGAGAGTATCTTGGTCAGCCTATGAAGGAGTGATGCTATAATTGTCACAAGTGTTGTGTTTGTACCAGAGTTTTCAAGTCGCTGGCTGGACTAAAAAGTCACACTCGTTCAGCGCATCGGTAGGAGTTCTACATGGATATAAAGTAGTAGCCGTACTCGAAAACGAGTTGGCAGCCACTATATGTATGTATATATATATATGTGTATGTGTGTATGTATGTACATCTATATGGTTTTATAAATATAGTTTCCATTCATTTAATATCATTGAATATTATACTCCAGAAAACCTGTCAGGTGCTTTGAATCAGTTATAAACATTTATATTTGTTGAATTACCAACAAATTAAATATCCCTTTTGCTTATGTATATATATATATATTTCAATGTTATACAAGTCTTTTGTTCAGGGTTAAATAATATGTGAAAATCAATTAATGAGGTTTATAAATTTGTCTAACCCGTATGGAATGGGTACTTTTTGTTGTGACACCTACATGACCACTTTACAGTGTGGACTGGGTACTTTTTGTTGTGACACCTACATGACCACTTTACAGTGTAGAATGGGTACTTTTTGTCGCGACACCTACATGACGACTTTACAGTGTAGAATGGGTACATTTTGTTGTGACACCTACATGACCACTTTACAGTGTGGAATGGGTACTTTTTGTTGTGACACCTACATGACCACTTTACAGTGTGGACTGGGTACTTTTTGTTGTGACACCTACATGACCACTTTACAGTGTGGACTGGGTACTTTTTGTTGTGACACCTACATGACCACTTTACAGTGTGGACTGGGTACTTTTTGTTGTGACACCTACATGACCACTTTACAGTGTGGAATGGGTACTTTTTGTTGTGACACCTACATGACCACTTTACAGTGTGGACTGGGTACTTTTTGTTGTGACACCTACATGACCACTTTACAGTGTGGACTGGGTACTTTTTGTTGTGACACCTACATGACCACTTTACAGTGTGGACTGGGTACTTTTTGTTGTGACACCTACATGACCACTTTACAGTGTGGACTGGGTACTTTTTCTTGTGACACCTACATGACCACTTTACAGTGTGGAATGGGTACTTTTTGTTGTGACACCTACATGACCACTTTACAGTGTGGAATGGGTACTTTTTGTTGTGACACCTACATGACCACTTTACAGTGTGGACTGGGTACTTTTTGTTGTGACACCTACATGACCACTTTACAGTGTGGAATGGGTACTTTTTGTTGTGACACCTACATGACCACTTTACAGTGTGGAATGGGTACTTTTTGTTGTGACACCTACATGACCACTTTACAGTGTAGAATGGGTACTTTTTGTTGTGACACCTACATGACCACTTTACAGTGTAGAATGGGTACTTTTTGTCGTGACACCTACAAGACCACTTTACAGTGTGGACTGGGTGCTTTTTGTCGTGACACCTACATGACCACTTTACAGTGTGGACTGGGTACTTTTTGTCGTGACACCTACATGACCACTTTACAGTGTGGACTGGGTACTTTTTGTTGTGACACCTACATGACCACTTTACAGTGTAGAATGGGTACATTTTGTTGTGACACCTACATGACCACTTTACAGTGTGGACTGGGTACTTTTTGTTGTGACACCTACATGACCACTTTACAGTGTAGAATGGGTACATTTTGTCGCGACACCTACATGACCACTTTACAGTGTAGAATGGGTACATTTTGTTGTGACACCTACATGACCACTTTACAGTGTGGACTGGGTACTTTTTGTTGTGACACCTACATGACCACTTTACAGTGTGGACTGGGTACTTTTTGTTGTGACACCTACATGACCACTTTACAGTGTGGACTGGGTACTTTTTGTTGTGACACCTACATGACCACTTTACAGTGTGGAATGGGTACTTTTTGTTGTGACACCTACATGACCACTTTACAGTGTGGAATGGGTACTTTTTGTTGCGACACCTACATGACCACTTTACAGTGTGGACTGGGTACTTTTTGTTGTGACACCTACATGACCACTTTACAGTGTGGACTGGGTACTTTTTGTTGTGACACCTACATGACCACTTTACAGTGTATATATAAAGGGTAGTATAGAGGAGTTGATAATACAATCATATATATATATATATATATAATATATAAGATCAAAAGATGGTTAAAAGAGTTCCATGTATTTTATTATGCGCATTTCAAAAACAAATATCATCATGCAATAACATTTGCGTTTTCGTCAGATAAAATAGGGAGACATGATATGAAGGTTAAAACACACTTGTGAATAGTGCAGTTTTAAATCAACATATACACAGATACACATACATACATACACAGACACACACTATTCACAAGTGTGTTTTAACCTTCATATCATGCCTCCCTATTTTATCTGACGAAAACGCAAATGTTATTGCATGATGATATTTGTTTTTGAAATGCGCATAATAAAATACATGGAACTCTTTTAACCATCTTTTGATCTTATATATTATTTATACTCCAGTCCTACAAACTGTAGAGTGCTTCTTATCCGATATCTGCATTGCTTTATTGTACTACAATAAAACTCACCTCCTACATTATATATATATATATATATATATATATATATATATATACATATAAATATATAACTTATATAACATTTAAAATGTCATGTTGACTTTTAATCTTGGTGGTTGAATCTAATGAAAGTGTGGAATTTCCACATAGAGAGGAGGGGGGTGGGGGTGTATCAGTGAGTTATGATATAAATAATTCCTATATTCCAGAATGTTCTAACATAGGTGGCGATACTTACAGGTAAAATTGTAATCTGTCCCCAAAGCTCCATCGTTCTGCAGGTAGATAAATTTCTTGAGCACCTCGTCAATGACAGTATGACCAAAGTCAACAGTCGACGTACTAATCTTCAGCTACAGAGAAAATGACAATAACAACAATAACAACAACACAATGTAAAATATAATAGATAATATAATAAAATAAAATTGTAAAAAGTCACAAATTATTACAAACAAAGCCCAATAAAAACAAAAAAAAAACATACATCATGACCACCAGCATCCCCACCACCACAAACACACACACACATACATGTACACACACAGACACACACATACATACACATACACACACATACACACACATACATACATGTACACACACACACATACATACACAGACACACACATACACATACATACATACATACACAGACACACACATACATACATACACAGATACATACATACACATGCACACATACATACATACATACATACACAGACACACACATACATACATGTACACACACAGACACATACATACATACAGACACACACATACATACACAGATACATACATACACAGACACACATACATACATACACAGACACACACATACATACATACACAGATACATACATACACAGGCACACATACATACATACACAGACACACATACATACATGCACACACACAGATACACATACATACACAGACACACACATACATACATGTACACACACAGACACACATACATACATACATACATACAGACACACACATACACAGACACAGACACACATACATACATACACAGACACACACATACACATATACATACATACATACACAGACACACATACATACATACACAGACACACATACAGACACATATACATACATACACAGACACACATACATACATAGACACACACATACACAGACACACATACATACATACAGACACACACATACACAGACACACATACATACACAGACATACACACATACATACACATACATACATACACAGACACACACACACACATACATACATACATACAGACACACACACACACACACACACACATACATACAGACACACACACATATACAGACACACACATGAATTAGAGAAGGATATTTTTTTATTATTTATTATTGTTGGATATAGTTTCAAATCAAAGAAATAATAATAATAATAATAATTATATATATATATATATTTATTTATTTTATTTTTTTACTGGTTTCAGTAACTGGACTGGGGCCATGCTGGGGCATCATATTCAGGGGTTTTGTGAATCACACAAATACACACACTAAAAACAAGCAAAAAAAAAAATTAAAAAAAAGACAACTTACGTCACATTTTTTTATGGAAGACTTTAATAATATTTTAAAAGCTCCACTTTTGGTTAAGAAATTCACCTCACCTGTCATGCATTCATTTATCTGATAAGTAAAATATATATATATATTTATCTTTATACATCATCATCATCATTATTACTGTTCAACCCTTTAGCATTTACATTACTCATTACTCTATATATACTATTGTATTTTTGTGGTAAAGGCTTTATCTTACATAATTATCTCACATAATATTAAATCTATGAGATTTTGATATTATTTATTTTGAGAACAATACCTTAACGTCAGTATGAGTGGCCAGTTATGACCAGTTTCAACAGAAAGAGGTGAGAGAATTCTGGCAGGATATGGCCAGTTTAAATGCTAAAGGGTTAATGTATTTACCATGCTAATATGGGTTAGACAGATAGTCACGTTATGAGACAAGTCAGGTCTGGAGACCACATCTTGCTCATACAGATCTATAATTTGGCTTCATTTCTATGACTGGATGTCGTTCCTAATGCCAACAACATTTACACGAGGGGCAATCGATCGACAAGGTCCCAGACCTCACTCACTTACCAAGAGGGGTGGAACTCCTCAAATGAGACCAATTGCTGATGCTATTACTCCTGACTGAAGGAGCAATGTGAAATAAAGTGTCATGCTGAAGGACATAACACATCACCCGATCAAGTAATCAAACTCTCAAACCAGCCACTAAGCCGCATGGGTGAGAAGTATAAAACTGTGACCTACAAGGGTAGGCCGAAAAGTTCATAAACTAACTATGAAGGAGCGATGCTAGAGCTGTGAAATCCTGCATGCATTAATTTCAACTCTTCTTATTAACAACTGCATTGTTTCTTTGAAAATAAATCTCATTTGGTCACTCCATGAGAGTATCTTGGTCAGCCTATGAACATTTCAGCCAACCTTCATATATAAAGTTGCATAAAGATCTTACCATGGGTTTAAAGTTGATAAACAGCTCACAGGTCATTCCGGGAGACAAGAATCCTGGTGGGTGGAATCTAAAGGAAACAAACAAACTCTTAAATTAAACCCTTATTATCTAAAGTCTGTCTCGAGTCCAGAGGTTCATCAGGTCAGTGCTTATCCCGGTTTCCATGGCATTAAGCAAATGAGAGTGCAAGACTTCACCCCGGACGAGATGCCAGTCCATTGCAGGGTTAAACTCCCAGCTACTGCTGGTACTCATTTTCAGTTGAGTATACTGAAACAATGTGATAAAAAGTGTTTTGCAAGGAACATGCAAGGAATTGAACCCACCACATCATGATCATAAGTCCAGCATCCTTACCACTAGACCACACACCTCCTCACAAACACTTATTATATTAAACCCTTCTTCTTTTTTGCCTACTTATCCCTGAGAGAGTCGTGGGGGCAGAGTCCTCAAACACTCCCTCCAGCGAGTCCTGTCAGAAGCAACCATCTCCAACTGATCCAGCTGGATCCTCAAGTGAGACCAGCCAAGCTCATGGTTGTTATCCAACAATCTTGCCCAGGGTCAACCCCTGGCTCGCCTGCTGGTTGATTTTGCTCATGAAATCTGTCCAACAATTTTTTTTTCCTGAAACATTTGAACCACATGCTTGTAGTATCAGAGCTGTGATCTCTCAATTTGGAGAAACAGCAGCTCTACATGGAGTGTCTCCCTGATCCCCAAGCTATGCGCTCTATTGAGCAAACCTTTACTATATTAAATATTAAGGCAGTGATTCAGTAGATTGAATGTGACAAGAATGAAGGCCACTTACTCAACTTCGACAAAGTCTCTCATCCTCAATGAGACATGGCTGTATCTGATGAAGTTGGCCTTGCTGGATACATTGGTGATCACAGATTTCTTTCTGTAGAGTTTACGAAGTTCAATATCCTGTAGAGGAAGATAGAATCAGGTATGTGTGCATAATATATATATATATATATGTAGGAGGTGAGTTTTATTGTAGTACAATAAAGCAATGCAGATGTCGGATAAGAAGCACTCTACAGTTTGTAGGACTGGAGTATGCATAATATAAGATCAAAAGATGGTTAAAGGAGTTCCATGTATTTTATTATGCGCATTTCAAAAACAAACATCATCATGCAATAATATTTGTGTTTTCATCAGATAAAACAGGAGAACATGATATGAAGGCTAAAAAAACACTTGTGGATAGTGCAGTTGATTTAAAACTGTTGATTTAAAAATGTTGATTTAAAACTGCACTATCCACAAGTGTTTTTTTAGCCTTCATATCATGTTCTCCTGTTTTATTTGATGAAAACACAAATATTATTGCATGATGATGTTTGTTTTTGAAATGCGCATAATAAAATACATGGAACTCCTTTAACCATCTTTTGATCTTATATTATATATATATATATATATATAAAGGTAGAACACTGGAAGGTAATATCCATAGTGGTAGAGCACTCGGTCCATGGGATGAGTTTGGTAGAAGCAGTTCCACAACAGTTAGTTCACCATACCGAGAAACAATTGTTTCACCTTATGTGGATCTTCAGACTGAGCTGAAGATCCACATAAGGTGAAACATTTGTTCTCGGTATGGTGAACTAACTGTTTTGTTACTATATATATATATATATAATTTTCCTGAGTCGGTTTTTTCGTTGTTCTGGTCCTAGTGGCTTGCATTTCGGTCGCTGTCTTCAATTTGCACAGGTGTCTAAACGTAATGTTATAACTCTAAGGTAAAATTCCTTATTGAGTGCTTTTGGCTGCACTTTCCGACTGCATTCGTTAGCTTGCCCACAACCAGAGCTTCGATTATGCTGTACTACCTTCTTGTATTATATATATATATATATATATATATATATATATATATATATATATATATATATATATATATATATACATATGTATGTAAAAGGTAAACAGAAATAACAACACAATCGGTACAGTATATGGAAGGGATATATTAGGTTAATGCTTGATACAGCAGGAAGAGGGTCTTAACGTTTCGGACGCTAGTCCTTCATCAGAAGAATATATGGTATAGTCCGAAGAGAGGACCATTTCTGTTTCCTGAGGGACCATCCATTCATCGTGTACTAACCTGATTTGAGGTCTTCCTGGTCTTCAAACTATGAATGCTACACACACAGGATGTATATACAGGTATCTTTACAACATAAATAAACACCAAACACTTACCTTAAATTGAATACAGTCTGGTTTACCTTGAAAGGCATTAGTGATTGTTTCTGGAATGTTGTCACTTGAAGTATCTGGCTTTAAAAGATTCTTCTTTCTGTTTTCCTGCAACTAAAATATACAATATTCTAGAAATAACTAATCACAATTTATGTAATAGATATATAATCAATATGAAATATTCAAAAGAATCACTCCCACAGTTCCTTGTAGAAGGGCCAGTGCAAGGTCCCTGGATCTTCTTACATAGCACCTCACCATCTCAACTCTCTTCTCTTCACTATTGTGAAAAGGTCATCTTAATGGGAACCATTGTGGTGTTGGATTGATTAGCAGACCCTCACTTCTCTCTCTATACCTCTGCTTTACTCTCTTACCCCTCTCTATGCACCTCATCTTTACTCTCTTACTCCTCTCTCAATAGAGAGTAAAGCAGAGCTATATAGAGAGGGGGAGAGAGTAAAGCAGAGCTATATAGAGAGGGGGAGAGAGTAAAGCAGAGCTATATAGAGACGGGGAGAGAGTAAAGCAGAGCTATTGAGAGGTTCATCACTATGAAAGGCCTAAGATATTGCAGTAGTAACATCTCTTATTGTTATCACTGTGACAGGCCTAAGATATTGTAGCATCTCTTATTGTGATCCCCTGCATCCATCTCTGTTTCTCTTAGGGTCCAAGTCTCATGTGATATAATTGATATATGTTAGACTTAACATATTGTGGTAGTATCTTATTTCTAACGCCTGCACCTATCTCTGCAGTGAGGGTCCATCACCACCACCACCACCACTGTCAACAACACCACCATCACCACCCCCATCAATACCACCACCACAGAACCAGTGGGGCAGTCTTCATGTAGTTTGCTAGGTATCAAAAGAGCTAATGTATTTCTCAGTGCAATATAGACGTACATTTCCCTCCCCCACCACACACACAACCCAACCATGGCTGTCCACACTGATAAAAAAAAAAAAGGGGGGAAACACCTTCTCTATTCTGTCTGCCGGGGCTGTGGGGAGGCCACCAATATGATGGACCGACTTGTCACTGTGTGAAGCTGTATTTAACCACACGCCTAGTCCTTACTCCAAATGAAAGACACATGTGTAAGTTTTGCTAACACACAGTTGATAACTTTTCCCCAGGAGAGCCAATAAGGGACATAACCCATTCCAAAATCTTACCTTTGACAATTTATTTTCACTTGGTGCATTGGTTTTCTTGAGGAAGTCACATTCTTTCCAGAGACCATCAAACTCTGGAACAGCGAAGCTCGTCTCATCCACCTCCTCTACAGAAATAGAAATAGGGAGAATAATGGTTGCTTTTCACTAAGAAAGAGAGCAATTCTAGTTGTGCTTTTGTGTGTATGCATGTATATGTATGTATATATGCATGTATGTATGATGTGTATATATATATATATATATATGTATGTAGGATGTATGTATATATATATATGTATGCATGTATGTATGATGTGTATATATATATATATATATATATATATATATTTATATAATCTATGTATATATTTTTTCTTTTTCGTGGAATGAGAGACTCCTAGTCTCCATTAAGACATCTCTCTAGGAGAAGGTAACTGTGACATAAAACCTACGACTTTGTTTGTATCCAATGATGGAGACCAGTTCTGCATTTGGGGCAAATGTATTCGATGTTCAGAGAGTGGGATTGGCCCCGTGCAAAGCCTTTCCTCGCTTAAAAATGCTTCAAGTTCAGGCATCGCTTAATATGCGACATTTTCTTGCGATTCATGGTATTGCTGGCCATAAGGCACATGGCTTAGTGGTTAGAGCATTGGCCTTGCAATCGA
Source organism: Eledone cirrhosa (assembly GCA_964016885.1). Classification (NCBI taxonomy): domain Eukaryota; kingdom Metazoa; phylum Mollusca; class Cephalopoda; order Octopoda; family Eledonidae; genus Eledone; species Eledone cirrhosa. Next base: position 4,928,403 of record OZ024763.1, read on the forward strand.
AAGGTTGTCAGTTCAATTCTCAGACCGGGTGATGTGTTGTTT
>OZ024763.1:4933444-4940944 GCA_964016885.1 Eledone cirrhosa
AATACACCCCGTCCCACCACCACCACTCCCACCTCCATCCACACCACCCCGTTCTATGTAAAGTTATGTTGGTGCCGCGCCATCGAGGCCGAAACAAATGAGATCGTGTAGGTGTCACGACAAAAAAACACAGTCCACGCTGTAATGTGGCCGTGTAGGCAACACAGTAAAAACCTCCCAGACCCACACTGTAAATGTGGTTGGTGTTAGGAAGGGCATCCAACTGTAGAAAACCTGCCAGACAGTCCTATGCGAGCAAGACAATCACTCTTGCCTCAAGTGGGACTACCCCCGTCCAAACCCATGCAAGCGTGGAACACGGACGTTAAACGTTGATGATGATGATGATGATGATATATATTTATAGATATTTATATATATATTTATAGAGACATTTATATATATATTTATATATATATTTATATATATATTTATATATATATTTATATATATATTTATAGAGGTATTTATATATATATTTATATATATATTTATAGAGATATTTATATATATATTTAGAGATATTTATATATATATTTGTATATATATTTTTATATATATTTATATATATATTTATAGAGATATTTAAACAACTTAAATATTTATACAAGTTTGTTTCTTTTCTTGAAGTGTGTATACATTTCTTGGCAGACTGTATATACAGTGTGTAATGACAAGTGTAAAAAAAGTTTGGTTCTTATTAAGTTTTCTTGACATTCTTATGTTTCACATGTTATAAATAAGTTAAGGGCTGACACACTTTGCATATAAGGTGGTGGTGGTGTTGATGTTGATAATGATGTTGAGTGGGGTTCTTCTCTGAAGACCTTCTGCTGTCCAGCTCTCCTGAGAGTTTCTTACCACTATATACAACGGGAGAGTCCATCATATATGTGTGTTACATATATAATCATCATCATCAGCATCTTCGTTTAACGTCCATTTTCCACGCTAGCATGGATATATACATACATATACATATATATATATATACATATATATATATATATATATATATACATATACACATATATATATATACATATATATATATATACATATATATACATATACATATATATACATACATACATATATATACATACATACATCATCATTCATCATTTCATTTTACGTCCGCTTTTCCCTGCTTGCAAGGGTGGGACGGGAACTGATTTTGGCTTGATTTCTACAGCTGGATGCCCTTCCTAACACCAACCTCATTTACAGTGAGTGCTGGGTGCTTTTTTGCCGTGGCACCTCCACGACCACTTTGCAGTGGAATGATAGGGACCCCAGTCCCTATCATCTCATTTCTACAGCTGAGTAAACTGGAGCAATGTGAAATAAAGTGTCTTGCTCAAGGAAACAACACATCACCCGGTCTGAGAATTGAACTCACAACCTTTCGATTGCAAGGCCAATGCTCTAACCACTAAGCCATGTGCCTCCACATATATATATATATACATACATACATATATATACATACATACATATATATATATATATATACATATACATATATATACATACATACATATATATATATATACATATATATACATACATACATATATATATATATACATATATATACATACATACATATATATATATATACATATATATACATACATACATATATATATATACATATATATACATACATACATATATATATATATATACATATATATACATACATACATATATATATATATACATATATATACATACATACATATATATATATATACATATATATACATACATACATATATATATATATATATATATATACATATATATATATATATATATATATGTATATATATGTGTATTTTTTTTTGTGTCTCTGTTTGCGCATGTGTATCTGTATATGTGTACATATATATATGCATATATATATAATTATATATATATGCATATATACATGTACACATATACAGATACACATGCGCAAACAGTGACGCAAAAAAAAATAGAACAGACATTATAATATAATGGGAGGAAACATAATAGTACTACTGATGATGTTACAGATGTGTGATGAAAGAACTTTGGTAGACTATATATATATATTTATATCTATATTTTTTAACCATTGGTCAATCAATGATAAACATTGATTTCCAGATAAATTAACTGTGCAGATATAAAAGATACAGAAGTGAAAACCAACCCAAACCAAACAGTGAGTGTGTCTTGTTATTATTTCTGGCAATATTATAACAATATGACCCTCCCCAAATATAACAATATATATATATGTGTGTACATTTCTATATATGTGTGTGTGTGGGTGTTCTTGAGTTGTTGATGGGAAAATATGTACACTATAGCATATGTGTACACACAGACCATGACAAATTAGGTATATGAATGACTGCAGTAGCGTTCTGTATATGTATGTATGCTCTAGTATTAAACTGCGTATGTATATGTCTATGTATGTGTGCCAGTGTGTGTATGTAGAAGTACTAAACTGTGTATGTGTGTGTGCCAGTGTGTGTGTAGAAGTACTAAACTGTGTATGTGTGTGTGTACAGTAGTACTAAACTGTGTGTGTTTGTGTGTTTGTGTGCCAGTGTGTATGTAGTAGTACTAAACTGTGTATGTGTGTGTGTGTGTGTGCAGTAGTACTCAACTGTGTGTGTGTGTGTGCCAGTGTGTGTGTAGAAGTACTAAACTGTGTATGTGTGTGTGTGCAGTAGTACTAAACTGTGTGTTTGTGTGTTTGTGTGCCAGTGTGTATGTAGAAGTACTAAACTGTGTATGTGTGTGTGTACAGTAGTACTAAACTGTGTGTGTTTGTGTGTTTGTGTGCCAGTGTGTATGTAGTAGTACTAAACTGTGTATGTGTGTGTGTGTGTGCAGTAGTACTCAACTGTGTGTGTGTGTGTGCCAGTGTGTGTGTAGAAGTACTAAACTGTGTATGTGTGTGTGTACAGTAGTACTAAACTGTGTGTGTTTGTGTGTTTGTGTGCCAGTGTGTATGTAGTATTACTAAACTGTGTATGTGTGTGTGTGTGTGTGCAGTAGTACTCAACTGTGTGTGTTTGTGTGCCAGTGTGTATGTAGTAGTACTAAACTGTGTATGTGTGTGTGTGTGTGTGCAGTAGTTCTCAACTGTGTGTGTGTGTGTGCCAGTGTGTGTGTAGAAGTACTAAACTGTGTATGTGTGTGTGTACAGTAGTACTAAACTGTGTGTGTTTGTGTGTTTGTGTGCCAGTGTGTATGTAGTAGTACTAAACTGTGTATCTGTGTGTGCCAGTGTGTGTGTAGAAGTACTAAACTGTGTATGTGTGTGTGTGCAGTAGTACTAAACTGTGTGTTTGTGTGTTTGTGTGCCAGTGTGTATGTAGTAGTACTAAACTGTGTATGTGTGTGTGTGTGTGCAGTAGTACTCAACTGTGTGTGTTTGTGTGCCAGTGTGTATGTAGTAGTACTAAACTGTGTATGTGTGTGTGTGCAGTAGTACTCAACTGTGTGTGTGTGTGTGCCAGTGTGTGTGTAGAAGTACTAAACTGTGTATGTGTGTGTGTACAGTAGTACTAAACTGTGTGTGTTTGTGTGTTTGTGTGCCAGTGTGTATGTAGTAGTACTAAACTGTGTATCTGTGTGTGCCAGTGTGTGTGTAGAAGTACTAAACTGTGTATGTGTGTGTGTGCAGTAGTACTAAACTGTGTGTTTGTGTGCCAGTGTGTATGTAGTAGTACTAAACTGTGTATGTGTGTGTGTGTGTGCAGTAGTACTCAACTGTGTGTGTTTGTGTGCCAGTGTGTATGTAGAAGTACTAAACTGTGTATGTGTCTCAGTGTGTGTGTGCAGTAGTACTAAACTGTGTGTGTTTGTGTGCCAGTGTGTATGTAGAAGTACTAAACTGTGTATGTGTCTCAGTGTGTGTGTGTGCAGTAGTACTAAACTGTGTGTGTTTGTGTGCCAGTGTGTATGTAGAAGTACTAAACTGTGTATGTGTCTCAGTGTGTGTGTGTGAAGTAGTATTAAGCTGTATGTATGTGTATATGTGTCAGTGACGTCACCATATATTCCTGACATATGTTTCAATTGAAACACAATCACAGCTTTGATGCAGAGTTTGTTGACCAGAACCTGTGTGAAGAAGCTGAGAAGAAAGCTGAGAAAAGCTGACTTAAGATAAATAACCAAGACATTCGGTTCCTCTTACCAAAAGAAAAATAAAACACTACAAAATGACTAAAAAAAAAAACACAAAAAAAATCTAAAAAATAAAAAACCATGTTCCCACAAATTATTATTATTATGTTTATCATCATCATCATCATCATATTATTATTATTATTATTGAATAAATAAATAGAGACAGAACATTATTAGAGAACATTGTGAAATGATAATTCTGCCTTTCTCATTGGCGTATGTCATATAATCTAGATTATATATATATATATAAACATATATATATAATTGTTTCTACTTTTGGCACAAGGCCAGCAATTACCCAGTGCATTACTGGTACTTTATTTTATCTATCTGACACTGAGTGTGTTGAGACTAAAGTGTGTAAGAATCATTTTAGCCAGAGTTGTACATGTCTGGCAGGTGACTTGATCTGAGACCAAAGAATTAAAAATACCAAAAAGACTTTTAAAAACTGTTATTTTCATTTTTGATTTATCTTATGGTGTAAAAATTTGTGTCAGACTCTTAATGATCTGGTCATTTAGTGACCACTCCACTTGTAATGGAATTCTGTTAGTGCTCAGGTCACAAGGAGAGTGACGAAAATTGCAACACCACAGGATAAATGAATAAATGAATAAATGAACAGGAAATTTATAGCATTGTACATACACAATTAAGTAAGAGAGATATAAGAATATTTACTTTCTCTCTGTCTCTCTCTCTCTCCAAAGACACCTCACTCACCTGGAATCCTCCAGCATCTCACTGATCTTCTTGTTCAGATTATTCTCCAACTCTATTTCTTCACAGATACGTTTCAGTTTCATCTGAAGTCTGCTGGTCAAAGGTCTGGCAGGGAGGAAAGAAAAGAAAAAGCATCAATTTTAATTAATCCAGTGGTCAAATGACTCTACCAAGTTCATACATGACATGATGAAAAGTACCAAGTCCACTCGGGTAAAGTGGTCATGTTGGTGGCACGATGAAACACTACCCAGTCAAACCAGTAAGGGGGTTATGTTGGTGACATATGTGTGTTTATGTTTGTGTATGTATATATAATGGACCTGTTATTTTTATCTAAAGACATTTTTTCCAATTCCAACCCACCCGTCCCCTCATTCTTTCTTCTGATGAAGGACTAACGTCCGAAATGTTAAGACTCTCTTCCTGCTATATCAAGCGTTAACCTAATATATCCCTTCCATATACTGTACTGATTGTGTTGTTATTTCTGTTTAACTTTTACATACATATATATATATATATATATATATATATATATATATATATATAATGTAGGAGGTGAGTTTTATTGTAGTACAATAAAGCAATGCAGATATCGGATAAGAAGCACTCTACAGTTTGTAGGACTGGAGTATACATAATATAAGATCAAAAGATGGTTAAAGGAGTTCCATGTATTTTATTATGCGCATTTCAAAAACAAACATCATCATGTAATAATATTTGTGTTTTCATCAGATAAAACAGGAGGACATGATATGAAGGCTAAAAAACACTTGTGGATAGTGCAGGATATGTTGATTTAAAACTGCACTATCCACAAGTGTTTTTTAGCCTTCATATCATGTTCTCCTGTTTTATCTGATGAAAACACAAATATTATTACATGATGATGTTTGTTTTTGAAATGCGCATAATAAAATACATGGAACTCCTTTAACCATCTTTTGATCTTATATTATATATATATATATATATATATATATATATATATATATATATAGATATATATATATATATATATATAGATATATATATATATATAGTGACGAAACATAAGTCAATTGCATGAACTCATAATCCTTTATTTACTGCTATATATATTTCGATGATAGCCATTGAATGGCTATGACCTCATCAGGCAGTTAGTCAGTTCTTAGATATATCAGCCCTGTGTGTATAGTGTTGATGGTATCAGAGCCTTGGGACACACACACACATATATATATATATATATATATATATATATATATATATATATATATATAGGTTATTATAGAAAAAAAACGAGATTATGTGAGTAACTTGTGGTTACTAGCAGCGACGCTGGTCGAAGTACTCAATGCTGATTTGGGGTCTGTCTCTCGTTGGGTTGTGCTCATCGAAACAAGTTTCATAACAAGCTAAAAATCTGACTTCCTATTGTCTCTATCTCTCTCTCTATATATATAGGAAAAGAATCAGGACCCCGACAGCTGAGCTCTGGCTGTTTTGACTCTACTTACCCCAAGTATCAAGTACTCTGGGGCGTTAAGGTCCATCTGGTACCTTACCACACTTCCTTCGTTATCTCTCTATATATATATAAATATATATATATATATATATATCATCATTTTACGTCCGCTTTTCCCTGCTTGCAAGGGTGGGACGGGAACTGATTCTGGCTTGATTTCTACAGCTGGATGCCCTTCCTAACACCAACCTCTTTTACAGTGAGTGCTGGGTGCTTTTTTGCCGTGGCACCTCCACGACCACTTTGCAGTGGAATGATAGGGACCCCAGTCCATATCATCTCATTTCTACAGCTGAGTAAACTGGAGCAATGTGAAATAAAGTGTCTTGCTCAAGGAAACAACACATCACCTGGTCTGAGAATTGAACTCACAACCTTTCGATTGCAAGGCTAATGCTCTAACCACTAAGCCAGGTGCCTCCACACACACATATATATATATATATATATATATATATATATATATATAGAGAGAGAGAGAGAGAGAGTGTGTGTGTGTGATAGAGAGGGAGAAGTGAGAAAGAGATATATAGAATCAGAATCGGACCCCAGTAATAAACTGGTACTTTTTTTTATCCACCTCAAATAGATGAAAGGCAAAATTGACCTCAATAGGATTTGAACTCAGAGAAGAGAAAGCTGAAATGATCAGTGCAAGCCTTCTACCCAACACTCTAACAACTCAGCCAACTCCCCACCAAATATTTGTAAATAAAGGGCTATAATTTCCTTTAATTTAGGGCAACTAATTGTATTCTTTGGCCTACTTCTCCTTCTCTTCAAGGTTCACTTGTTTTTTTTTTATCTTCTGCCAGAATGTTGTCAGCTTTCCATTATATGATACACTACAGTCTTCTACTGTACACTGTTTAATATTCTCACCTCCTCTTCTTCCCCATCTCACTCTCTCATTATATATATATGATGATGATGATGATATATATATATATATATATGTATGTGGGTGTGTGTGTTAATGTTTCTGTGTGTGTATATATATATATATATATAATATTCGTTTCGTATCATATATATATATATATATATATATATATATATATATATAT
>OZ024763.1:4945944-4963444 GCA_964016885.1 Eledone cirrhosa
TATATATATATATATATACACATATATAAACACAAACGCGCATATATATATATATATATATATATATATATATATATATACACATATACACACATTCCTAGCCATAGTATATTGTACCAATATCTCCCAGCAATACATTAAACTATATCTGACCCTATATAGTAAATACTCACCCAACAAACACCGAATACTCTGTTGTTTAATTCCCAGTAATTCCCTCACTGCAATTAACAACGCTTGGTGGTTGTTTGTTACCAAGACAACCTAAATCAATAATGACGCCACAGTTCTCTCCCTTTGTGCAGCGTTATCGCCCTTTGATACGGACACTTTTATTTCTTAACTATAAACAGGAGAACTTGCGATGTTTAATGGAAGTGAATGTATTGTATAGTTATATATGTTTTGTTGTTTAGTCTGGGGAGGGGGAAGGAAAGGAAATGTTTCTGACGCCACCCACCCCACTCCACCTCTACTCCCATTCCACCCCACCCCGAAAATAATGGGAGGGAGGGAGGGAGAAAGGAAAGTATTCCAGAGGGCAATAAAATAAAGTAACAGTAAAGTACTGAGCCAAGCAGAAGGTGCCACGTGGCCTAGTGATAAATATGTTGCACTTAAGATCATAATGTCGCGGGTTCGATTCCTGGGCTGGGTTGTGTGTTGTGTTCTTGTTGTATATATATATATATACACACACACACACACACATATATATATATATATATATGTGTGTATGTATGTAAAAGGTAAACAGAAATAACAACACAATCGGTACAGTATATGGAATGGATTTCCATATACTGTACCGATTGTGTTGTTATTTCTGTTTACCTTTTATATATATATATATATATATATATATATATAACAAAGGAATTGTGGTAAGGAACCAGATGGACCATAACGCACTAGAGTACTTGAGTACTCAATACTTAGGGTAGTAGAGTGGGAAATAGGAAAAAGTATGACCCCGACGGCAGAGCTCAAGCCGTTTCGACGGCTATTTCGAAACGGCTTAAGCTCTGCCGTCGGGGTTATCCTTTTTCCTATATATATATATTATTTATTCTTTATCATTAAAAGTAATATAAAAAAAAAACCATATAGAATTATTTAAGATCTTTTAATCTGAATTTATTTAGAGATGAGTCTAAGTTTCAGATATGTTAGTTGGAGCCTCAGTGAAAGACTGGCTCTTCAGAGATTGAAGAGAGATTGTAGATATGAAAGTTATCCAACTTCCCATGCTTAGCTCTGATAAACATATTTTATGATTTATGTTATATATGATAAATTGATTTATGTAGATTTTTATCTATATTATCATCTTGTTTCGTGACTCTTCACCTCGATATTTGCTGGTATTTTACGCTCGTTTGTGCATGTGTATGTATACATACACACACGTGCATACATACATATATACATACATGCACATATATATACGTACATTCATAAATATAGACACACACACATACATACACACATATATACATACATTCATACATTCTAAGTATATATTATACAATCTAAGTGTATATCATACATTATATATTATACATTCTGACAGTATATATTATATATTCTGTGTGTATATATTTTACATGAACTTTATAGTCAAATTTGATCATAGAAATAGGGCCAAAACACTTGCTTAAGGAGTGGTGGTGGTTCTTCTTTGATGACTTTCTGCTGTCCAGATTTCCCGAGTGTTTCTTACTATTATATATATGACAGAAGAGTCCATCATATATATATATATATATATATATATATATATATATATATATATATATATATATATATATATATGTGTGTATATATATATATATATATATATATATATATATATATATATATATACATACATATATATATATATATATATAATATATATATATATATATATATATATATATATACACACATATATATATATATATATATATATATATATATATATATATATATATATATGTGTGTGTATATATATATATATATATATATATATATACACACACACATATATATATATATATATATATATATATATATATATATATATATATATATATATATATATATATAAGTTAATGAGATATCGTTTAAGGCAATCCAAGTCGAGGTTATGAGTACTCAGTATCAAGAAGTTTCCTTAGTTGTCATAACGTATATATATATATATATATATATATATATATATATATATATATATATATATAAGGTATATATAAATAAGGTATATATAAAGAAGGTATATATAAAGAAGGTATATATATATATATAAGGTATATATATAAGGTATATATATACGGTATATATATATACGGTATATATATATACGGTATATATATAAGGTATATATATACGGTATATATATATATACGGTATATATATATACGGTATATATATATAAGGTATATATATATATATAAGGTATATATATAAGGTATATATATATATATATAAGATATTTATATATAAGGTATATATATAAGGTATATATATAAGGTATATATATATATAAGGTATATATAAGGTATATATGTACGGTAGATATGTGTAAACACAGTAACAATATATTCAGTCAACACAGCATAAAACAGAGATTCTCTCATTTGATATTTCTGTGTAATCTCAACACTGGAAGATGTATGAAGAACATGCAAATAGTCCTCACGTCTCTATGTGATGTATGTGTCTCTATGTCTCTATGTGATGTATGTGTCTCTATGTGATGTATGTGTCTCTATATGTCTATATGTGTCTCTATGTCTCTATATGTCTCTATGTGTCTCTATGTGATGTATGTGTCTCTATATGTCTCTATGTGTCTCTATGTGTCTATATGTGTCTATATGTGTCTATATGTGTCTCTATATGTCTCTATGTGTCTCTATGTGTCTATATGTGTCTCTATATGTCTCTATGTGATGCATGCGTCTCTATATGTCTCTATGTGATGTATGTGTCTATATATGTCTCTATGTGTCTCTATGTGATGTATGTGTCTCTATATATGTCTCTATGTGTCTCTATGTGATGTATGTGTCTCTATATATGTCTCTATGTGTCTCTATATCTCTATATGTCTCTATATGTGTCTATGTGATGTATGTGTCTCTATATGTCTCTATGTGTCTCTATGTGATGTATGTGTCTATATGTGTCTCTATGTGATATATGTGTCTCTATGTGCGTATCTATCTGTATGCGTCTGTGTGTCTTTGTGAGTGTGTCTGTGTGTCTGCGTGTCTGTATCTGTTTGTATCTGTGTGTGTCTGTGTGTGTGTATCTGTGTGTGTGTATCTGTGAGTGTCTGTATCTGTGTGTCTGTGTATGTGTGTCTGTGTATCTGTGTGTGTCTGTGTGTTTGTATCTGTGTGTCTGTGTATCTGTGAGTCTGTGTGTGTCTGTGTATGTGTCTGTGTGTATCTGTGTGTGTATCTGTGTGTGTGTCTGTGTGTGTGTATCTGTGAGTGTATGTGTGTGTCTGTGTGTCTGTGTATCTGTGTGTCTGTGTATCTGTGTGTCTGTGTATCTATGTGTATGTGTCTGTGTGTGTGTGTGTCTGTGTGTATCTGTGTATCTGTGTATCTGTGTGTCTGTGTATCTGTGTGTCTGTGTGTGTGTATCTGTGTGTCTGTGTGTGTGTATATGTGTGTGTGTCTGTGTGTGTGTATCTGTGTGTCTGTGTGTGTGTATATGTGTGTGTGTCTGTGTGTGTGTATATGTGTGTGTGTCTGTGTGTGTGTATCTGTGTGTCTGTGTGTGTGTATATGTGTGTGTGTCTGTGTGTGTGTATCTGTGAGTGTCTGTGTGTGTCTGTGTGTCTGTATCTCTGTGTGTGTGTGTATCTGTGTGTCTGTGTATGTGTCTGTGTGTGTCTGTCTGTGTGTATCTGTGTGTGTGTCTCTGTGTGTGTATCTGTGTGTCTGTATCTGTGTATGTGTCTGTGTATGTGCCTGTGTGTATCTGTGAGTGTCTGTGTATGTCTGTATGTCCGTGTGTGTCTGTGTGTGTGTATCTGTGTGTGTCTGTGTATGTCTGTGTATGTCTGTGTATGTCCGTGTATGTCTGTGAGTGTTTACTCCCACACATTGTCCTCCTCACCCCTCCCACCCCTCACTACAACACATGGAATTATCTCCATTATAAATTAAGATAGTCATCACCGTTAATTTCATACAAAGTGGCAGACCTTAATTATGTGGCCATGTGAAAATCTAAATACTATTTTTTTTGGTTGTAAAGGGGGAAAGGCCCAGCTCTACAGGGAACTTGTTCTCTGTTTAATCTCATGGTTCTAGCTATGATACTACTGTGTTAAAGGAGGTTAGGCCCATCTCTGGGGATAAGATATTGCCTCTTTTCTCTGTTTAATCTCATGGTTCTAGCTATGATACTACTGTGTTAAAGGAGGTTAGGCCCATCTCTGGGGATAAGATATTGCCTCTTTTCTCTGTTTAATCTCATGGTTCTAGCTATGATACTACTGTGTTAAAGGAGGTTAGGCCCATCTCTGGGGATAAGATATTACCTCTTTTCTCTGTTTAATCTCATGGTTCTAGCTATGATACTACTGTGTTAAAGGAGGTTAGGCCCATCTCTGGGGATAAGATATTACCTCTTTTCTCTGTTCAATCTCATGGTTCTAGCTATGATGCTACTGTGTTAAAGGAGGTTAGGCCCATCTCTGGGGATAAGATATTGCCTCTTTTCTCTGTTCAATCTCATGGTTCTAGCTATGATACTACTGTGTTAAAGGAGGTTAGGCCCATCTCTGGGGATAAGATATTACCTCTTTTCTCTGTTCAATCTCATGGTTCTAGCTATGATATTACTGAACAGAACCTAGCCAGGAACCTCCAAGAGAACTTTTGCAAAGCCAAACAAAACTTCTTTCGGGCCCAGTAGTTGGGAAACTCCTCTCACAATTCATGAGGGTTCATAAGTTAATCCTGGGAGGGTTGTGGGCGCAGAGTCCTCAAACACTCCTTCCAGCAGGTCCTGTCAAAGCTCACAGATTTTATCCAACCATCTTGCTCAGGGTGTAGCCCTGGGTCTTCTGCCAGTTGGTTTTGCCCATAAAATCTGTCCAGTGATTCTTTCCTGAGACATTCTAACCCCATGTCCATAGTATCAGATCTGTGATCTCTCAAATCTGTCCAGTGATTCTTTCCTGAGACATTCTAACCCCATGTCCATAGTATCAGATCTGTGATCTCTCAAATCTGTCCAGTGATTCTTTCCTGAGACATTCTAACCCCATGTCCATAGTATCAGATCTGTGATCTCTCAAATCTGAGCAGTGATTCTTTCCTGAGACATTCTAACCCCATGTCCATAGTATCAGATCTGTGATCTCTCAAATCTGAGCAGTGATTCTTTCCTGAGACATTCTAACCCCATGTCCATAGTATCAGATCTGTGATCTCTCAAATCTGAGCAGTGATTCTTTCCTGAGACATTCTAACCCCATGTCCATAGTATCAGATCTGTGATCTCTCAAATCTGTCCAGTGATTCTTTCCTGAGACATTCTAACCCCATGTCCATAGTATCAGATCTGTGATCTCTCAAATCTGAGCAGTGATTCTTTCCTGAGACATTCTAACCCCATGTCCATAGTATCAGATCTGTGATCTCTTAAATCTGAGCAGTGATTCTTTCCTGAGACATTCTAACCCCATGTCCATAGTATCAGAGCTGTGATCTCTCAAATCTGAGCAGTGATTCTTTCCTGAGACATTCTAACCCCATGTCCATAGTATCAGATATGTGATCTCTCAAATCTGAGCAGTGATTCTTTCCTGAGACATTCTAACCCCATGTCCATAGTATCAGATCTGTGATCTCTCAAATCTGAGCAGTGATTCTTTCCTGAGACATTCTAACCCCATGTCCTTAGTATCAGAGCTGTGATCTCTCAATACAGAGAAGTAGCAGCTCCACCTGGAGTCACTCTCTGATCTCCGAGCTATACACTCTATTGAGTAACATTACTCCAAAGACCTTTCGGAGGAATCCCATTTTAGCTGCTTGTATTCCCAAATGTATTCTTTCAGTCATTACCCAAGATTCATGACCATAGGTAAGGCTTGGCACAAATACTAAATTGAAGATTTTGTGTATGTGTGTGTGCGTGTGTGTGTGTGCATATGTGCATGTATGTGTGTGTGTGTGTCTCTGTGTGTGTGTCTCTATGTGTGTGTGTGTATGTATGTGTGTGCATGTGTGTGTGTGTGTGTGTGTATGTATGTGTGTGCATATGTGTGTGTGCATGTGTGTGAGTGCATGTGTGTGTGTATGTGTCCATATGTGTGTGTGTGTGTGTGTGTGTGTGTCTGTGTGCATGTGTGTGTGTGCATGTGTGTGTGTGTGTGTGTGTGAAAATGTTAAAAATGGACAGACAGAAATATAATATATAAATATAGTAAGAGACAGATTCGTGGATGTTATCCCACCATCTTGCTTGGGGTCAACCTATGGGTTAACCTCTGGGTCACCTGCTGGTTGGTTTTGCCCATAAAATCTGTCCAATATATAAAAGAATCTTAGAAGATTAGCGTGGGAAATCCTGTAATGAGTATAACTTAGTATGGGGGCAGGACTCCGCAGAGATGAACCATATTAGATAACCTATAAATAGATACGGGGCTAGTGGGATATGGGCCACACCATAGGGGAGACTGTAAGCTATTCCACATTCACATGCATGGACATATACACACAGACATAAGTACACACATATGTACACACACACATATGTACACACACACATACACTAACACACATATATATATATATAGACATACACATACGCACATAGGTCTACATGCACACACACACACACAGACAGACACATGCACACACACACACACAGACACATGCACACACACACACACAGACACATGCACACACATGTACATACATAGATACATGTACATATATAGACATACATATATACATATACACACATAGGCATATATACACATACACACTGGAGAAGAAAGATCTGGAAGCTGAAAGTCCCCTCAACCAGTAACAGATTTAAAGATATTTTACTCAACGCCTACGACAGTAAAGAAGAACAGATAGAGACATTTAACGTAGAAGAGAACTGGGAGTTCCTAAAAAATAACTTACTAGAGGCGACGGATGAGGTTTGTGGCTGGAGTAAGACCTCAAGCAGGAGGAGAGTGACTTGGTGGTGGAACAATAAGGTAGATGAAGCAGTCAAGGCCAAGAGACAGGCATGGAAAGAATGGAAGAACGGGGGGAGCAGGGTACATTACATAGAGACCAAGAGGGAAGCTAGGCGACAAGTATACTTAGCTAGGAGGGAAGCAGAGGATAGAAAATTCAAGCATGTTTTACAACGTGAGGACCAGAAACAGGAGGTATTCAAGATTGCGAGGCAGTGTGTCAGAGATAGTTGTGATGTCATTGGAGAGAAGTGTATCCGGAATGATAAAGGTGAGCTTGCCCTCACAAGTGCTGAGAAGAAAGATGCATGGAAGAGTCATTATGATAGATTACTAAATGAGGAGAATGCATGGGAAGAAGAGACCCTACCCCACGTAGACCCTATAGAGGGACCAGCAGTACAAGTCAGCGGCAGCGTAGTAAGTAAGGCAATCAGAGATATGAAGATAGGGAAGGCAACCGGTCCATCGGGTATAGCTGCCGAGATGCTGAAGGCATCTGGGTCTGTAGGTCACACTATAACCACACGTATCGTTAACCAGGTAATACTAGAGGGGGCCATACCAAAAGATTGGTGCAGTAGCATCATTGTCAACTGCTACAAAGGTAAAGGCGATGCACTAGATAGAGGAAACTATAGAGGTATAAAGTTGATGGACCAGGTCATGAAAGTAACAGAAAGAGTTATAGCACAGCTGATTAGGGACCGGGTGAATATAGACGAGATGCAATTTGGGTTTGTACCAGGGAAAGGCACCGCTGATGCGCTCTTCCTTGTGAGGCAATTACAGGAAAAGTACCTAGCTAAAAGTAAGCCACTCTACTTGGCATTTGTCGACCTTGAGAAAGCCTTTGACAGAGTTCCACGTGCAGTAATCTGGTGGGCTCTTAGAAAACTAGGAGTAGATGAATGGCTTGTGAAAGCGGTACAAGCCATGTATAGGGGAGCAGTCAGCAAAGTTAGGATTGGCAATGAGTATAGCGAGGAATTTAGCGTACAGGTTGGGGTCCACCAGGGCTCTGTTCTTAGCCCTCTCCTGTTCATCATAGTCCTGCAGGCAATAACGGAGGAGTTTAAGACCGGATGCCCATGGGAACTCCTGTATGCTGATGACCTCGCACTCATAGCTGAATCTATGGTAGAACTAGAGAATAAATTCCAAACCTGGAAGCAGGGACTAGAGAGAAAGGGCCTCAAAGTCAACATGACAAAGACTAAGGTCCTTATAAGTAGACGAGAAAACAGAACCCAGATCCCCTCAGGGAAATGGCCTTGCTCAGTATGTAGGAAAGGTGTAGGTAGGAACTCCATTCTTTGCCCCAAATGCAAACAATGGGTACACAAGAGATGTAGCGGGATCTCAGGAAGCTTAATTAAGAATGTAGGATTCACATGCAGCAGCTGTGCTGAAACAGCAAGCAAACAGCCACAGGAAACAAGTACCACCAATCTCTGGGAGGGCCCTGTAGAAACAGTAGACAGCTTCTGCTACCTAGGTGACCGAATTAGCAACGGAGGTGGGTGCTCAGAAAGTACAATAACTAGGGTAAGAACGGGATGGAAGAAGTTTAGGGAACTACTACCACTGCTAGCTGCAAAAGGCTTCTCCCTCAGAATGAAAGGCAGACTGTATGATGCGTGTATCCGAACAGCGATGTTGCATGGTAGTGAGACCTGGGCGCTGAAGGTGGAAGACTTACCTAGATTAGAGAGAAACGAAGCCTGCATGCTCCGATGGATGTGTAACAGTAATATACGTGAACGACAAAGCATAAATGAATTGAGAGAGAGACTGAGCATAAGAGGAATCAAATGCTGCGTGCAGGAGAGGCGGTTACGCTGGTATGGACATGTGATGCGTATGAAGGATGACAGCTGCATAAAAAGGTGCAGAGCACTAGAAGTTGATGGAAACCGCGGAGTGGGGAGACCCAAGATGACTTGGGATGAGGTGATAAAAGCCGACCTTACCCAACTACACCTCTCAAAGTCAATGACACACGACCGTGACTTCTGGCGTCACGCAGTAATACAGGGTACCCGACCTCCCATGGGTACATGCTGAAGCATATAAACAATATGCCCCCCCCCCACCGCAAGGTGGTCGTGGAGGTGCCACGGCAAAAAAGCACCCAGCCCACACTGTAAAGTGGACGTGTAGGCGCCACGAAAAAGCACCCAGCACTCACTGTAAATGAGGTTGGTGTTAGGAAGGGCATCCAGCTGTAGAAATCAAGCCAGATCAGTTCCTGTATGAGCAAGGCATGGTCAGCCGACCAGACACTGCCCACAACAGGACAACCCGTCTAACCCATGCTAGCGTGGAAGAACGGACGTAAAACGGTGATGATGATGATGATGATGACACACTACTTTAACAACATCTGGTGACCAGTTGAAGAATTTAAAAGATATCCTTTCTCTCTCTCTCTCTCTCTCTCTCTCTCTCTCTCTCTCTCTCTCTCTATCTCTCTCTCTCTCTCTCTCTCTCTAACCCATTAACAAAATTAGAATCAAATTTACGGTAGAGAGGTTAAAGTTTTTGTCTCCAAGACAACGACATTGGTGTCACTAAAACCACCACTGGTGTCACTAAAACCACCACTGGTGCCACTAAAACCACCACTGGTGCCACTAAAACCACCACTGGTGTCACTAAAACCACCACTGGTGTCACTAAAACCACCACTGGTGTCACTAAAACCACTACTGGTGTCACTAAAACCACCACTGGTGTCACTAAAACCACCACTGGTGTCACTAAAACCACCACTGATGTCACCAAAACTACCACTGATGTCACTAAAACCTCCACTGATGTCACTAAAACCACCACTGATGTCACTAAAACCACCACTGATGTTACCAAAACCTCCACTGATGTCACTAAAACCACCAATGATGTCACTAAAACCACCACTGGTGTCACTAAAACCACCAATGATGTCACTAAAACCACCACTGATGTCACTAAAACCACCAATGATGTCACTAAAACCACCACTGATGTCACTAAAACCACCACTGATGTCACTAAAACCACCAATGATGTCACTAAAACCACCACTGGTGTCACTAAAACCACCACTGATGTCACTAAAACCACCACTGGTGTCACTAAAACCACCACTGGTGTCACTAAAACCACCACTGATGTCACTAAAACCACCAATGGTGTCACTAAAACCACCACTGATGTCACTAAAACCACCATTGGTGTCACTAAAACCACCACTGGTGTCACTAAAACCACCACTGATGTCACTAAAACCACCAATGGTGTCACTAAAACCACCACTGATGTCACTAAAACCACCACTGATGTCACTAAAACCACCACTGATGTCACTAAAACCACCACTGGTGTCACTAAAACCACCACTGATGTCACTAAAACCACCACTGGTGTCACTAAAACCACCAATGATGTTACCAAAACCTCCACTGATGTCACTAAAACCACCAATGATGTCACTAAAACCACCAATGATGTCACTAAAACCACCACTGATGTCACTAAAACCACCAATGATGTCACTAAAACCACCACTGATGTCACTAAAACCACCACTGATGTCACTAAAACCACCAATGATGTCACTAAAACCACCACTGGTGTCACTAAAACCACCACTGATGTCACTAAAACCACCACTGGTGTCACTAAAACCACCACTGGTGTCACTAAAACCACCACTGATGTCACTAAAACCACCAATGGTGTCACTAAAACCACCACTGATGTCACTAAAACCACCATTGGTGTCACTAAAACCACCACTGGTGTCACTAAAACCACCACTGATGTCACTAAAACCACCAATGGTGTCACTAAAACCACCACTGATGTCACTAAAACCACCACTGATGTCACTAAAACCACCACTGATGTCACTAAAACCACCACTGGTGTCACTAAAACCACCACTGATGTCACTAAAACCACCACTGGTGTCACTAAAACAACCAATGATGTTACCAAAACCTCCACTGATGTCACTAAAACCACCAATGATGTCACTAAAACCACCAATGATGTCACTAAAACCACCACTGATGTCACTAAAACCACCAATGATGTCACTAAAACCACCACTGATGTCACTAAAACCACCACTGGTGTCACTAAAACCACCACTGGTGTCACTAAAACCACCAATGATGTCACTAAAACCACCACTGGTGTTACCAAAACCTCCACTGATGTCACTAAAACCACCAATGATGTCACTAAAACCACCAATGATGTCACTAAAACCACCACTGATGTCACTAAAACCACCAATGATGTCACTAAAACCACCACTGATGTCACTAAAACCACCAATGATGTCACTAAAACCACCACTGATGTCACTAAAACCACCACTGGTGTCACTAAAACCACCACTGGTGTCACTAAAACCACCACTGATGTCACTAAAACCACCACTGGTGTCACCAAAACCACCACTGATGTCACTAAAACCACCACTGATGTCACCAAAACCACCACTGATGTCCCTAAAACCACCACTGATGTCACCAAAACCACCAATGGTGTCACTAAAACCACCACTGATGTCACTAAAACCACCACTGGTGTCACTAAAACCACCACTGGTGTCACTAAAACCACCACTGGTGTCACTAAAACCACCACTGATGTCACTAAAACCACCACTGATGTCACTAAAACCACCACTGGTGTCCCTAAAAGCACCAATCATGTCACTAAAACCACCAATGGTGTCACTAAAACCACCACTGGTATCACTAAAACCACCACTGGTGTCACTAAAACCACCAATGATGTCACTAAAACCACTAAATATGTCCCTAAAACCACCACTGGTGTCACTAAAAACACCATTGATGTCACCAAAACCACCAATGGTGTCACTAAAACCACCACTGGTGTCACTAAAACCACCACTGGTGTCACTAAAACCACCACTGGTGTCACTAAAACCACCACTGGTGTCACTAAAACCACCACTGGTGTCACTAATACCACCACTGATGTCACTAAAACTACCACTGGTGTCACTAAAACCACCAATGATGTCACTAAAACCACTAAATATGTCCCTAAAACCACCACTGGTGTCACTAAAAACACCATTGATGTCACCAAAACCACCACTGGTGTCACTAAAACCACCACTGATGTCACTAAAACCACCAATGGTGTCACTAAAACCACCACTGGTGTCACTAAAACCACCAATGGTGTCACTAAAACCACCACTGGTGTCACTAAAACCACCAATGATGTCACTAAAACCACTAAATATGTCCCTAAAACCACGACTAGTGTTATTTAAGAAACACCATTAATGTTGTTATAAAATCATTGATGTTTTAAATTCCTAAAAATAGTTTTCACCCCCAAATGATAACAACCCAGGCTGTTTTTTTGTCCAATTACTAATTTAGATATGGGCTGTTGCAGTGTAAGTAGGTGGGTAAGTTTAGGTGTGTGGGTAGGTTTGTAGGAGGATGGGTAGGCTTGTAGGTGGGTGAGTAGGTTTTATTAAGCGGGCGTTATTACTATATGATTAATTTATTTAAGTGCATAATTGGAAACAGAACATTATTGTTATCATTGTTGTTGTTATCATCATCATCATCATCATCATCATCATCATCATCATCATCTTTATTATTATTATTATCATTATTAATATGTGGCGTCTCTGTGATTTTACTTCCAAGGTTTGTGAATTCGTCAACATTTTTCAAGGATGTACAACGTGGACTCGAACAAAGTCTCTTGAAAAGAAAATTGACAGAACTTACACAAGAGTGCTACGAGCTGCTCTGGAAATCTCCCGGAGACAACACCATATATGGAAGAACTTCTCTGTGGAAAATTTACCCTCGATATTTTACAAATGTCATCAGAGAAAGAAGAACCAGATTTGGTGACATTGTTGGCGAGCATGAGGGCAGTGGGTTGACAGTTATTGCTTCCCCCAAAATTGTTGGCCTTGTGGCTAAATCAGAAACCATCATTCCAATGTCAATAAAATAAAGGGCCAGAAATGAGAATGCGTCTCTATATAAGAAATCTACAAAGTTTCTTGACAAATGTTTCATACAAGGTTTGTCCTCGTCTCTAATTAAAATATGTTTGATTACACAATGGTTCATGAGGAGACATGTATGTACCACTGGTGGTGAAATCTCAAACAAATATATACCATCGAAACATGTATGTGTTTATGTGTGCATATATATATATATATATATATATATATATATATATGTACAAACCAAAGTATCGTCTTCAATGTCTTCCTCCGGTTACAACGTTTTTTGAAATATTTACTTCTGCGTTCACAGATTGATTTTTTTAGTTTCAGAAGATCCCGTTAAGGGTGAAAGCAGTGATTCTTTGCTTAAACCTTAATCTGTTATTTTAATAAATATTTGCTTTACGGTTCTTATATATTTGATATATATTTATCCTTATCGAGCCCTCTTTTAATTTTAGTCTTCAAATTTATTATTATTACTATATATATATATATATATATATATATATATATATATATATATATATATACATATATATATATTCATTTTCTTAAGGCTAAATAGTGAGTCTTGTTACTCTGGAGTTTTGTCTGCTTCTCATAGGGTCATCAGACGAGAACATACAAGATGACTACACACACACATATATATATATATATATATATATATATATATATATATATATATATACACACACATATATACACATGTATATACACACTACAGACAGACAAACATGTATGTATGCATGTATATATGCATGTGTGTGCATATATATATATAGTAATAATAATAAATTTGAAGACTAAAATCCAAAGAGGGCTCGATAAGGATAAATATATATCAAATATATAAGAACCGTAGAGCAAATATTATATATATAAATGTATATATACATGTATGTATACATACATGTATATAGTCACCAACATGCAGTCATATCTCTGCACTGTATATCTACACAGACGCCATATCAGCTACTCAGGTGTCAATGTCTACATGAGATACATATATGTCTGCTTAGAGACCCTACAAAATTCCTTTTATAGTAATGATAAAATATTTAAATGCGAGCTGCATATTGTAATGTATATGGAGTGGAGTTGAGCTTCACTTGATCACATGACACAACAGACACCCACATAAATAGAAACACATACACACATACATATATATACAAACAACAGACACACAAACACACAACTAACACATGCAGACAAAAT
Source organism: Eledone cirrhosa (assembly GCA_964016885.1). NCBI lineage: Eukaryota > Metazoa > Mollusca > Cephalopoda > Octopoda > Eledonidae > Eledone > Eledone cirrhosa. The sequence goes on from OZ024763.1 coordinate 4,960,401, forward strand.
TAAGTTCAGGCTGAAACCCTCCACCATATATATATATATATATATATATATATATATATATATATATATATATATATATATACATACATACATACATATATATATACATACATATATATATATATATATCATCATCATTTTTTCATCATCATCATCATCCTTTTACCTCCGCTTTTCCCTGCTTGCAAGGGTGGGACGGGAACTGATTCTGGCTTGATTTCTACAGCTGGATGCCCTTCCTAACACCAACCTCATTTACAGTGAGTGCTGGGTGTTTTTCTGCCGTGGCACCTCCACGACCACTTTGCAGTGGAATGATAGGGACCCCAGTCCTATCATCTCATTTCTACAGCTGAGTAAACTGGAGCAATGTGAAATAAAGTGTCTTGCTCAAGGAAACAACACATCACCCGGTCTGAGAATTGAACTCACAACCTTTCGATTGCAAGGCCAATGCTCTAACCACTAAGCCATGTGCCTCCATATATATATTAGGTGCCTCGACAAAAAATAAAAAAAAATACTCACAGTCCACGCTGTAATGTGGCCGTGTAGGTAACACGGTAAAAACCTCCCAGCTCCACACTGTAAATGTGGTTGGTGTTAGGAAGGGCATCCAGCCGTAGAAAGGCTGCCAGACAGTCCTATACGAGCGAGACACAGTCGCCTGACCAACCTTGCCTCAAGTGGCACAACTCCCATCGAACCCATGCTAGTGTGGAAGATGGATGTTAAACGATGATGATGATGATGATGATACACATACATGCATATATATATATAGATAATATATACATATATGCATAATTATAAAACCTATGTATATATATGCATATATATATGAATGTATGTATGTATATACATACATACATGCATATATACATACACATACATACACAATTTTTGGGACATTGGTCTATGCTTTGTTGTATTCTACAACAATTTCCATATTTTAGTTCCAATCCTGACGATGGTGTACTTTAACCTAATGCACCAGATAAGTATTCTGTTAAGACCCCAATGGAAATCAACACTGATTTCTTCACCAAAAGCCTAATACAGGATTTATTTATGGACCGCAGCCTATGATTTTGTTTTTCAACCTAGATAGATTGCGTCCGTTTATTACAAACCAGATCAGAATAAAAGTTTGTTGTCGACAACAAACTTTTGAACCACTTTGATTAAATTTTAGCACTTAGATAGAAAAATATATCAAAATATATCACAAAACAACGTTTTTCCTCTGCCTGGTAGATAAATAGCTAAATATATAAATATATAAATATATAAATGTATAAACAGGCATACAAACAGAGAGACTTGTTTGATAGATAAGTAATTATGTTGGAATTGGAATGTATGGGCAGTGGGGTGGGGCAGAAATGGAGGGGAAGCTAAGATTAGTGAAATTTATGTGTCAGTATCTTAACAAACCAGATGGAGTTTTGCAGTCAGAAGTTATATCATTGCTTTCACCACTCTCAGAATCTTTCTACTGCATAATATATATTACACACACTCAGAGGCATAGCTAGGGAAGATAGCACCTATAGCAAGCAGTTAAATTGTGTACCTTCCCAAACATTTGACACTCATCTTTCAGATTATTGACACATAGTGCTGGGCCCATGGTACCATATGACGACAAGTGCAGAGAGATCTCCAGATATAAAGCAATGCCTGTGCCGTGAAGCTTTTATAGTGAGCAAAGGCACTGCACAAAGCCAGTCCCACTTTCTTAACCAAGATGATATTTACCAAAAAGAAGAACAAGTCAACAACATTGGATACCATCAGGGTTGCAGGTGTTATATCAGAGTTTTCCTTCTCCTAGAATTCTGCCTTGACGAAGGCTAAGGGGTCATCTCTCCCGGTGATTTTGGATGGCCATTGACTCTTAAGAGCTCCTTTGCCCTTTGACAGGTTCTGTTTTTAGTCCAGCAGGATGTCCAAAGTCACCCTCCTCACCAAGAAACCTTGATGGGGTTGCCAGTTTAGTCGCCAACGACCCGACCATGAGGCAGGTTGTACTGGGATACATGTTACCAGTAGCACCAACTGATGACCTGACATAATATATATATATATATACACACACTTATACATACTTATATATGTATACATATATATATGTATATCTATCTATATACATAAATATATATATAATGAGAATCTGCACATGTCACCAGTTGACAAATACCAGCTGTCATTAAAGAAAAAAGGAAATGAATAATGGTTACACATATATTTATATAAACTATATATCCAGCCACACTGGTGTGTATACATATATATATATATATATATATATAGATCAAACACATAGATGTTGCATAAATGTCTCTTTTCTTTCTTTCCCTCTCTCTCATAATAACACCCGTGTGAATCTACACACACATACACAGATATGATTGTGTAGGTGTCTACCCCCACTCCACGATTAATATGCGTGTGTATGTGTATATACACATAAATTTATATATGTGTGTAAATATATATATATATATATTAATAGTAATAATAATAAATTTGAAGACTAAAATCCAAAGAGGGCTCGATAAGGATAAATATATATGTCAAATATATAAGAACCCTAGAGCAAATATTTATTAAAGTAACAGATTAAAGTTTAAGCAAAGAATCGCTGCTTTCACCCTTTACGGGATCTTCAGAAGATCCCATTAAAGGTGAAAGCAGCGATTCTTTGCTTAAACTTTAATCTTTTATTTTAATAAATATATATATTAATATATATATATATATATATGTGTGTGTGTGTATATATATATATATATCTTAAACACGCTGTGACTTCTCTCTCCCACGTGTAGCTGGACGGTCGCTTTAAAAATTCTCTTAGTGTTGTCTGAAATGTATAGACTTACACATGCTGATGAACCTGGGTTATTTCATTTCTGTCAACAACTTGCTGGCAAAACAGATCACTTTGGATTTGTACGTGTGTTATATAGTTATAGAGGTATTTATTTACGCTTTAATTTATATTTTTAATTATCGTGTCTATACTCTGCCTTTCATAG
>OZ024763.1:4978444-4983444 GCA_964016885.1 Eledone cirrhosa
AGAATGTTACCCTCATTCTGTCTGAGAATTATATTAACACTTTTCCTTATCACACTTATACTGCCTAATGTTGGCTTATATGATTTTCAATTAATTTTGAAAATAATCTGAATTTCTCATTATTAACCCTTTAGCATTTAAACCAGCCATATCCGGCCAGAATCCTCTCCCCTCTTTCTGTTCAATCTGACTGTAACTGGCCCCTGTAAAGTAAATAATATCAAAATTTCATAGATCCAATATTATGTGAGGAAATTATGTGAGGTAAAGCCTTTACTGTGAAAATACAATAGTATATATAGAGTAATGTAAATATTATGTGAGATATTATGTGAGATAAAGCCTTTACTGTGAAAATACAATAGTATATATAGAGTAATGTAAATGTTATGTGAGATATTATGTGAGGTAAAGTCTTTACTGTGAAAATACAATAGTATATATAGAGTAATGTAAATGTTATGTGAGATATTATGTGAAGTAAAGCCTTTACTGTGAAAATACAATAGTATATATAGAGTAATGTAAATGTTATGTGAGATATTATGTGAGGTAAAGTCTTTACTGTGAAAATACAATAGTATATATAGAGTAATGTAAATGTTATGTGAGGTATTATGTGAGGTAAAGCCTTTACTGTGAAAATACAATAGTATATATAGAGTAATGTAAATGTTATGTGAGATATTATGTGAGGTAAAGCCTTTACTGTGAAAATACAATAGTATATATAGAGTAATGTAAATGTTATGTGAGATATTATGTGAGGTAAAGCCTTTACTGTGAAAATACAATAGTATAGAGTAATGTAAATGTTATGTGAGGTACTATGTGAGGTAAAGCCTCTTGTCTGATGATCCTGTGAGTACAGGTGAAACACCAGAGTAAAAAGACTCACTACGTCATAATAAATGAATATTTAAATTCTACTTTGGAATTGAATTCTCTTTTCTCTTGTTCGTCAACCATATAAGGGTAAAAATTAAATATATACATTTACAAACACACACACATAATCGACACATAATCAACACTTGTATATTTCATCTACCTGTTACCCACCTTGTGGATTGTCTCTCTGTTGAACACTGGCCACTGGTCTCTGTCCTCTGAGACATTATATATCATCTACCTGTCACCCACCTTGTGGATTGTCTCTCTGTTGAACACTGGCCACTGGTCTCTGTCCTCTGAGTCATCTTTGCCCATCGTTGTCTTTGTCAGCATTTTAGCTGCTTTAATGGCTGCTGTAGCGATGAGTTTTCTCATTTTTATATATATTCAATCAAATACATTCTCACTTCATCTCGATCAGAGACAACATTGTTTTAATATTAAGATATATATGGAGGCACATGGCTTAGTGGTTAGAGCATTGGCCTTGCAATCAAAAGGTTGTGAGTTCAATTCTCAGACACTTTATTTCACATTGCTCCAGTTTACTCAGCTGTAGAAATGAGATGATAGGGACTGGGGTCCCTATCATTCCACTGCAAAGTGGTCGTGGAGGTGCCACGGCAAAAAAGCACCCAGCACTCACTGTAAATGAGGTTGGTGTTAGGAAGGGCATCCAGCTGTAGAAATCAAGCCAGAATCAGTTCCCGTCCCACCCTTGCAAGCAGGGAAAAGCGGACGTAAAATGAAATGATGATGATGATGATGATATTTCACAGCATTTGGGGAAAAAAAAATGATGTATATGTTGTTGTTAGATACGCAAAGTTATGTGATGTGACATTTATTGTAAAATTGAATTAAAGTGTTAACAAATTTGCTGAAAAGGCTCCAATTTTTTAAGTTTTACTCAACACAAAGTTTGGTCTAACCTTATAAAGTGACAACCCATCTAACCCATACATGCATGGAAAATAGACACATAAAACACACAGACACACCCACATAAAACATGCAGACACACACACACACTACCAAAAATATTTAACGGCTCATTATCATTACAATGACAAGAAATAGTGTCTGGGTTGAAGAGAAACAATATATTCTGATATATATATAGGGAGAGACAGAGGTAGAGAGACAGAGGTAGAGAGAGGGAGGTAGAGAGACAGAGGTAGAGAGAGAGAGGTAGAGATGTAGAGAGAGAGAGAGAGAGAGAGAGAGAGAGAGATGTAGAGAGAGAGAGAGAGAGGTCTGCTTCTTATTAGAAAAAATTTTTTTTCTTTTTCCAAAGGAAAATAAAATATGTGGAAATGTTCTTAAAATAACAGAAACGTCACAATAACAGTTGTTGTTGTTGCTACTGTTGTTGTTGTTGCTACTACTGTTGTTGTTGTTGTTGTTGTTGTTGTAAAGTTGGTGGGAAAACCTGTGGATAATTGTTGTATAGACTGTTATAGGAGGTATTTTTAGATTAGGAGGCTATATATATATATATATATATATACATATATATATGTGTGTGTGTGTAATGTATGTATACATATACATGTATATATATATCATATATATATTTATATATGGTATATATATATATATATATATATTTTTTTTTTTATTTTATAGAAGGAGCTTCTACAGGACTAGTACTGTTTCATTCAGATGAAATGCTTCCTGAAGATTTCATCTGAATGAAACAGTACTAGTCCTGTAGAAGCTCCTTCTATAAAATAAAAAAATTTTACTCTGCCATGTATTGAGTACCTTACTTACTGTGGTTATCCCTGACTCAACCCGGGACCTACGTATATATATATATATATATATGTATATCCATAATCTATGTATATGTGTATATATGTTTGTATATGTATGCATGTATATGTATGCATATATATATATGTATATATATATATATGTATATATATATATATATACACACACACTTTTACACATATACATATACACATATATATATATATGTATATACATATATATATATACATACATATATATGTGTGTATGTATATGTGTAAAAGTGTGTGTGTATATATATATATATATATATATATATACACACACATATATATATATATATATATGTAGATATATATATGTGTGAATGTATATATAAACCTAGATAAAATTAACAAAAAAAACAAAACTGAAGTTTTTGAATTTTGTGTCAAAATTTATATATTTTTTGTTTTAAACTAAATTTTGTCAAAAGTTTAAATTACAATTTCAGGTTTGAAAAAATTTTTATCAAATTATTTTTTTCATTTTTTTTTCTTGATTTTGTTGTCATCATCATCATCGTTGTCATCATCATCAACGCCCCTTCCCAGTTTCCAAGACTGTCCACCTCCAACTTACAGTTACCACCACCACCACCACCAAGTTACTTACCACCCCTCCACTGCACCACCAGCACCACCACACCACAACCACCACCACCACCACCACCACTACCTCGACTGCACTGTCCACCAGCACCACAACGACCACACCACCACGACCACACCACCACCACCTCCAAGTTACCCCCCCCCCCCCCCTACCCCCAGCCCCCCACCCCACGCACACACTGCACCATCCACCACCACCACCACCACCACCACCAACACCACCACCGCAACCATCTGCCTCCAACCCAACCTCCAAGTTACCTTCACCCCCACTGAACCATCCACAACCACCACCACCACCACCACCACCACCACCACCACCACCACCACATGCCCCCCCCCAATCTCCAAGTTACCTTCACCCCCACTGCACCATCCACAACCACCACCACCACCACCACCAGCTGCCCCCCTCCAAGTTACCCCCACCACCACTGCACCATCCACAACCACAACCACCACCGCCAGCACCACCACCACCATCCTCCCCCCACCAAGTTACCCCCCCCCCCCCACCCCACCACTGCACCATCCACCACTACCTCCCAGTAACCAAACAACAGTATATTAGTATCAAATTATTCAGTACATTACAATAAGCCGTTAGAAAGACTGTAGAGCTGTAGAGGTGACGTCACAGTCGCTGCTGTTGTGTTAGTCTATCTCTAGAGGTGACGTCACAGTCGCTGCTGCTGTGTTAGTCTATCTCTAGAGGTGACGTCACAGGCGCTGCTGTTGTGTTAGTCTATCTCTAGAGGTGACGTCACAGGCGCTGCTGCTGTGTTAGTCTAACTCTAGAGGTGACGTCACAGTCGCTGCTGCTGTGTTAGTCTAACTCTAGAGGTGACGTCACAGTCGCTGCTGCTGTGTTAGTCTAACTCTAGAGGTGACGTCACAGTCGCTGCTGCTGTGTTAGTCTAACTCTAGAGGTGACGTCACAGTCGCTGCTGCTGTGTTAGTCTATCTCTAGAGGTGACGTCACAGTCGCTGCTGCTGTGTTAGTCTAACTCTAGAGGTGACGTCACAGGCGCTGCTGTTGTGTTAGTCTATCTCTAGAGGTGACCTTACAGGCGCTGCTGCTGTGTTAGTCTATCTCTAGAGGTGACGTCACAGTCGCTGCTGCTGTGTTAGTCTATCTCTAGAGGTGACGTCACAGTCGCTGCTGCTGTGTTAGTCTATCTCTAGAGGTGACGTCACAGTCGCTGCTGCTGTGTTAGTCTATCTCTAGAGGTGACGTCACAGTCGCTGCTGCTGTGTTAGTCTATCTCTAGAGGTGACGTCACAGTCGCTGCTGCTGTGTTAGTCTATCTCTAGAGGTGACGTCACAGTCGCTGCTGCTGTGTTAGTCTATCTCTAGAGGTGACGTCACAGGCGCTGCTGTTGTGTTAGTCTATCTCTAGAGGTGACGTCACAGGCGCTGCTGCTGTGTTAGTCTATCTCTAGAGGTGACGTCACAGTCGCTGCTGCTGTGTTAGTCTATCTCTAGAGGTGACGTCACAGGCGCTGCTGTTGTGTTAGTATCTCTAGAGGTGACGTCACAGGCGCTGCTGTTGTGTTAGTATCTCTAGAGGTGACGTCACAGGCGCTGCTACTGTGTTAGTCTATCTCTAGAGGTGACGTCACAGTCGCTGCTGCTGTGTTAGTCTATCTCTAGAGGTGACGTCACAGGCGCTGCTGCTGTGTTAGTCTATCTCT
>OZ024763.1:4990944-4993444 GCA_964016885.1 Eledone cirrhosa
CCTTGACAAAGGCTAAGGGGTCATCTCTCCCGGTGATTTTGGATGGCTATTGACTCTTAAGAGCTCCCTTGCCCTTTGACAGGTTTTGTTTTTAGTCCTGCAGGATGTCCAAAGTCACCCTCCTCACCAAGAAACCTTGGTGGGGTTGCCAGTTTAGTCGCCAACGACCCGACCATGAGACAGGTATACATACATACATGCATACATACATACTTACATATATACATACTTACATATATACATACTTACATATATACTTACATATATGCATACATACATACATACTTACATATATACATACATACATACATACATACATACATACATACTTACATATATACATACATGCATGCATACATACATACATACATACATACATACATACATACATACATACATACATACATACATACATACATACATGGATACATACATAGATGCATGCACCAGAAAATGCAATCTTACGTTGTTGCTTTAAGCTACGTAATTGCAATGTAATGCATCTTGGCAGCTTTTTTTTAAAAAAAAAAGCCCTGCTAAATGTGCACCCGTAATACGTCTGCACATCGGCACTAAAGTATTCACAGATGTTTCTAGTAATAATATCTGGCAGATAAACAGGTAGATAGATAGGTAAGTAGGTAGATAGATAGACAGGTAGAGACATAGGAGGATAGATAGATAGATAAATAGGTAGGTAGATAGATAGATAGATAGATAGATAGATAGATAGATAGATATGTTTCTTTATTAGCCACAGGGGCACAAAAGAAGGGGACAAATACAAAGGGGGAAGTTTACAGACAATAAAAACGTGTAAAATGTTATCACAAATGCAATTTAAAAAGTTAGTCGATTTTCCCCAATAGGGGGAGACAGTTCATATGGGTAACACATACCCCCGAAAAATTGTGCAACCCTCATCTCCAGGAGTACGAAGAGTTTGTACTCTTTTCTTCTCCTCCTCCTTTTCCTCAACCTACAGGCTGATATAGAGAGAAGGCCCATTCACTCGGACCATTCTCGGCACTTTCACCCACCTTTCATAAAACTTGCTGGGGTGCAGCACCTCTCTCTCCATCCTGATTCTTCTTCCAAAGTGGTATTTGAAATAAAGAATCAGTTGTTGATAGATAGATAGATAGATAGAGAGAGAGATAGGTAGATAGGTAGATAGACAGGTAGATAAGATATAAACATAGATACATTGATATAGATAGATAGATAGAGACGTATATATATATATAGATATAAATAGAGACTTAAATAGATAAATAGATAGATAGATAGATAGATGGATGCATAGAAAGGTAGATAGGCAGGTAAATACATAAATAGATACATAGACATAGATAGATAGATGGACAGATAGATTGATAGATAAAGAGATATAGACATCAGGGACGGTGGAACTGGAGAGTGGAGGGGGCGGGTGGGGGTGGGGGGCATTTCCCCACCCCAATAATTATATATTTTCTCCCCAAACTACCCAAACATACCTCTATTTGTATATGCGCTACAATTAATGTACATGCTATGTAGAGAGCGAGAGGGGGAGAGTTTCGTGTAGTAGATATAGAGAGGGGGAGAGTTTCGTGTTAATTGATATAGAGAGGGGGATTGGGAGAGTACATGCCTTAGACCGAACGTTCTGTTTAAGGCTTGCACTCTGGCGTGTTTTTATCTCTGAGTATTCCTCTGAAGGAATAATTATTCCACTGATGGTAAATTTCGTTCGCTGTTTGATTGGACTATCTTCCAGCAACGTCATTGAAAACCATAACGTTTCTTCTCTGAAGATTCTATGAAAATATTCTTTATAATAATTGTTTTTACTTTTGACACAAGGCCAGCAATTATCTCAGTACATTACTGGTACTTTATTTTATCGACCCCGTAAGGATGAAAGGCAAAGTTAACCTCGACGGGATTTGCATACGTACACACATACATTTATAGGACAGTTATACTGGTATTGCTTAGATGAAACACTGTGTAGGGAGTAAATTTTGTTTTTGAATGTATTACCTTCGCGTGTGTGTGTGTGTGTGTGTGCGTGTGTGTATTGGAAAATGTGTGAAATCCTTGGCACAATTAGCAATATTTGAAAAAAGGAAAAGAATGACTTCACTTGTTGTTCTAAACAATTTGATTTCATATTATAATATTATAAAATTAAATCAAATTGTTTAGAACTACAAGTGAAGTCATTCTTTTCCCTTTTACAAATATATATATATATATATATATATGATAATAATTATGGCTGCGCGTTGCAAATGGTGGTGCATATGAAAAAGTAAGTCCTTCATCAGTGACCCTCCAACCGTCCCAGGCATTTCATCGCTTTAAGGGCCATATGACTCAGGTTGGTGCGAACAACGGTTAAAAAAAGTCGTTGGGACACGTAAATAAAGGGGACGTTAGGGTAACAAACAAAATGGTTTAAGCAACGGAAAGTGAGAAGAATATATATATATATATATATATATATATATAT
>OZ024763.1:5023444-5025944 GCA_964016885.1 Eledone cirrhosa
CTTATTGAATCCTCATCAGATTTTAGTTTTCGTAATTATTATTATTGGTGAATTGACAGTATCGATAGAGGGTTGGACGCCATGCTTTCTAGCATAGTTACGTCCCTTTACAGTCTGAGTTCAAATCCCGCCTAGGTTAACTTTGCCTTTCATCCTTACGGGGGTCGATAAAATAAAAAAAAGTACCAATAATGCACTGGGTTATTGCTGGCCTTGTGCCTAAAGTAGAAACAATTATTATTATTATATATATAAATATACATACATACATACACACACACATATATATATATATATATAAACATACATACACACACATATATATATAAGTTTATCCCAGGTTCAATCGGGGGTAACCACAGTAAGTAAGGAACTCAATACGTAAACATTATTACATGATGCTTGTATATATATATATATATATATATATATATATATATATATATATATATATATACAAGCATCATGTCATTTTTACAGTTCTAAAGCTTCATGAATAAATCTAACACTACATATTTTCAAAAAATTTTTTGCTGGGTATTCCGACCATTGAGTTCAGGCGTTTCCGGTGGGAAATTATTGCATTTCTAATTGCAAGGAACTTGTCAAACTGTTTACCGTAAAAAACAGTCAGTTTGTGTTAATAAAAGTAAAATCCCCCAGGGAATTAAAGTTTATATCACGGTTTAGATTTTAGACTTAATACTCTTAGTTTTTTACAGTTATTCTATATAACACAAAATATGAAACGTTAAAATGAGAGGGTCCAAAGTATGTATGCATGTATATATATATATATATATATATATATATATTAAAATAACAGACTAAAGTTTAAGCAAAGAATCGCTGCTTTCACCCTTAACGGGATCTTCTGAAACTAACCAGAAGATCCCGTTAAGGGTGAAAGCAGCGATTCTTTGCTTAAACTTTAATCTGTTATTTTAATAAATATTTGCTCTACGGTTCTTATATATTTGATATATATTTATCCTTATCGAGCCCTCTTTGGATTTTAGTCTTCAAATTTATTATTATTACTATATATATATATATATATATATATATATATATATATATATATATATATATATATATTTACATATATATATATATTTGTAAATGTATGTATATATATATATATATATATATATATATATGTGTAAATGTATGTATATATATATAGGAAAATGCATGTATTTATATATATATATATACATATATATATACATATATATATATATACATATATATATATATGTAAATGAATATATATATATATACATACATTTATGTATATATTTATGTGTGTAATATTCTGGTCTTTCTTTCCTCTGTTGGGGATTTTTTCCTGTACCCAACTGTTGCAGCGGCGCCAGACCTCTCAGATGTATGGCGTTTGTCGGTGCCTTGTTAATTATATATCCTTTTTCTCCCCCAGCCCTAGAGATCACACATGTTACAAGATAAATGGTTAACACGCTGGCATCAAATAGACAACACATGGAGGTCACATTTACACTACTTTCAGAATGGAACAGTAAAGCGTCACATATTTCTTAACCCAGGTTAAACACATCTACACAAATGTTAAATATAATCATATTATTACCCGCGGTTAACTTTGCCTTTCATCCTTACGGGGTCGGTCGAGAAAATAAAGTACCAGTAATGCACTGGGGTAATTGCTGGCCTTGTGCCAAAAGTAGAAACAATTATTACCATCAGGCAGTAGATTGACAGTATTGGTAGAGCGTCGGACACCATGTCCTGCAGCCTAGAGTTACGGTCCTTTACGTTCTGAGTTCAAAACCCGCTGAGGTGAGCTTTGCCTTTCATTCTCCTAGGGTCGATAAAATAAAGTACCAGTAATACATTGATGGGGTCAGTTTCATCGACATTCAAATCGCTGGCTTCGTGCCCAGATCAGAAACCCCTTTTTAAGGTCGGTGGCTTGGTAGTATCGGCAGAGTGTTGGACAACATTCTTTGTGGCATAGTGTTACGTCTCTTTACGTTCTAAGTTCAAATCCCACCGAGGTCAACTTTGCCTTTCATCTATTCGATATAATATATATACATATATATATATATATATATATATATATATATATATATATATATATATATATATATATATATATATATATAGGAAAATGTTTAACCCCGACGGCAGAGCTCAAGCCGTTTCGACGGCTATTTCTGGACGCCCACTCTACTACCCTAAGTATTGAGTACTCTGGTCCGTTATGGTCCATCTGGTTCCTTACCACACTTCCTTCGTTATATATGGCTATCATCGAAATATATATAGCAGTAAATAAAGGATTATGAGTTCATGCAATTGACTTATGTTTCGTCACTATATATATATATATATGTATATATATATATATATACGCACATACAAGAGGGTCGGCTAAAAAGTTCATAGGCTGATAATGAAGGAGTGAGGCTAGAGCTGCATTAATTTCAACTCTTCTTATTAATAACTGAAGTGT
>OZ024763.1:5045944-5048444 GCA_964016885.1 Eledone cirrhosa
TATATATATAAATATATACATAAATATATATATATATAATATATATATATATATATATATAAATATATATATATATATATATATAAATATATATATATATATATATATATATATATAAATATATATATATATATATATAAATATATATATATATATATATATATATATATATAAATATATATATATATATATATATATATATATATATATATATATATATATACACCCATCTATCTATCTATCTTTCTTTCTCTGTATTTATCTGTCTGTCTGTCAACATATCTGAGTTTAAAAGAAAGAGAAAACAAAACAAACAAAAGACAACGTAACACAAAATAAAACAAAACAAGTGGGTGATATCATTAGCATTAAACAAAGATACATTTAGAAAGGAGAAGACAGAATGGCGGAAAGAAAAATAATGTGAGCGCGCATGCGTGGTCTTCATGTACTGGGAAGGAGACACAGAACGACAGAGAACAGTCAAATAAATAAATAGATTTAAAAAAAATCTGTTCGTTACATCTGGAAAATATTATTTTATGAAAACAGCAATGGATGATGGGTGGGACCAACTTAGAGATGGTGATTTTAGTGACTTCTGCAAGATGGAATATAATTTACTTGCTGATGTTGAGAGATCACAGCTCTGTTATTATGGACATGAGGTTAGTGGTTAGAATGTTTCAAGAAAGAATCGCTGGATAGATTTTTACGGAGAAAACCAACCGACAGAAGGCCCAGGGGTAGACAACGAGCAAGATGGACCTTTGATATTACTTACATGTAGTTAGAATGTCTCAGGAAAGAATCGCTGAGCAAATTTTTACAGACAAAACCAACCGTCAGGAAACCTTTGTCTTTCATTCTTACCGGGTCGATAAAATAAAGTACCAGCAACACACTGGGGTTGATTTAATCGACTTTCCCCTACTCCCTGAAAATTGTTGGCCTTGTATCTAAATCTGAAACTATTAATCGCACAATAAGGGTGGTAGAGCGTCGGACAAAATGCTTTGTGGTATTTAGTTACGATATTTAACCTTCTGAGTTCAAATCCCCCCGAGGTCAACTTTGATTTCATCATTCTCAGGGTCGATAAAATATAGAAGCAGTTAAGTAATGGGTGGATATATTTGTTATTAAGAATTTTTCCTTGTTTTTCTCCTCTCAGTTGGCGTCCGTTTGACTGAGACCATCTCAACCGGACCGGACCGGACTAGGCAGTTGGCCGATCTGTAGCACGTTGGTACGTGATGAGGCTTGCGAGACCACCCATATTGGATTCTAGGGAAAGGACGCTAGGATTTAATTTAACCCATTATAATTTAAACCGGCCATATCCACCAGAATTCTTTCACCTCTTTCTGTTCAAACCAGTCGTAACTGGCCACTCATACTGATGTTAAAGTATTGTTCTCAAAATAAATAAAATCAAAATCTCATAGCTTCGATACTATGTGAGATAATTATGTGAGGTAAAACCTTTACCATCAAACTATGATTCTATATATAGAGTAATATGAATGCTAACTGGTTAATTAGATTTTAGGAAAGAGCTATGCAAGACACACACACATATAATATGTCTCGTCATCTAACAAGTAACGAATCAACGAGATTGCCCTCACTCCCAGCACATCAAACAACAACAAGAGCAACAATTACTGGCTTTGTGCCAAAGTTATAAAGAATTATTCATCATTCACGCAATAAGATTGTCAACAAGGCATCAAACTGACAACTTCGTGCATCTATAAACAAAAGGTTTATTATTTTCTCATGTAGATTCTTCCCTCTTTCATAACCTTATTTTCAATTTTTATAGATTTATTTTCCTCGCTTCGTAGAATACTTCTACAAAAGAAAATAAAGATAAAAATATAGTGCAATATATATATACTGTCTCTCTCTCTCTCTCTCTCTCTCTCTCTCTCTCTCTCTCTCTCTCACTCTCTCTCTCTATACACACACACACACATATATATATAGATATAGGAAAATGTTTAACCTCGACGGCAGAGCTCAAGCCGTTTCGACGGCTATTTCTGGACTACAGAAACGGCTTGAGCTCTGCCGTTGGGGATAAACATTTTCCTATTACCCACTCTACTACTCCAAGTATTGAATACTCTGGTGCGTTATGGTCCAACTGGTTCCTTACCACACCTCCTTCGTTATATATATACTCTCAAGAGCGTGAAACTAATAAACCTTTGTTTGTACTGCCTCTCTGTTTTCGTTCCCGTTCCAGTTTTCACTATATATATATATATATATATATATATATATATATATATATATATATATATATATATATATATATATATAGAGAGAGAGAGAGAGAGATTTAAGTGGATCGTGAAATAAGAAAATTGTGTAACATTGAAAATAATAGAAAATCTAATCCGTATAACAAGAGCCAGGAAAATAAACCTGACATTGAATTGAGACTGAGCGGAGGTTGAATAAAATAGAATTATGAGTTTACGGGAAACAC
>OZ024763.1:5068444-5070944 GCA_964016885.1 Eledone cirrhosa
ACAGGCGAAGCAAATATACAATCATTTCTCTTACACACACGCACAATATATATATATATATATATTGTGTGTGTGTGTGTGTGTGTGTGTCGTGTATATATATATATATATATATATATATATATATATATATATATATATATATATATACGTGCTGCTGTACGGCTTTGAGACTTGGACACTGACCAAGAAACTCACTCAGATGGTGGATGGGTGCTACACGAGAATGCTGAGGATGGCTCTGAACATTAATCAGTATACACTGAGGATGAAGAATTCAGAGATGTACGGGAGCCTCTCAAAAGTCAGCTCGAGAGTGACACAGAGGAGACTGAGGTTAGCTGGACATGCTCACCGACATCCAGAGTTGACACTGCACTCAGTCTTCCTGTGGAAGCCCCTGCATGGACACACTGGAAGAGTAAGACCGAAGTTAACATGTGTTGATGCCCTAAGGACAGACACTGGTCTGATGGAGACGCAAGCCATGGCTGACAATATGAGTGAACATTTATTTAAACTTCAATACCGGAGTCCTGTTTATGTTTAAGCACGACACGGCAAGGTACAGTACGGATAAAAAGAGAGAAATCAGCGATGAAAGTTCACCTCAGCTTGAACCTGTTTATTTCGTCATTGTCAGGCCGAACCCCCTCTTCAAAGTGAAACATAAAAACAAAAATCGACCCCCCCCCCCAGAAAACTCTCCCCCCAAACCAAAATAAAACTGGGATATGAAAACATAGAAGATAAGGGAAGGAACAAATGTATTAAATGTCGACATCTAAGACGGCAGATGATAGTTTAGGTTGGATCTTCAGGTGAATCAACGGCTCAACACAAACCTCTCTTTTCTTCTGGACGACGACGGCGACGACAACAACCACGACAGCAGCAGCAGCGACAGCAACAACAACAACAACAGCAACAACAACAACAGCAGCAACAACAGCAGCAACAACAACAGCAGCAACAACAGCAACAACGACAACAACAACAACAAAAACAACAGCAACAACAACAACAGCAACAACAATAGCAACAACGACGACAACAACAACATCAACAACAACAAGAAACAATAAAAAGTATACTAAAAACATAGAAACAAAATGGAGACTGTTTCTGTTGTCAATTTCGTTTTACCTAGTATTAGTAATTTAATATCAACTATTCACTTCTCTCCAACACCACCTCCTTTTACCCCCTCTTTCCATACATCATTCTCTGTCTCTTCCTCTCTTTCTCTCCAACTCCCCCTCTTCTACTTGGTCCCTTCCCCCTCTCTCTATCTATCTAATACCCTCTCTCCCTCCTAAAACCATCTCTCTCATCTATCCATCTATTTAACTATATATCTTCCTCTCCTCATCCTCTCCTCCTCTCTCTATCCTTCTCTCTCTCCCCCCTCTCTCTCTGTCACTCTAAACCAGAGATAAGCCTCTACAATATTCTATAGTTTATCAGACAAGGTCCAGTACACTTGCATCTATCTGTAACAATCAGAAATCACAAATGTCGTGAGGGAGTCCCTGAGTTGGTGTGGTGTCGTGAGGGAGTCCTTGAGTTGGTGTGGTGGTGGGAGGGGGTCCCTGAGTTGGTGTGGTGGTGTGAGGGAGTCTCTGAGTTGGTGTGGTGGTGTGAGGGGCTCCCTGAGTTGGTGTGGTGGTGTGAGGGGGTCCCTGGGATGGCGTGGTGGTGTGAGGGGGGTCCATGAGTTGGTGTGGTGGTGTGAGGGGGGTCCTTGAGTTGGTGTGGTGGTGTGAGGGGGTCCCTGAGTTGGTGTGGTGGTGTGAGGGGGTCCCTGAGTTGGTGTGGTGGTGTGACGGGGTCCCTGAGTTGGTGTGGTGGTGTGAGGGGGTCCTTGAGTTGGTGTAGTGGTGTGAGGGAGTCCCTGAGTTGGTGTGGTGGTGTGAGGGGGTCCCTGAGTTGGTGTAGTGGTGTGAGGGGGGGTCCCTGAGTTGGTGTAGTGGTGTGAGGGAGTCCCTGAGTTGGTGTGGTGGTGCGAGGGGGGGTCCCTGAGAAGGTCAAGCGAGCATAATTACACGACATACACCTATGGCATACCTCCACCTCCACCCCGAACCCTGACCCCAACTTTAATTCTTATCTCAACAGATGGTATGTATGTACACGCACACACACACACACATATATACACACATATATACATACATACACACATGTATATATACATATAGACACATATATATGATTTGCAAATTTTTTCTATGTTACACAGTGTCATTTTAAAACTTGCCTATGTATATATATACATACATACACACTCACATATATATATATATATATATACATACATACACACTCACACATATATATACATACATACATATATATATATATATATATATATATATACACAGGTAACTTTATTTCCGTGACTTATAATCTTTACTGGGGTGAGGAGGGGGGGGGGAGATTAAAAATTGAGAAAATAAAACAAAGAAAACAAAATTAAAAAAACGAAAAAGAAAAAGAA
>OZ024763.1:5078444-5095944 GCA_964016885.1 Eledone cirrhosa
ATTTATATATAAATAACAGATTAAAGTTTAAGCAAAGAATCGCTGCTTTCACAGGAAAACTGCTATTGTAAATGATACTCGCAATTCTCTACATATTTTCTTATACGGTCAGTCCAATCTGACCCTATAATATATTCAGTGGCCTGAGGTGTTTTTAATAGATAAGGAATATAAGATTTTTAAGATAACCATAGGACATTGGGCGTTAAGATATCAGATACAGTTGGATATAAAATACGAAAAAGAATTTTTGTTTTAAACTAAGCTACAGGAGCAGCCATGTTTGTGTGGCTGGTCGAGAAGTCATCGTCCTCAAGTTTCTTCTACAATAACCTCGGTTTAACGAATGGAATTTCCTAGAATGAAAGTAAATTTCACTGACAAGGAACTGGTGAAATCAAAGCTAGAGTAGATGACGTTTTTTTTTACCTAAGATACCACGCAGTGAGACTGACCCCAAAACCATATCGTGGTGCTGTGAAGCGAATTTCTTAGACACAGCCACGTGTACTTCAAACCTGAAAATTTGACGTAACATTAAAGAGTTTCAACATGAATTTACCAACAATGATTCTATGTAAGTATATATATATATATATATATATATATATATATGTATGTGTATATATATATATATATATATATATATATATATATAATGAAAAATTGAACAGGGACAGAACAGAGAGGCAGTACGATAAATGTTTATTAAATTCACGCTCAGGAGAGTGGGGGGTAGGTGGGGGACGACGTTTCGGGCATAAGCCCTTCTTCAGGTGAGAGTTCAAAAGGTGTGTAGGGGAGTGGTGGAGAGACATATAGCGAAAGGAAACGGTGCGAATGAAAAATTAACAAATAAAGACAAAAATATAATAAATAATAAATAAAAATAAAGCATGATCAAAATACAAGGAATGAGAAAATTTATATATATATATATATATATATATATATATATATATATATATATATATATATATATATATATATAAAATAACTTAGAGGATAGTGTAAAAAGGTAACATGTAGATTTATCTAAAGTAAACATCTGGATAGGAGGAAAAAAAGTGGAAAAAAAACAAAAGTCTCCATAACATTTTCTGGCTGACATAATTTTAAAGAAAGTTCCTTTGTTTAACTAACTTAAAAATACCAACAACTGTTGTAAATGTGTTAGTTTAACTACAGATATGTGCATGGGACACATATCTAAAGCAAGTGAGTATATATATATATATATATATATATATATATATATATATATATATATATATATATATATATATATACACATATATATACATACACATATATATACATACACATATATATATATGTATATATATATATATCCACATATATATATATACACATATATATATATATATGTATATATATATATACACATATACATACCCATATATATATATATATATATATATATACACATATATATATATATCCACATATATATATATACACATATATATATATATATGTATATATATATATACACATATACATACCCATATATATATATATATATATATATATATATATATATACACATATACATACCCATATATATATATATATATATATATATATATATATATATATATATATATATATATATATATGCAGAAGGAAAGTGGTACAAAGAGAATTAAATTGAAGAGAAGAAGAACGACTATTTATTGTATGTAATTCTGAGTTGTAATTAAACGTCTGGTCTGATGGTGAGGCGACCCAGTAACTGAGTAAATGTCAGCCGAGTCTGGAATAAATGTTGACATTACATCTCTACAGACAAACCAACATGAGACCCAAACATCCTCTTTAACATATACAAACACTCATAAACTTTTCTCTTCAAATAATGTAGAATATGATAGAAAATAGAAGATAAAATAAAATGAAATGAAATAAAATAAGAATAAAAATGTGTTTTGTATTTGGAGATATTTTGGAAGTTCCGTGCTGAGAAAGACACACCCCAGTCATTTAGAAATAATTCTTCACACTAAACGGTCAAGCTATTAAGAAGTGTTTGTATATATATATATATACTTGGGGAGGGTCATATTTGTGTAATAATATTGCCAGAATTAATAACAGAACACACTCACTGTTTGGTTGGTTTTCGCTTCTGTGTCTTTTATATCGGTTAATTTAATTTATTCGGTCCTCAATGTTACCATATCTGTATTTTTTATCGTTAGTCAGTCAATGGTAACATTGAGGACCGAATAAATTAAATTAACCGATATAAAAGACACAGAAGCGAAAACCAACCAAACAGTGAGTGTGTTCTCTTATTAATTCTGGCAATATTATTACAACAATATGACCCTCCCCAAGTATAACAATATTTGTTTCGACACACGATTTCATATAAAAAACCTCGCAAAACTAATTCATCGCCGTTATATATATATATATATATATATATATACACACACATACACACGAGGATCGGCTAAAACGTTCATAGGCTGACTATGAAGGATTGACGCTAGAGCTGTGAAATCTTGCATGCATTAATTTCAACTCTTCTTATTAATAACTGCAATGTTCCTTTCCAGGGAATGTGTTGAAAAATAAACCTCATTTGGTCATTCCATGAAAGTATCTTGGTTAGCTTATGAAGTGAGAGAATGGAAATGAGAAAGCGACATAGAGGAAGAATCGACCCCAGTACTCGACTGGTATTTTTCTTTTATCATATTCGAATGGATGAAAGACAAAGTTGACATCGGCGGGATTTGAACTGAGATAACAGATAACCGAAACTAATACTGCGGTGTCCTAACGACTCTGCCAGTTCCCCGCCTACAATAATCATAAAAAACATTTCTAAAAGTAAAGTCTTGTACGTGATATAAATAACATCAGAAGAAACGAGACTCACAATACAACCATATGGCTTTCAGTATTAATATTGGAGCGAGGATAATTTCACCTATGGGACATTTTCCAACACTAAACTTCTTTAAATACTAAATTAGTCGCGGTTGGCTATTTTATTAATACAGTACAGTCTTTGAGGTTTTCAACTAAATATGGAATAGAATCTTAAAGGTTACATCGCCATCAGATGTAACCTTTAAGTATGGAGATTGAATAACCGACGAGAAGTCTGAAAGAAAAAAAAATCTGTAAAATCAGCGAAACAGCAGGATGCTATTTTGAAAGTTTCTAGGCGATGAGTTGTACTTGATTCCAGGTTTTACGTTCTTGCGTTTGAGTTAACACATGGATCAAAGAGAGACCTTATGTCTTCTAAGCAACAGAAACTAGGTCAAGGTTGAGCTGAGTTCAGTTGAATTGTAACGTGAATTAACGTGATACCTTATGTCTTCTAAACAATAGAAACTGGGTCTTATGTTCACGCATTTGACACGTAGATCAGGGTGAGACCTTATATAATTTAACCAACGGAAACTGGGTCTGAGATGAGTTGTTTAAATAAAATTGTAATTTCCAAAAACATTACCCTCATCATTAAGATGCATATATATAATTAATGATGCTGCTGTCATTTAATAGCTGCCAAGTTAAACCAGCGGTATATGTAAATGAACTTATCTACTGGAACTACAACACATTGTTTCAAAATTTATGACACACTGAAACTGAGGTAGCTGTGACATGATCACAGCTTAAAATATTCACAGCGAGACATATGTTCATTATACATAAACATAGCATGTATACCCCCATATACACCCTCATTAGTAATATTTACAATATCTATATCTACATTAAGGCAGCGAATTGGCAGAGTCGTTGGGAACGTCGGATAGAATCCTTTATGGTATTCATATCTGCTCTGAGTTCAAATCGAGCAGAGGTCAACTTTGCCTTTCATCCATTCAAAATCGATAAAAAAAAGTACCAGTCAAGTACTGGGGTTGATTCTTCCTCTATATCTCTTTCTCGCTTTCATTCTCTCATATCTGCTCTCTTCTCCCTGAGTTCAAATCGAGCAGAGGTCAACTTTGCCTTTCATCCATTCAAAATCGATAAAAAAAGTACCAGTCAAGTACTGGGGTTGATTCTTCCTCTATATCTCTTTCTCGCTTTCATTCTCTCATATCTGCTCTCTTCTCCCTGAGTTCAAATCGAGCAGAGGTCAACTTTGCCTTTCATCCATTCAAAATCGATAAAAAAAAGTACCAGTCAAGTACTGGGGTTGATTCTTCCTCTATATCTCTTTCTCGCTTTCATTCTCTCATATCTGCTCTCTTCTCCCTGAGTTCAAATCGAGCAGAGGTCAACTTTGCCTTTCATCCATTGAAAATCGATAAAAAAAGTACCAGTCAAGTACTGGGGTTGATTCTTCCTCTATATCTCTTTCTCGCTTTCATTCTCTCATATCTGCTCTCTTCTCCCTGAGTTCAAATCGAGCAGAGGTCAACTTTGCCTTTCATCCATTCAAAATCGATAAAAAAAAGTACCAGTCAAGTACTGGGTTTGATTCTTCCTCTATATCTCTTTCTCGCTTTCATTCTCTCATATCTGCTCTCTTCTCCCTGAGTTCAAATCGAGCAGAGGTCAACTTTGCCTTTCATCCATTCAAAATCGATAAAAAAAAGTACCAGTCAAGTACTGGGTTTGATTCTTCCTCTATATCTCTTTCTCGCTTTCATTCTCTCATATCTGCTCTCTTCTCCCTGAGTTCAAATCGAGCAGAGGTCAACTTTGCCTTTCATCCATTCAAAATCGATAAAAAAAGTACCAGTCAAGTACTGGGGTTGATTCTTCCTCTATATCTCTTTCTCGCTTTCATTCTCTCACTCTCTCTATCCTTCTCTGGAAGAAATCTGCTGTATTCCGACATTGAAAGGGGATGTGCTCCACCAGGTTTAAAACAAAAGCCCCAGTAACGCCGTATGTTAATATGGCACCCCTTACGACTCCCTTAGGAAATGCGGGACCTTGCATACATATCTACATTACACTGGGCTCTGTTCAATCTGCACCTACCTATACACATAAATGCACATGTAGGAATACGTCCACACACACACACACACACATATATATATATATATATATATGCATATATATACAAATACAGATGTATATATATACATGCATATATATATATAGAAATACAGATGTATACATATACATGCATATATATACAAATACAGATGTATACATATACATGCATACAGATGTATACATATACATGCATATATATACAAATACAGATGTGTACATATACATACATATATATACAAATACAGATGTATACATATACATGCATATATACAAATGCGTTGCGAGTGCAACTGCGCACAAAAAACCAAGGACATAGACAGACAAAAGTGCAAAGTTAATATTATTTTAATGTTAGTGTATTTAGATTTCTAGAATGATGACATGGACGAATGGAAAGCAATCTTATTTCCGGAAGGAAGAGTTTAAAGAAACTACAATGGTGACATAAAAAGAATTAACTTCCGGTTCCCTCACATGTCGCTTCTCACTGGAAAAATTTATATAAACAAAGAAGCTCCCAAACTATGGCTAACAACTCCAATTAGTTCACGACATCTTTTTAGCCCACTTATACCCGAGAGGGTCGAGGGGGCAGAGTCCTCAAACCAGCGGGTCCTGTCACAAGCAACCGGGGTCGATTTAATCAACTTCCCCTCCCCACAAAGTTGTTGGTCTTATGCCTAAATCAGAAATTATTATTGTAATGGCGGTGAACTGGCAGTAATCGGTAGAGCGTCTGACATCATGCTTTATGGTATATAGTTACGTCCCTTTATGTTCTGAGTTCAAATCCTGCCATGGTTAGCTTTGCCTTTCATCCTTATGGAGTCGATAAAATAAAGTACCAGTTACACACTGGGGTCGATTTAATCGACTTTCCTCTCCTTTAAAATTGTTGGCCTTCTGCCCTAAATCGGAAACCCTTATAAAACATGACCTAAAGAATACAAAATTATTCAGGGTCTTAAATATTAATTGTTTGTTTATTGTTATCTTTCCACTTGTTCCCTTAAAGATGTCAAGGGAGGGGACATAAAAGGGGCAGAAAAGGGGCTGTTTGTTCTCCAGTGAGTGTTTGGAAGGTCTTTCTAAGCATGGTGCCAGATATTAAGAAGAAAAAGGAATGTGGAAACAAAGAGAGTGTGTGTGGGGGGGGGGGGGGGCAGAACACGGGTTTGAGGACGAATAAGGGTGTGTGAAGGATCTGGGGTGAGGGAGGAGAACGAACAAGGGTTTGTGAGGGATCTGGGGTGGAGGAGGAGAACGAACAAGGGTTTGTGAGGGATCTGGGGTGGGGGAGGAGAACGAACAAGGGTTTGTGAGGGATTTGGAAAAACGAAAGAAGAAAAATGGAAGAAGAAAAAGGGAAAAAAATGGAGGAAGAAAAATGAAAGAAAAAGGAAAGAAGAAAAGGGAAAGAAGAAAAAGGACAGAAGAAAAATGTAAGAAAACGAAAGAGGAAAAATGAAAGATGAAAAAGGAAAGAAAAAGGAAAAAAGAAAAAGGAAAGAGGAAAAATGAAAGAAGAAAAATGAAAGAAAGACAAGCTAGCCAAAATGGAAGTGAGGAAAGAGTGAATGAAGAAGAGTGTAAAGTTATCAGACTTTATGCTTGCGTTGGTTTGGTGAAATAACTTCTTGTTGGTTTTGGTCGAAGTCGAATGTGATGTAGAAGTAAACTCGAATAATAAATGTTTCAGTGATGATGTCTGTTGATGGTTGATGTAACTTGAAACTAGGAAGGTTTAGAAGAGGCCGAAAAAAACAAGAAAAAAAAGCAGCAACAAAAAGCACAGAAGCTAAAGTAAAACTAAAGCTAAAGCAACCTTTGTCAGCGTGACATAAAAACTTGTCTAGAATTAATTGATGGAGAGGAGGAACGCTAAGAAAGTTAAGAGTTAAGAAGAGTTAGGGTTGCATTAGAAGATTTCGTCCTAGACAACAGGATGTCAAAATGGATAAGTAAAAAAAAAAAAAAAAAAATGGGGTGGTATGCTAAATACACGTGTGTGTGTATGTGTATATGTATATATATACATGTATATATATACATATACACATACACACACACGTGTATTTAGCATACCACCCCATTTTTTTTTTTTTATATATACATGTATATATATACATGTATATATATACATGTATATATATACAGAGAGAGAGAATGAGACAAAGAGAGACAAAGAGAGAAAGAGAGAGCGAGAGACAGATACACAGAGAGAGAGAGGGAAGAGAGAGAGAGAGGGAGAGAGAGGGTCAGTACTAACACACAGACATAAGTATTTTAATTAATCAAGACGTTTTTACCGAAGCAAGAGTTTTTTTTCGTACTCAGTAAATTAATGATAAAATAATTTTGAAACTGATGCATAATAATTTACACAATTTGGCAAGACAAGATAAAGATAATGACTTAAGGAAATTACCCTGGGACGCCATCTTAAACACGTAACAAGTCCAGAGTTATCCTGTGTTTGCCAAATATGATTATAAAATTATGATTATAAAATCTACCAAAGCCCCTTGGTACTAACGCTGTCTTCCTGCCACCGCCTGAGTAATTCTACGGTTAAATAACGGTTCTATAACAGAGGATTTCAGAGTTGTCACCTCATATTTTAAATACGAGCCTTCGTTTTCTCAATCTATCAGAAAACGAAGCCCCATATTTACAACACATCAGTCCTCTCCGTTCTCCTCTATGGAACAGAAACGTAGCCCACTCACAAAGACCCTGGCAAAGAAAATAGACAGTTTCGATAGTAGAGCACATATTGAATTTACTTTAAACCATTTGATATCAAACCACCAGAAATCGTCCTTTGTTCAATGATACAGAGTTTCTTCTTCTTTGCCCACTTATTCCTGGGAAGGTCGTAAGGGGGGGGGGGGGCTCAAACACTCCTTCCAGTAGATCCTGTCAGAAGAAACCGTCTCCAATTGATCCCCAAGCCGGACCAGCCAAGATCATGGATTTCATTAGAAATATGGTAATGAAAGGGTTAATGACATAGACAGTGTCTTTCATTGAAAATATGGTAATGAAAGGATTAAAGACATAGGTAGTGTCTTTCATTGAACATATGGTAATGAAAGAGTTAAAGACATAGACAGTGTCTTTCATTGAAAATATGGTAATGAAAGGATTAAAGACATAGGTAGTGTCTTTCATTAGAAATATGGTAATGAAAGGATTAAAGACATAAGTAGTGTCTTTCATTAGAAATATGGTAATGAAAGAGTTAAAGACATAGACAGTGTCTTTCATTAGAAATATGGTAATGAAAGGGCTAATGACATAGACAGGGTCTTTCATTAGAAATATGGTAATGAAAGGGTTAAATACATAGGTAGTGTCTTTCAATGAAAATATGGTAATGAAAGGGTTAATAACATAGACAGTGTCTTTCATTGAAAATATGGTAATGAAAGGGTTAATAGACAGTGTCTTTCATTGAAAATATGGTAATGAAAGGGTTAATGACATAGACAGTGTCTTTCATTGAAAATATGGTAATGAAAGGGTTAATGACAGAGACAGTGCCTTTCATTAGAAATATGGTAATGAAAGGGTTAAGCAGTATTCACCACATGCTCAGATGATTCTGTATATATGATGACATTTATTATATTTCCAAAGCTATTTGTTTAGTATACGTGTGACATGTTTCTGAGAAACACACCCTACTGTTTCACCATGTTGGCACCAGGAAATGGTAAACATGTCCAATATTAATCACTTCCTTATTCAAATAATCGTCACCAATTCCAGTTTCTATGATGTCATCTGAACACTTCCTTAATTGAACAGCAGTTATATATCTTGAATTACGGGTGTGGGCTGAAATGTTCATTGGTTGACTATGAAGGAGTGATGCTAGAACTGTGAAATCTTGCAGACATTTGGTCATTCTATGAGAGTATGTTGGTCAGCCTATGAACTTCCCTCGTATATATATATATATATATATATATATATATATATATATATATATGTATTTATTCAGGTTTGAGGTTCACCACTGGATAGAGCTGGTCAATTCCGTATGGTCAATCGCAATGTAATAATATAGAGAGTACTTGATTTTCAGCCCCATGGATTTTATCTATTACATTCACTTATTATACTTCGAATACCTGATGATATCACCGGATTCATACGGAACCCGGTCATTGAAATGATCATAGTATAATAAACCTTTCAAGGATTTACACAAATCCAGCCTCCTGTCATTTCATTATTATATATACGGCCATGCCATTCTGAGTTCAAATCCCGCCGAGGTTAACTTTGCCTTTCATCCTTACGGGGTCGATAAAATAAAGTACCAGTAATGCTCTGGGTAATTTCTGGCCTTGTGCCAAACGTAGAAACAATTATTATATATATATGTATGTATATAAGGGCGGTGGATTGGCAATATCGGTAGAGGGTTTGACGCCATGCTTTCCAGCATGGTTACGTCCCTTTATAATCTGAGTTCAAATCCCGCCGAGGTTGACTTTGCCTTTCATCCTTACGGGGTCGATAAAATAAAGTACCAGTAATGCACTGGGTAATTGCTGGCCTTGTGCCTAAAGTAGAAACAATTATATATATATATGTATGTATATATATACATTAACAGAGAAAGCTTTAAGCAATACTCCGACCGGCTTCCGTCTCACTCAACAAACATTAGGATATACCTTAGTATAATCCCAATTATACGTTTGGGGTGCTAACTATACGTATTTTGCGGATAGCCAGTTGTATTATTTTATATGAGACATAATTAAATACATCTCTATGTTTATATCTATCTAAGGCGGGTAAAATTCCCGAGATCCATGGACGAGTTCTCTCCAGCGGTCTCTGTCCCTCATTATCGCTGCCATATCCTGCATCTCCAACAGACCAGTGTCTGTCCTTAGGGCATCAACATATGTTAACCTTGGTCTTCCTCTTCTAGTGTGTCCATGTAGGGGCTCCCAAAGGAGCACTGAGTGCAATGTCAACTCTGGATGTCGGTGAGCATGTCCAGCCAACCTCAGTCTCCTCTGTGTCACTTTTGAGCTGACTTTTGGGATGCTCCCATACAGCTCTGAGTTTTTCATCCTCAGTGTATACTGATTAATGTTCAGAGCCATCCTCAGCATTCTCGTATATGTATATATATGTATGTTATATGTATATATATGTATATGTATATATATGTATGTTATATTGAAATGAACTTACACCGTGAATTCCTTGATGGAGCCGGCTCAACCCACCCCAGGGAAACGCCGCCACAAGTACAAGTAGTAAATATATATGAATCTATATTAAATATATATGAGGGAGTGGTACACACAGACATACACACACACACACACACACACACAGACACGCACACACACACACACACACACACGCACACACACACACACACACACGCACACAGACACACACAGACACACACACACACGCACACACACGCGCGCACACACACACGCACAAACGCACACACACACACACACACGCACACACACGCACATACACACACACACACACACACACACAAACACACGAAAGGCCGTTTTATTTGAAATAAATAAACATACAAATGTATTATTTGGTATAAACAACCAACGCCGCAATTTACAAAATATTTCGACGAAATACTTTTCGTCAAAGAAAAGAAAACAAATATCTTAAAAACCTTCCTGTGTTGTAGTGAAAGAAGGGGTCTAACTATTCATATCCATATCCGATACTGATTCCTCTCTTAAAACAGGATGTTGATATTGACTTGGCCAATTCCGTCAGAGACATTGTACCAGATATGACCTTTTCATATGATTACACTCATTTATAACAAAGTAAAACACACACACACACGTACACACATACATACATACATACAGACACACATATATACATACATAAATACATGTACGTATACATACATACATACACACATACGCATGCACACATATGTATACATACACACATGCATACATGCATACATACGCCTGCAAATATATATATATATATATATATATATATATATATATATATATATATATATAGAGAGAGAGAGAGAGAGAGAGAGAAGTAGTAACACAACAAATAGTTCACCATACCGAGAACAATTGATTCACCTTATGCGGATCTTCTACCAAACTCGTCCCAGGGACTGAGTGCTCTACCACTACGGATATTACCTTCCAGTGTTCTACCTAGAAGATTATATTAATAAAAGGAATTCCAACTTTGTCTGATTTACTCGTTTTATTTACAATCCTTTAAAATTTATAATGGTATTAGAATGAAAGGATTGTAAATAAATAAAATGAGTAAATCAGACACAGTTGGAATTCCTTTTATTAATACATATATATATACACACAAAGGCGCATGCATACATACACACACGAACCATATTATATATACATACATATCAATGGTGGTGTAATGTCGGATAGAATGCTTTGTAGTATTTGTTCCGGCTTTCTGCTGCTCAGTCAGTTCAAATCTTGTCGAAGTCAATTTTATCTTTCATCCATTTCGAGGTCAATAAAAAAAAGTATCAGTCAAGTATTGGTGTCGATTCTTCCATTATATATCTCTTACTTTCTACCCTTCTCTAGAAGAAATCTGCTTTATTCAGACCTGGAGAGCTGATGGGTTCCGCCAGGTCTAAAAAGGAATTGCTTAAGAAACGCCGTATGTCTATATGGTGTCTCGACGACTCCATCAGGAGTTACACGACCATACCTTACCATTAAGAATCGATAAAACCTCACCAGTCAAGGACAATGGTCGAGTCTTCCTCTATATTTCTTTCTCATTCTTTATCCTGGAAGAAGGAGATTTGTTGTACTCAGAGGCCTAGAGGGGAGATGGTCTCCATCAGGGATTTTTTTAAAATGCCATAGAAATGCCGTATCTCAATATGGCGCCCCTGCGAATCCCCCGGGAGTTATGGGACATATAAAAAAAAAATAGAATGTTGAAAGATGGTCAAAGTCCGATTAGGAGCCAATGGTAAAGTTGGAATTTAACAGTGTCTCCTTACATTTTAGTTTTGTTGTTTATACAAATTGCAGTACAAAATCTCGTAAACAAACTATTACCACTTGTGAACTTTATCTCCACATGTACAACAAAAATACAACAACAAAAATGCCCACCAGAATTTCACTTTATCTTCGTTTGTAAATATTCTTTTCCGTTGGCAGAGAGAAAGGAAGGTTTAAATAAATAGAATCTGTCTTCCATTTCTAGAGATCAGACAGAAATATTTCCCTATTTCGTTTTCCCATATTTTCATTTAGGTTTATCAAGAATTTGAGCCGTTATTTACTGCCACTTTGAAATCAAACTTCGATAAAAGTTTCGAGATAAGTATCTCTCTCTCTCTCTCTCGTATATATATATATATATATATATATATATATATATATATATATATATATATGCACAAATATTTTCAGAGTGAGCTCAATCTGTTTATGCAATATTGAAGACAGAGACACACATGTGTGTATATATATATATATATGTGTGTACACACACATATACATGCCTATATACACCAACAAAGGGGTCCATTGAAAGTGGAATTAAATTATTTATACGAGCAAGGGTTTTACTTTCAGGCCATAATCTACAATACTTAAATATCTTCCCTGCTGTGTGTTAGGGTTAGGGTTAGGGTTAGGGTTAGGGTTAGGGTTAGGGTTAGGTGTGTAGTGCTTAGACAGAACACCGATAATGGTTACACGTAAGAGGATACAACAAACGGGTCTTTTCAGAAAGTTCCTCAGTTATTTAGCTACACAGCCCTTCAAGTCACTTAATCACAAATACCCACTTCATTATAGGTCAGTAGTAGTAGTAGTAGTAGTAGTAGTAGTAGTAGTAGTAGTAGTAGTAGTAGCAGAAATAGTAGTAATAGTACCTCGACGGGTTTTGAACTCAGACCGCAGAGTGCCGAAACGAATAACGAATATATGTATATAACGAATATATGTATATAACGAATATATGTATATAACGAATATATGTATATAACGAATATATGTATATAACGAATATATGTATATAACGAATATATGTATATAACGAATATATGTATATAACGAATATATGTATATAACGAATATATGTATATATTCAAATCAACAAACAGCGAAAGACGCGTTCCGAGTTGTCCGACAGACAACCTTTTCCCCCACCCCGGAAAAAACCCCAGTTGATGGATGTGAATCCGAAATATATAGGGACTATTAAATCTCTCCCAAGGTAACTCTCTCTCTTGTGTTGTTATTATTATTTTTATTCTTTTACTCTTCCCTTCATTCTACACATCTCACACATCTTATACACACCACGCATCTCAACGTACACCCACTCACATATCTCTCTCTCCACCACCGGACCTTGTTACCCGGAGATTTACCCATTTGCATTGTCGAGGCTTCCAAACGACTTATAAATATTTACTTATTGTTCCACAATGCTTCAAGCAAACTTCAATACTCTCTTAAGTATATATATATATATATATATATATATATATATATATATATTTTTTTTTATTAAAATAACAGATTAAAGTTTAAGCAAAGAATCGAGCCCTCTTTGGATTTTAGTCTTCAAATTTATTATTATTACTATATATATATATAAAGAAAAACGATAAATCTTCTTTTACATATATAAAGTACTGAATCATATATTATATACATATATATCCAACATTTTAACAAGTCTGCCAGTTTACCGTCTCTGTTGTAATTTACAGCCACGCCTAATTTACCTGTCTTAGGAAACGGGGGAATAAAACCACCAGTCTGTTTTTCAGTTGGGTTTTGATTGTATATTGCATTTCAAGATTGAAGGATGGTTTCGTTGAATGTTCATGTCTTTCTTTGAAATTGTTTATGGTAGTATTTCTAGCAAAGTATTAAATAATTATATCCCTCTAATGAGTGAACATATTTCTGCCTAAACTGAAATTACTGGCACGAAATCCTTAGGAGAAGTCACGGTAGGATTTCTAGCAAAGAATGAAATAAATACTCTGGTTATATACATTTGTGCCTCAAGTCCCATGGTTGATATCCAACTTTAAAGAGCCGGGTTATTTTCTAAGGATTTTTATGGAAATTTGAGTTTTTTTGTCTTTGATGAATAATTCCACATATGAGGGTGGGGTGAAAATATCATAGGCTGACTACGAAGAAGGAGTGATTTTAGAGCTGTGAAATCTTGCATACATTAATTTCAACTCTTCTTATTAATAATTTCATTGTTTCTCTCCAGGTAAACTGATATCTGACTTTTCAAAGAAGACTTTTCAAATGTAAATATTAGTGATTTCTCTTGAAAGTGGACACAATTTGACATGGTGGTGTTATCTACCTGCGGGAAAAAAGATTTAGTCCCAAGGACATTCATGCTGACAAAGTTATATCCGTGGACTCTGGGTGACCATATTTCCCCACGAAGAGAAATTACTGACCCAAACCTAAGAAGATGGCTAAGCAGGATTCCTAGCAAAGATTTAAATAAATATATCAAAGAACTTTTGGCGAACATATTTCCCCCCTAAACAGAAATTACAGACCCAAACCTAAGAAGATGGTATGCTAGTATTTCGGGCAACGTATCAAATAAATAAATTATATCCAGGTATTCTGTGTGTGTATATTCCCCCTAAATAGAAACTACAGACCCTAAAATATATCCTAAGAATATATCATCGTTGCAAAGGGATATTGATAATATCCTACTACGTCTTTCGTTTTCCTGTTTATATTTTCAGTGAGGTGACAGGTTGAAATGATTGATGCCTCTCACTCGCATTACTTTCTCCCTATCTGGTTAATTAACAGATAATTTATTAGTTCAGTGACGTCTCAACGTATTTAAATTAATGTAAGTGAAGAATTATTTCCAGGAATGTGGCAGATATGAATCGCACCAATTATATTACAAGGCTCACAAAGTACCGTATATATTCGAATATAAGCCGACCTCTAGTTTATGACAGAGAAATGGGCAAAGATCCAAGCCCCAGGCAGGTAATCAACACATCATGTTTAGATGGCAGGGTTTTAATATTCTTGTGAAGTTTTAATATTTTGATATTGAAATCGTGTTGTTCAGAGAATAAGTTTTGTTTCACATCGAACTTGGTGTCCAGGTTCTACATGTGTGGTACATTAACTCAAGAAGAAGAACCACCTATATCATAGGTATAGTAGCTTGAAAACAGTTATCTATCATCCAGTTAATGTACCTCACATGTAGTACCTGAAAACAAAGTCTTCGATGGGGATTCTACAACCGTCGTGGTGGGCTTGGCGGGGAGTGAACCTCCAAAAACAAGGACTCAAGTTAACCACCCAAAACAAGGACTCAAGTCTTCGATGGTGATTCTACAACCATCATGATGCGCTTGGCAGGGAGTGAACCGCCCAAAACAAGGACTCAAGTCTTCGATGGTGATTCTACAACCATCATGATGTGCTTGGCAGGGAGTGAACCGCCCAAAACAAGGACTTAAGTCTTCGATGGTGATTCTACAACCATCATGATGCGCTTGGCAGGGAGTGAACCGCCCAAAACAAGGGCTCATGCCCACAGTCACTAAAGGCCACACATTAAACTTGTAAATAAATGTCAATAGATATTTACAGATAAAATGTCACAAAAGGTTTCTCTATAAATGTCAAAGAAATTCCCATTTGACTGTGAACATTTGTTTCGGCAATAAAAGCCGAATTATTAGAGTATTTTACACCAAAATTATCTGATACAACCATAAAAACTGTTTAGAGTTTTGCGTTTTAGAAATTTCACACAATTGCAAAAGCCAAAAAATGCGATAGATTTACATGTATATATATTATTATATTTATTATAAAAATAAACCAAAGAAGCCTTCAATACATCAAAAGTCTTTATTAGCCAACAATGTTTCGTCCTGTTAAGGACTCATCAGGGCAAGTAAAGCTACAAGAAGCACTATCGACCAATACAAGCCAAAAACTCAGAAGAATATGGAGTATACATCTATTAAAGCTTAGGAAAGATATCAAGGAAAATTTGGCTAAGATTAAGAGTGAGCAGTTACAAACATAGATATAGACCAAATAGCACGGAAGTGATTAACATGTTGAACCCACATTTTAATTCTTCTTATATATTATAATATATATATATATATATATATATATATATATATATATATATATATATATATATATATATATATATATATATATATATATATATATATATACTCACATATAGATACACAAATATATACATCCAATAATATATATATGTATGTAAATAATATGTATATATATATATATATATATATACACACAAACACACACACACACACACATATATATATATATATATTTATACTCATACAAATAAATAAATATATAGATATTATTTTTGATATTTAAATATAATTTAAATCTATTTTTAATTTCCCTTTAATCATGTGTTTCTATTCAATTTAAAATATAAGATTTAGTTAGAGAACATTCATCTACATTATGCCCTCTTGGTCATTCGTAGCTCCTTAACAACCGAGGCAACACCGGGTATTCTGTTAGTGTATATATATATATATTATATTATATTATATTATATTTATATATATGCATATAAATATATACATATATATGGTTATATGCATATTTATATATACATATATATATATTTACATATATACACGTATGTATATATGCATATATACATATGCATATATATGTGCATGTATATAAATACACACACACACACACATATGTATATGTATATATATATATGCATATACCTATATATATACAAATATATCTATATCTATATATCTATATATACAAATATATATATATACCTATATATATAAATATATATATATATGTGTATATATATATATATATATATATATATGAATATATATATATATATATGTATATATATATATGTGTGTATATATATATATATAAATATATATATATATATATGTATATATGTATATGTATATATATATATATGTACATATATATATGTGTATATATATATATATATATATATATATATATATGTATATATGTATATGTATATATATATATATGTACATATATATATGTGTATATATATATATATATATATATATATATGTATATATGTATATGTATATATATATATATGTACATATATATATGTGTATATATATATATATATATATATATATATATATATATATATATATATATATATACATATACATATATACATATATTACTATCTCTGTCATGTATGTAATAGTTAAACGTAACAAAGAAAAACAGCTAGATCAGCCTAAAGGCGAAGCCCATATCATTTTACAAGTGCCAACCTCTTCAAATGAGGCCCATTAATTGCTATATAAGGAAAAATCTAAAGCTAAAGTCTGTTATCTTAGTGAATATGAAATGTCATTCGATACTAT
>OZ024763.1:5100944-5103444 GCA_964016885.1 Eledone cirrhosa
AAATGTTTCCATTAGTCTTTCCAATTGCTAATACTATCTATCGGCCGCAACTCCAGATAGAATATTTGACGAAAGTCAACGACATATATATATATATATATATATATATATATATATATATATATATATAACCAAAATGGCTGACTGAACATGAACGAGTGCTTATCTTTTATTCTGAAGAGCTTCAGTTAGTATATAATATGTAAAGTGAAATGAAATGAAGAATTGAGATCACTTAGAGAATTCGACAACACCGGAGCTTAATGGCACCTACGCCCCACCTCAAACCACCACTATCACACACACCCTTCCACACACATACCACCATACATCCACACACACTACCACACATCCACACACATCCACACATCCACACACACGCACACACACTCTTTTTTGTTTGTTTGATATAAATCAGAGCAAAGCAAGAAATAGCTTAAAAGGGTAAAACAATTTAGGAGTGGCATCTAATAATAATAATAATAATAATAATAATAATAATAATAATAATAATCAATACAACAACAACAACAACAAAACAAAATTAGATGAAGGGTCGTTGGCCCAGAACATGGACGTTTTGCTGAATATTACATCATTCTTATTTGGCTGATGTTTAAGCCGATTTCAACAGGTTTCCTATTATAAACTTTTGGCTTATCAGAAAATCAAATGGCGACGACAGCAACATACAGTCGCAGCGTGGAGTGGAGTGGAGTGGATTAGAGTGGGGTGGAGTGGAGTGGAGTGGAGTAGAGTGGGGTGGAGTGGAGTGGTTTAGTCTGGAAAGAAGAGAAAGTGTAATATATATATATATACCGGAAATGAGATACAAGTTAAAATGAGATATGACGTTAAACAGTTAAACATTTGAGTGTCATCTCTGCTTTTCTCTGGAAAAGAACGGAATCAAAAGGAACGGAAGGATTTTTACTGGGTTACTAGAAACTAAGGAAATATCCCTTAGTTATAAAAGTACTTTCGATAACTGGAGAGGTAAGCTGTACTTATAATAGGGTCATTAAGAGTTAAAAGGCTTTGTAAAGAACACACTGGAACGCTTGTAAGTTTGAAGCGAGACCAGTTGAGCTCATGGATGTTATAGTACCATCTTGCTCGTGGTCTACCCCTATGTCTCTCAGAGAATCACTCCAGCTAAAGCCACTACTGGGTCTCCGGAGTAACATGAGCGTAGCTCAGTGATCAGAGAGTCACTCCAGGTAGAATTGTTACTTCTTCGAATTGAAAGATCAGAGTTCCAATATTACAGACATGTGGTTAGAATGTCTCAGGAAAGAATCTGTGGACAGATTTGAGAGATCACAGCTTCCATACTATGGACATGTGGTTAGAATGTCTCAGGAAAGAATCTGTGGACAGATTTGAGAGATCACAGCTTTCATACTACGGACAGATTTAAGAGATCACAGCTTCCATACTATGGACAGATTTGAGAGATCACAGCTTTCATACTATGGACAGATTTGAGAGATCACAGCTTCCATACTATGGACAGATTTGAGAGATCACAGCTTCCATACTATGGACAGATTTGAGAGATCACAGCTTTCATACTACGGACAGATTTAAGAGATCACAGCTTCCATACTATGGACAGATTTGAGAGATCACAGCTTTCATACTATGGACAGATTTGAGAGATCACAGCTTCCATACTATGGACAGATTTGAGAGATCACAGCTTCCATACTATGGACAGATTTGAGAGATCACAGCTTTCATACTATGGACAGATTTGAGAGATCACAGCTTCCATACTATGGACAGATTTGAGAGATCACAGCTTCCATACTATGGACAGATTTGAGAGATCACAGCTTTCATACTATGGACAGATTTAAGAGATCACAGCTTTCATACTATGGACAGATTTGAGAGATCACAGCTTTCATACTATGGACAGATTTGAGAGATCACAGCTTCCATACTATGGACAGATTTGAGAGATCACAGCTTTCATACTATGGACAGATTTGAGAGATCACAGCTTTCATACTATGGACAGATTTGAGAGATCACAGCTTCCATACTATGGACAGATTTGAGAGATCACAGCTTCCATACTATGGACAGATTTGAGAGATCACAGCTTTCATACTATGGACAGATTTAAGAGATCACAGCTTTCATACTATGGACAGATTTGAGAGATCACAGCTTTCATACTATGGACAGATTTGAGAGATCACAGCTTCCATACTATGGACAGATTTGAGAGATCACAGCTTCCATACTATGGACATGTGGTTAGAATGTCTCAGAAAAGAATGGCTGGTCTTGCATAGGGGATCTAGCTGTATCAGTTGAAGATAGTCGCTTCTTACAGGATCTGATGGCAGGATCGTTTGAGGATTCTGGCCTCTCTAACGACCCTCTCAGGAAGAAGAAGAAGAAGAAGAAGAAGAAGAAGAAGAAGAAGAAGAAGAAGAAGAAGAAGAAGAAAAAGAAGAAAAAGAAGAAGAAGAAAAAGAAGAAGACG
>OZ024763.1:5126293-5128793 GCA_964016885.1 Eledone cirrhosa
TGAGTGTGCGTGAAGGACCAGTCGACATGTGCAAGATCATGACTGATCGCTTCCCAGTTTGCATTGTGGAAATCCATAGCGTCAAACGGATGGACAGGAGAAATGACATTGGGTTTGTATATTGGACGGTGGAATCTCAGATCACAGAGAACCATGTCATGATCAGAGAGTAGAGTTTTCTCCACTGCAATATTGTGGATATTGTCAGTGTGATTGCTGAAAATTAAGTCTAGGACGTTTTTGTGGCACCTCGTTGGTTCGAGCACTAGTTGGGATAGGAAGAAATCATCCATGAAGTCAAGAAGCGATTCCACAGCTTCCCTGTCAGAGGTTGAGGCAGAAGAACCTGGTGGCAGGGTGTTTGTGGACCAGTCAACTCCGGGCAGGTTGAAGTCCCCCATCATTAAGATGTTGTCAGGGTGACACTCTTGGATGAAACACTTTATGCTGTTGAGGCATTCCTTGAAGCATGGTACAGGCGTTTGGGGTGGCCTATAGAGCCCAACTACTAATAGGTTGTTGGTTTGACTGAATACAGTGACTGCCTCACAGTATCCATTAGTGAATATGTTCATAGCCTCTGTTGAGAAAGAATTATGGACATAAATGGCAGTTCCGCCCTTTCTTCTGCCAGCGCGATCAGCACGGATGGCTTTGAAATTTTTCACTTTCACCTCGGCTTCCAAGTGGAGGTTACCGAGATGGGTTTCAGTGAGGACGAAGAAAGGGATGTGGTTTGGATGGACATCAATCCAGTCCTCCAGGAATTTGATCTTCCATTTTTGAGTATTGGTGGAAGGGCTGATGCCTTGGGCGTTAAGCAAAAATGTAGAGGCGAGAGTGGATGGTTTTAATTGTTTTGGTGTGTTGTTAATTTGTTTGTTTGTTATATATACATGTGTATGTATATATATACATACACATGTATATATATATCTATATACATGTATATATATACATATACATGTATATATATTCATATACATGTATATATATTCATACACATGTATATATATATATATATACATACACATGTATATATATATATATATACACGTGTATATATATATATACACATATATATACACGTGTGTGTGTGTATTTTTTTTTCAAGACTTTCTCTGCAGGAAAAAGAAAAGTGAGTCAACTTAAATGACGAATTGAACAAAGTAAACATAAATGGTGTGAGACAGTGTGTGTGTGTGTGTGTGTGGGAGAGACTGTGTGTGTGTGTAGGATAGACTGTGTGTGTATGAGAGAGAGACTGTGTGTGTGTGTGTGTGTGTGAGAGAGAGAGCGTCTGTAGAAAATAGTTTGGGTGGTGAGTTAGCAGGAAGACAGAGAATTTTGTCTAAATACTTTGCAACATTTGAGTTACGACATCTTTTGTCAGTCGACATCCCACGACAGAGGCGAAATGTTCCCGTTTCATCGTCCCCGGGGGGTCGGGGGCTCAATGAAATTCGTTCCTAATTGAATGTTGGAATCGAGCTAATCGATACATCCATCTTTAAATCAATATTTAAGTCTAAAAGTTTAACGTCTGTCTCAAACCAAAAGATTCATCATGTTGTTTATCCTGGTTTCCGTGGCTTTAAAGGACTAAGAGTACAAAACTTCCCCACCCCACCCTGGACATGACGCCACCACATCACAGAGTTAGTCTTGTCAAGCCAGGAGGCTCATTAAGTCGGTGCTTATCCCGATCTTCTTGGCGTGGAGCGACTGAGAGTACAAGACTTCCCTCTGGACATGACACCAGTCCATCGCAGGCTTAAAACTCCAGCTATTACTGGTACTCATTTCCAGCT
This sequence comes from Eledone cirrhosa, assembly GCA_964016885.1. Taxonomy (NCBI): domain Eukaryota; kingdom Metazoa; phylum Mollusca; class Cephalopoda; order Octopoda; family Eledonidae; genus Eledone; species Eledone cirrhosa. The sequence goes on from OZ024763.1 coordinate 5,128,105, forward strand.
GAGTATATTGGAGCAACGTGAAATAAAGTGTTTTGTTCAAGAATGTGGGATTGATTCCTGGACTCCAGTGGGAGTCTTGTATTTTCTCTCCACACCATGAAGACCTGGATTAGCACTGGTCTGATGAGTCTCCGAACTCGAGACAGGCTTTAACCCTGTGATGGACGGGTGTCCTGTCCAAGGCAGTCTTATACTCTCAATCACTTAACACCACGAAAACCCGGGATAAGCACCGGCCTAATGAGCCTCCAGGTTTGAGACAAACTTTAACTCTTTGATGGATTGTTTTCCTGCCAGGGGTAAGCACCGGCCTCGTGTGTCATCGGGTTTGAGCCAGCTTTTTGAGCCTCCAGGTTTGAGACAAACTTTTGAGCCTCAGGATTTGAGACAGGTTTCTGGGCCTCCAGGCATGAGGCAACCTACTGAGCCTCCGAGTTTGTGACAGACTTCTGAGCCTCCATGTTTGAGGCAGGCTTCTGAGTCTCCGGGTTTGAGACATGTTTCTGAGCCTCAGGATTTGCGATAGGCTTCTGAGCCTCAGGATTTGAGACAGGCTTTTTGAGCCTCCGGGTTTGAGACAACCTTCTGAGCCTCAGGATTTGAGATAGGCTTCTGAGCCTCAGGATTTGAGACAGGCTTTTTGAGCCTCCGGGTTCGAGACAACCTTCTGAGCCTCAGGATTTGAGATA
>OZ024763.1:5141293-5158793 GCA_964016885.1 Eledone cirrhosa
ACCACCACCACTGCCACCACCACCATCACTTCCACCACCACTGCCACCACCACTGTCACCACTGCCATTACACCATATGTTACATACTTCCAAGGGTTAGATGGGTCATTACCTAGACAGGTCAGATAACCTAGTCTCCCCCCCCCTTCTCCCCCCATCTCCCCCTCTTCTCCCCCTCTCCCCCTCCCCTCTCTCTCATACATTCCACTCTGCTATGGTATCTACACAGCCAGTTGTTTCCTAACTTCCTAACTCCAACCTCTTCCCTGTATCTCTAGGCTGGGTTTTATTTATCATTTTATTACTGTCTCCCTCTTTACAGTGACGGCTGGGTTGGATGTATTTTCTTGTGGAACCGGCATTGCATCTTCACACACACACACATGCAGACACACACACACATGCAGACACACATACACACACATGCAGATATATAGATACTTCATAAATTTATATATAACACCCACCTATATATAGACACACACGCACACATATATACACTTCAACAGCATTCTAATAAATATGTGTATACATTTTTTGGTGGGACACCCTGTATATTTATATATATATATATATATATATATATATATATATATAATGAAGGAGTTGTAGTAAGGAACCAGATGGACCATAATGCACCAGAGTACTCAATACTTAGGGTAGTAGAGTGGGTAATAGGAAAAAGTATGACCCCCACGGCAGAGGAAATAGTCTAGAAATAGCCGTCGAAACGGCTTGAGCTCTGCCGTTGGGGTCATACTTTTTCCTATATATATATATATATGGACGTTAAACGAAGATGATGATATATATATATATATCATTTTACGTTGCTTTTCCCTGCAAGCAGAGAAAAGTGGATGTAAAATGATGATGATGATGATGATATTATCAATTATGCTAAAGTTACCCATTTCAAAATATTTATTCTTCTATTAAAATTCTCCATCGTAATTCTATTTTAGAAATTTTTATTAACCAATGTTTTAAAGATCATCTTACTAGTAAAAAATAATTATTTTATTAAATTCCTCTATTTAAAAAATTTATAAACTTGGTTCACAAACTTAATTCATTCCTGAAGGCTTTTCATCATCTGAAATGTTTGTAAGTACTACCACCACCACCACTACCACAAGTACTACCAACACCACTACTACCACCACCACCACCACCACCACAACCACAAGTACTACCAACACCACTACTACCACAACCACTACCACCACCACCACAACCACAAGTACTACCAACACCACTACTACCACAACCAGCACCACAACTACCACAACATACACCACCACTACCACCACCACCACAACCACAAGTACTACCAACACCACTACTACCACAACCACTACCACCACCACCACCACCACAACCACTACCAACACCACTACTACCACAACCAGCACCACAACATACACCACCACTACCACCACCACCACCACCACCACCACCACCACTACCACAACCACAAGTACTACCACAACCACTACTACCACCACCACTACCACCACCACCACTACCACAACCACAAGTACTACCAACACCACTACTACCACAACCATCACCACCAGCACCACAACTACCACAACATACACCACTACCACCACCACCACCACCACCACCACAAGTACTACCAACACCACTACTACTCTTTTTCCCATACAAAATCTTGAGAGAGAGACACAGTGAGAGAGAGAGAGAGAAAGAGAGACTGTGTGTGAAAGACAGATATCACCATAGTAATTGACTACACAGCAAGTGTCACTTTCCTGCTGATAGTCCCAGCTTCTCGTCAACTGTTGTTGCCGGCTTGTGTGTTCATTACTCGAGACACCGTTTGTGAATCGAGATGTTTTCATCATCATCATCATATGTCCACTTTTCTTGGCTCGCAAGGGTCTGACGGGTCCTATTCAGCACAGCATCTCTCCACTTGTCACGGTCCTTCATCATCTCCTCTGTGAGCTTCAGCGATCTGAGGTCCACTCTCACCACCTCCGCCCTCCCTGGGATTTCTTGTCACTTCTTTACCCAGCAGTCATCCTCCATGTGCATCACATGTCCATATCATCGCAGTCTTCTCTCCTGCACACTACAGTTGTTTGTGAACTGATTTATTCATGATGGGAGGTGTTTGTGACCTGAGGTCCGACTAATTAAAAGAATGGTTGCTTAAGAAATGAATAGTTGCTTAAGAAATACAAGATGTTGTATACATGATGTTAAAACACTGACATAGTTTAGAATTCAATGGCTGAGACTTGTAGAGAAAAGTACTTATTTGGTATAAATTTCACTTCTGTAATTCTATATATGAATGTAACTACTGTGGGGGTCTGTTCGAGATACCAGTGTTTACAAGTCAATAAGGTTGAATTGACTTTAATAGATACCCTGACCTTGAAATATCATAGTTGGTTCTATTGATTTTATTAGATTATAAATCAATAAATATGAGGGTCAGCTGAAATGTTCATAGGCTGACCAAGATACTCCCATGGAACGACCGATCGAATGAATGGGTTTATTTTTCAACATAGTTCCTGGAAAGAAACAATGCAGTTTGTTAATAAGATTTGAAATTAATGCATGCAAGATTTCACAGCTCTAGCATCACTCTTTCATCATCAACCTCTGAACTATTCAGCCCATCTTTATATATATATATATATATATATGACACACGACCGTGACTTCTGGCGTCACGCAGTAATACAGGGTACCCGACCTCCCATGGGTACATGCTGAAGCATATAAACAATATGCCCCCCCCCCCCCCCCCACCCACCGCAAGGTGGTCGTGGAGGTGCCACGGCAAAAAAGCACCCAGCCCACACTGTAAAGTGGACGTGTAGGCGCCACGAAAAAGCACCCAGCACTCACTGTAAATGAGGTTGGTGTTAGGAAGGGCATCCAGCTGTAGAAATCAAGCCAGATCAGTTCCTGTATGAGCAAGGCATGGTCAGCCGACCAGACACTGCCCACAACAGGACAACCCGTCTAACCCATGCTAGCGTGGAAGAACGGACGTAAAACGGTGATGATGATGATGATGATATATATATATATATATAGCTTTCACCGTATTTTTGACTAAAGGAATTTTAGTCCAAAATACGGTGAAAGCTATATATTTTCTAATTTCAAACTCGCTCACTGTTTCAAAACATACTTACTTGCCATATATATATATATATCATCATCATCGTTTAACATCTATCTTCCACGCTAGCATGGGTTTAGATATATATATATATATAACGAAGGAAATGTGGTAAGGAACCAGATGGACCATAACGCACCAAAGTACTCAATACTTAGGGTAGTAGAGTGGGTAATAGGAACGAGTAGGACCCCGACAGCTGAGCTCAAGCCGTTTCAATGGCTAATTCTGGACTAAATTATATATATATATATATATATATATATATTGTTATACTTTGAGAGGGTCATGTTGCCAATAAGAAACACATGCACCAGTTGTTTTCAAGAACTTTAACAATATATGAACAATCGTCTGGTTGTGGAACCAACCAACCAACCGGAAATTTATAAATTTAATTTATAATAAATTGAAGTGAAAGCAACTGGTGCGTGTGTTTCTTATTGGCAACATGACCCTCCCAACATAACAATATCGGTTTCAACACACGTTTTCAGATAAAGAATCTTGCTAAACAAATTCAGAAACGAAATATATATATATATAGAGAGAGAGAGAGAGAGACACACACACACACACATATGTATTCAACTCTTGTATATCTGCAGTGAGAATGGAACTATATATGTGTCCTCAAATATGGTTTACTAATGTGTTGTGGAACTAACTCTATATCGAACTCATCCTTTGGACTGAGTGCTCTACCAACTTCAGATATAACCTGTTTTTTTACCACTATATATATATATATACACACATATACATACATATACATACATACATAATATATATATAAGTAAGACATGTAAGTCAACAGGTTAAAATTAACTTCATTTATTCATATTCGCTGTTATATATATTTCGGTGATAAGCATTATGTCATTATACAACAGCTCTGACCTCATCAGACAGCTAGAATTTGAACAGAAAAAAACAGAAAAACATAACGATGGAATAAAGTTTACTTCAGTCATTTCGATTTTTTTATATGTTCAGTGCTGAAATATGGTGTTGTTTTCTCAAGGCACTAGTAGCATATATATGACAGTACTTACTCTGTCCCCCATAGTTAGGTCAGTTAAGGCCGTGTTAGAAGTTAGTTTCTTCTCACTCATTGAAGCATAGTAACACTTGAAGTAGACACACATAAATTTTTAATTAGATGTTACAAGTTTACAGTTGCTAGAGAGAAAAAGGCGGATATGGGAAGTTGTGTGATTAATGTCTCTCTGATGGGGAAACCGTGTAGGTGTTTCAATTAGAGAGGAAACAGCAACATAGCTGAAATTAGGACCTCTCGTCCATCTTAATTAACATCTACCATTCTTATCATATCCACTTGATTTAACTTTATTTCATCATATTTAGAACTTGGTTTGTGGAGGTGTGTGGCTTAGTGGTTAGTGAGTTGGATTTGCAATCGTGATGTTGTGAGTTCAATTCCTGGGCCAAGAAATGTGTTGTAGTAGTTAGCTAGCACAGCACAGCTCAACACAGCACAGCTGAACCTAACACAGCTCAACCTAGTGCAGCTCAACCTAGTGCAGCTCAACATAGCGTCGCTCAACACAGCACAGCTGAACCTAGCACAGCTCAACATAGCACAGCTCAACATAGCACAGCTGAACCTAGCACAGCTCATCACAGCAGAACTCCACTTAGCACAGCTCAACTTCTGCTTTTTATTAAGAATCTTCTGGCTTAACAACATCCTGTTTACTATATAACAGCAGAAGAGTTCCATCACTGATCTTTATAAAACTTGGCTGATGATAATCTACCACAAGTGTGCATTTTATATAAACACTTTCTGGCATTTTGAAAATGGCATAATTAAGGTTTTTATTTTATATTTTTATATCAATTTGCCGATCTTATCCAGACAGACATCATCATACAAACTGCAGCGATATATATATATATATATATATATATATATATATATATATATACATACACACACACACACACAGACAGACAAATATTTGTTGATGTTGCATATATGATATATGTTAATCAGATTGTCATTTCTGCTTGGTAAAGAGGATCATTCTTTCTATATCTTAATGTTAATTGGAAGATATATATCTATCTACATACATATATATATATATATATATACTTACACACACACATATATAAAGAAATAAAAAGAAAAAATTTAAAATGAAATGGCAACTGAAGAAATTTAATCTTTACTAACAAGTCTTCTTCTTCTTCTTCCACCATTTATTTCTGACTTATTATATATAATTCTCTCATTTGTTCCATCCATATGTTGCTGCTTCCCTCCAACACATTAGTCAGAGTTGTATAGAAAGTCTGAGAGAGACAGAAGTTATTTATTAAAACACAGAGAACACAAAGACTATTATATATATCAAATTAGTTCTGTGCATATAATATGTTTCACAAGAAAGTTGTTTTTAAAAGGGTAACTAGTTCACATTGTCTGTGAATTGGCATTAGAAACATTTAGGGGGGAGCTGGAACTAGTGAGATATGTAGAGGTATGTGTGGCCTAGTTGTAAGGAAGGGTGCTGGACTTGTGAACATAATGTCGTGGGTTTTCAGTATAGTCGACTTTCTTTTGCCTTCTCCCAAATTGCTGGCCTTGAGCCTAAATTAGTGTCGTTTTAATTGCTGGCTTTGTGCCTTCTTCTTATTCACCCACTTATTCCTGAGAGTGTCGTGGGGGGCAGAGTCCTCAAACGCTTCTTCCAGCGACTCCCGTCAGAAACAACTATCTCCACCTGATCCAGCTGGATCCCTCAAGGCCAAGCCTGACCAGCTAAGCTTATGGATTTGATCCAACCATCTTGCTCAGTCTACCCCTGGGTCCCTTGCCGTCTGGTTTTGCCCGTAAAATCTATCCAGCGGCATTCTATCTTGAGACATTCTAACCACATGTCTTGTGTCTAAATTAATGTCATTTTAATTGCTGGCCTTGTGCATAAATTAGTTTTCCACCTTTAATTTACTGAGCATATATCTGTAAATTAAAGGTGGAAAACTGGGAGAGGGCACTTGCCTTGGTGGTCAGGGTCATTGTGACTTTTTACTGGGCTTTCTCCACAAATGTCCCTCCGAAGTCTCCCCCCTATTGGGGAATTTTTCATTGTTATTTTTTGTTACATCCTCTGTTTTTGTTTTTTACACGCAGAAATGCCCATTTGTACCGTCCTGCATTGTCCTGCACTGTCCTTAATGTCTACTTTATGTAAACCCTTGTGGTTAATAAAGAAATCATTATTATAATTTGTCTTTAACACTGCAATGGACTGGTGTCTTATCCAGGGAGGTGTCTTTTACTTTCAGTCAATTCACACCACAGAAACTGGAATAAGAACAAGCCTGAAACAGACTTTAACTCTGTGATCTTGTACCCTCTGTCACTTAATGCCACAGAAAACTGAGATAAGAACTAGCCTAATGAGTCTCCGAGCTTGGGACAGACTTTAACCCTGTGGTGGACTGGTATCCTATCCGGGGGGGGGGGGGTAATCTTGTACTCTCAGTGTCTTAACTCTATGAAAAGAAAGAGATAAGCACCGGCCTAATGAGTCTCCGAGCTTGGGACAGACTGAAGCTTTGTAGAACTACTAAGATACATCTTCATGATGGTGGGGCAACGTTATATAATTGAGGGCGGTGGATTGGCAGTATCGGTGGAGGGTCAGACGCCATGCTTTCCAGCATAGTTATGTCCCTTTATGATCTGAGTTCAAATCCCGCCGAGGTTGACTTTGCCTTTCATCCTTCCTTACGGGGTTCGATAAAATAAAGTACCAGTAATGCACTGGGTAATTGCTGGCCTTGTGCTTAAAGTAGAAACAATTATTATTATCATTATTTGGCCTTGTGCCTAAATAAAAAAACATTCTTTCCCTTCATCCTTACCACCATTATCAGTAGCGGGTCGGACGCCATGCTTTGACGTATAGAGTTACGGCCCTTGCCATTCTGAGTTCAAATCCCGCCGAGGTTAACTTTGCCTTTCATCCTTACGGGGTCGATAAAATAAAGTACCAGTAATCTACTGGGTAATTGCTGGCCTTGTGCCAAAAGTAGAAACAATTATATACAAATCCCGCCGAGGTTAATTTTACCTTTCATCCTTACGGGGGTTGGTCGATAAAAATAAAATACCAGTAATGCACTGGGTAATTGCTGGCCTTGTGCCTAAAGTAGAAACAGTTATATCATTGACGATCTTCTCTAGAAAGGACATAGTTAGTGTTTGGTTGGTAAGTGAGAACTGGCAGCTAATTAGAAGTTGGTAAATAACAGAGTGTAGGATGGAAGGTTATGTTAAAAACATTTGTAGTGTTGTGTAACAGTAAAAGAGAGATTTGAGGGGTGGGGATGGGAATGATGAGAGGAAAGTGAGAATCAAAGGAGAGATTGGGGTGGGGGTGGGGAGAAGGTGGTGCGAGGGGAGATTGGGGGAGAGAGAGAGGGGGGGAGGGGGAACATTAGTAGAAAGAAGAGAATAACAGTAAAAGATAATTGTGTGTGGATATCATCTGTTAGTGTGTGTGTTTTAGTTTGTGTGTGTGTATGTTAGTGTCTATGTGTGTCTGTGTTAGTGTGTGTCTGTATGTCTGCGTTTTTGTGTATGCTTGTGTGCGTATGTGTTAGTATGTATTTTTCTGTTATTGTGAGTGTGTTTGTGTGTGTGTTAGTGTGTTAGTGTGTATTTATGCTAACATAGTGAGAACTGTTATCATACACACACACACACACACACACACACACACACACACACACACACACACACACACACACACACACACACACACACACACACACACATATATACATATATATTCAAACAAAGAAATTAAACCCAGCAAAATAATGACTAAACTATTGGTTCCGCCAATTGCCAGTGGTTACGTCAATGTCCACTTTACATCCCATATCTTATGAGAATGATAACATAAGTAGCAGACTTAATACTCGGGGGTCAATAATATTTGATTAAAACCCTTGGAGGTCACGTCTCATGATGACTGAAGTTCCTGGAGGTCATGTCTCATGATGACTGAAGTTCAATGACTGAAGTTCAATGACTGAAACCAGTAAAACAAACAACATAAAGTAGACCAGTGAATCAACAGAATAAACCCTTTAGTTACCAAACATATATTAAGAACAAAAAGAGGTTTCACATTAATCTCAGTTAAGAATGTTTCTCAGATGAGTGACTCGGGATCTATATTTGTGTTATAGACCCAACACCAGCCCCAATCTTCTTCGTTAGTCAGTCTAATGAGCAAATTAAGAACCTATATTCACCTTTTGTTTTATTTTCATTGTTCAAAACACACACACACACACACACACACACACACACACACACACACACACACACACACACACACACACACACACACACACACACACACACACACACACACACACACACACATATTAGAAAGAGTCAGGGCTCAACAGCTGAGCTCTTGCCATTTTGATAGCTAATTCTAGTCTGGAATTAGCTGTCAAAACAGCAAAAGCTCAGCTGTCGGGCCCAGATCTTTCTAATATAGTCACACTCTACTATCCCAAGTATTGAGTACTCTGTTGAACAATTGTCTTGCTAGTTAAATCCTGATATATATAGTCTAGGGATTGTAATGTCCAGTTACTGTAGGTTCACCAGAGTGAGCACTCAATACATAGTTTCCAGTAGGTATATTGGTGTTGTACTAAGCAGAGTGTAATACTAATAATAATAAAAAGGACAAAGTGTTAGATTTTCATTACATTTATTGATGTGTGACACATGTTTCACAATTGATTAGCTCAAGGTTTGATCTGTATCGATCTGGCCTGACTCTGGAACCAAAAGATCGCCAGACTTCTGTTATGGTAATACCATTACCATATTGATTCCAGAGTCAGGCCAGATTGATACAGATTGAGTCTTGAGCTGATCCATTGTGAAATCCTCATTACACATCAATAAATGTAATGAAGACGTAAGACCTTAAGATCTAAGACACATATGTAATCCATAAACACAGCTGTGTAAAGTTTAATGAAGAAACTGAATATTACTTATTGCATCTGTAAAACAATGAGTTATGAAATGGTGTATATAATCTGTAACCTTTTCATGTGTACAACACAGACGTGAGAAAAATGACCAAGTTTAAGTGGCTTTTTCAAAAGTGATCCATCTTGTAGAGGCATTTTTATGACTGTTCAGCCATAAATATATATGGGTTAACATAGTCATAAAAAATATTGCAGGTTTGGGAAACTAAAAAAAAAAAAATGAGTTGAGGTAAACTAAGAAAGATTTATATGATTTGATATGGCAGATGAAATGACAAGAGAATATAGAAATATAGTGTTTTTACGGGTCTGTCTTAAACATATTAGCCTGGGACTGTGTGTGTGGTGGTAGTAGGGTGCAGACAATGACTGATAGATAGATACATACTTCTTCTCTGGTCTACAACTAATGCCTGTGGTGATGGAGACTTCCGGTGTTCTTGGCCCTTATCCCTGGACCATCTCCCCTTCTCACTGCTATCGGAGTGGGGCTGGGTACCTGCTACTGCAAGCCCCATGAACTGGACTAACTTCATGTCAACACAATATCAGTGGAGACTTCCAGCATTCTTATCCCAAGGTCTACACCCCCTACTCACTGCTATCGAAGTGGGGTTGGCTATCCACAAGTGCAAACTCTGTGAGGTGGAATGTCAGTATCTCCCTCGTTATCCTCTTGAACAATGTCTTCTCCATTTTGTCTACCACTGGAACCATGAGGGTGACTGACCTTTAACCCTTTTACCATTTAAACCGGTCGTAACTGGCCAGAATTCTCTCACCTCTTTCCATTCAAACCGGCTGTGACCAGCCACTCCTACTGATGATAAGGTATTGTTACCAAAATAAATAAAATCAAAATTTTATAGATTCAATATTATGTGTGAATTATGTGAGGTAAAGCCTTTACCTTGAAATTACAATAATATATAGACATGTTTATAACAAAGCAGTCTTCTCTCCTGCACATTATATCTGATTCTTCTGATACCCAGGTCTACCTCTACTATAGCTTTCCTCCACTGGCATTTCCTGGCACCTCTTCATCCAGCTATCATTATCCATGCATGTCACATGTCTGTACCAAATGCAGTCTTCTTTCCTGCCCACCACTTTGGATCCTTCTTAAACCCAGTTTCTTCCTCAGTTCATCCAAGCTCTGCCTTTCTCTCACACATATGTTGCACATCCAATGAAGCATGTCTGTTAAATTTTCTCGTCAACATGCTTTGCTTTGTTACATTATTTACTAAGCTCCTTCAGGTTACAAAATATCTTGTAAGTTGATTAGGTAAAGGTTTCCTTGTGGTGAATTTTTTTAAAATTATGGTTTATCTAAAGAAAGACATTTTTTTATCGAGAGAGTTAGCAGCCACCCTAAACAAACATATTTCCAACCAAAACATATTTCTCTTCTTCTTCTTCTTCTTCTTCTTCTTCTTCTGAAGCATGTTTCATCATCATCCTCATCACCGTTTGACGTCCATCTTCCACGCTAGCATGGGTTAGACAGTTTTGTTCCATTTGATGTGGGAATGGTCGGGAAACCGTGTCTCGCTCATATGGAAGTGTTTGTGGCAGGTTTTTTTACAGCTCGATGTCCTTCCTAACACCAACGACATTTACCGTGTGTACTGGAAGCCTTTTTTCTGTGTCTCCTACACGACCACCTGACAGTGTGGACTGTTGTGTCATCTACACAATGGATGGAACGGGAAAGGGAGGATGGGGTGGGGTGTATATTGGGTTAAGAGGTGCCTACTAAATGTAGGTTTGTATGCAGTGGCAGTTGGGTCTTCTGTACAACTGCATGGCGCCAATTATTTTTCTTACATAATTTGTTTCTTACATAATATTAAAAATAGGGCAATGCACCGATATTCTTAATATATGCTCAGTTGTTTCAACAAGACCTTGATGTAAGAATACAACAGATTCTCAAATTACAGACCATTGAAAAAGTTTGATTACAAAGGAGTTTTTACAATGCGTCTATAAAAATATACATCATTTAAGAACCACAAAACCTCTGACATATCTACATCCGAAGATTGTATTAACAGATGCTGTAATTAAAAATGTTACATCTATTTGAAGTTTCAAGGACTAGGAAATTTTTTCATTGCATTGACGTGTATAAAATATAGTTTAAAAAAAGAATCACTTCTCAAATGTTTGTCCGTCCGCCAACACAAGACCCCCACATACACACATATACACACATATACACATATACACACACACCCATACATGTATACACACACACACACACATATATATATACACATGCATAACATACAAGATCAGATACATACATACATCCCACATACAGACACACAGATGTACACATATACAAAAAAATCACTTAAATAAAACATACACACATACAAGATCTTACACACACACACACACACAAGCTCCCCCCCCCCCCAACACACATATACATTCAGTAGACATACACCTACACACATACACACACAGCAGACATCCACCTCACACACAGCAGACACACACACACCAGACATACACACACACCAGACATACACACACACCAGACATCCACCTACACACACAGCAGACATCCACCTACACACACAGCAGACACACACACACAGCAGACACACACACACAGCAGACATACATCTACACACACAGCAGACACACACACACCAGACATACACACACAGCAGACATCCCCCTACACACACACACCTATATTTCACCATCATTATCATAAGCTTTATTCTACCCCCAAGTGACATTAACTTCATGCATCTGTTTAATCACAGTTGGAACCAGCCTAAGTAGACAGTTTTTACAGCTGGAATAGCAGAATAGCAGAATAGCAGAATAGTGTAATGTGTGAATGGAATTAGTGATGAGCTCTCACTAAATGTGTTTCACTGTAAAGATTTCATCTTAACACAGAAGCTGTGAAACCATCAATTTAAACTCTCCTCCAACCAATGTTATACACCAGAGGTTCTCAAAGTGGGTGCAACCATCCCCCAGGGGGCATTGAGAAGGTCCAAGGGGGCGGGGTTGGAGCCTATGGGGGCGCTGGGAGGTAGTAGAGATGATATAATAGTATGTTAAATAGCAAATGATACATATTATATATATAAATATAGTAAAATAAAAATATATGATATTTATTTATACATAGTGCATGGCATCAGCCAGATGGTTGGAACAGGTTAAAGAGTATATATTATATTATTTATTATATCTTACCTAAGTACAAAGCGAAACCTACTACAGTCAGTAGGCATCTCTAACAAAATACACCCCCGTCCCACTACCCCCACCCCATTCAAACCACCCTCTTAAATGTGAAGTTATGTCGGTACCACAACATCCAGCCTGAAACAAATGAGGTCGTGTAGGTGTCACGACAAAAAACACACAGTCCACGCTGTAATGTGGCCGTGTAGGTAACACGGTAAAAACCTCCCAGACCCACACTGTAAACATGGTTGGTGTTGGGAATGGCATCCAGCCGTAGAAAACCTGCCAGACAGTCCTATGCGAGCAAGACAACCACTCTTGCCTCAAGTGGGAAAACTCCCGTCCAAACCCATGCGAGCGTGGAATATGGACGTTAAACGATGATGATGATGATGATGAAATTGATTTATTTATTATATATTATTTACAATTTGCGAAATATGGTGGTGGTGGGGTGGGTGAATTACGTAACTGTGAGGGGGCGTTGACCCCAAAAGTTTGAGAACCTCTGCTATACACCCATCTAGAGTTGATATATAAATGACTATACCACACAAGTTGGGGTGGAGAGGTGTGTGAGGGGCTGTGTGATAGGAACTTCAATTGAGATTTTATCTTTCTGTTAAGTTGAACTGTGTTTTTCTAAAGTGGGTCCCAGGATGGGGGGGGGGGACATGCAGGTTTTAAACCTCTAGCATTTACATTACTCTATATTTACAATTATATCTTCACGGTGATGTGTTATGTCCTTGAGCAAGATGTTTTATTTTTATGTTGTTCCAATTTACTCAGCTGTAGGAATGTATTATGACATCACTGGTACCAAGCTGTTCCAGCCATTGCCTTTCTCTTGGACATCCAGTGTGTATATATCATATGTATATATACACTATACATATAGTGTATATACAGTATACATATAGTGTATATACAGTGTACATATAGTATACATATAGTGTATATACACTATACATATAGTGTATATACATAGTGTATATACAGTATACATATAGTGTATATACAGTATACATATAGTATATATACAGTATATATATGGTGTATATACAGTATACATATAGTGTATATACACTGTGTATATATAGTGTATATTCAGTATACATATAGTGTATATACAGTATACATATAGTGTATATACAGTATACATATAGTGTATATACAGTGTACATATAGTGTATATACAGTATACATATAGTGTATATACAGTATACATATAGTGTATATACAGTATACATATAGTGTATATACACTGTATATATATAGTGTATATTCAGTATATATATAGTGTATATTCAGTATACATATAGTGTATATACAGTGTACATATAGTGTATATACAGTGTACATATAGTGTATATACAGTATACATATAGTGTATATACAGTGTACATATAGTGTATATACAGTGTACATATAGTGTATATACAGTATACATATAGTGTATATACACTGTATATATATAGTGTATATACAGTATACATATAGTGTATATACAGTGTACATATAGTGTATATACAGTAAACATATAGTGTATATACAGTGTACATATAGTGTATATACACTGTATATACAGTATACATATAGTGTATATACAGTGTACATATAGTGTACATATAGTGTATATACAGTGTATATACAGTGTACATATAGTGTATATACACTGTATATACAGTATACATATAGTGTATATACAGTGTACATATAGTGTATATACAGTGTATATACAGTGTACATATAGTGTATATACACTGTATATTCAGTATACATATAGTGTATATACAGTGTACATATAGTGTATATACAGTGTACATATAGTGTATATACAGTGTATATACAGTGTACATATAGTGTATATACAGTGTACATATAGTGTATATACACTGTATATACAGTAAACAAATAGTGTATATAATTGTCAGTCCCAGTCAGGTCCAGAGCTGTGTCTCACTTTATGTCTGGCCGACGCTCCACCGAGTGCATAGGAGAGGTTGTCATGTCTTTAACACAACTGAGGGTCAGTCCTTATCATTAGCAATAATAATTGTTTCTACTTTTGGCACAAGGCCAGCAATTACTCAGTGTATTACTGGTACTATATTTTATCAACCCCGTAAGGATGAAAGGCAAAGTTAACCTCAGCGGGATTTTAACTCAGATCATAAAGGGATGTAACTCTTTGCTGCAAAGCATGGCGTCCGACCCTCTACCGATACTGCCAATCTACCGCCCTAACATGGCGTCCAACTCTCTAACGATACTGCCAATCTACCGCCCTAACATGGCGTCCAACTCTCTGCCGATACTGCCAATCTACCGCCCTAACATGGCGTCCAACTCTCTGCCGATACTGCCAATCTACCGCCCTAACATGGCGTCCAACTCTCTGCCGATACTGCCAATCTACCGCCCTAGCATGGTGTCCGTCCCTCTACCGATACTGCCAATCTACCGCCCTAGCATGGCGTCCAACTCTCTACCGATACTGCCAATCTACCGCCCTAACATGGCGTCCGACTCTCTACCGATACTGCCAATCTACCGCCCTAGCATGGTGTCCGACCCTCTACTGATACTGCCAATCTACCGCCCTAGCATGGTGTCCGACCCTCTACCGATACTGCCAATCTACCACCCTAACATGGCGTCCGACTCTCTACCGATACTGCCAATCTACCGCCCTAGCATGGTGTCCGACTCTCTACTGATACTGCCAAGCCACCGCCCTAGCATGGTGTCCGACTCTCTACCGATACTGCCAATCTACCGCCCTAGCATGGTGTCCGACCCTCTACCGATACTGCCAATCTACCGCCCTAACATGGCATCCGACCCTCTACCGATACTGCCAATCCACCGCCCTAACATAGTGTCCGACTCTCTACTGATACTGCCAAGCCACCGCCCTAACATGGCGTCCGACTCTCTACCGATACTGCCAATATACCGCCCTAACATGGTGTCCGACTCTCTACCGATACTGCCAATCTACCGCCCTAACATGGTGTCCGACTCTCTACCGATACTGCCAATCTACTGCCTTTAATATAAAGAAATAATAATCATGTATAACAATTAAACCTTTTTTTTTACCCAATTTTTTTTAGCAAAGGGCCTCAAATTTCAGATAGTTTAGGGTAGGGCCTCAACAAATGAAAGTCCCTTCTCTGTTATAATGTAATATATACACCTCATCCTACTTAGTACATTCCTTCCCAGCTCTTCCAGTCATACAATACGGTGGTCCCTTTCCTTCTATTATTTATACAGATACATTATATCTTTCTCTCCCTAAACATCTTATAACCAACCCTAACATAACAGCTTCATACCCAGAAAGAATCCTTTTATATGTGTGTGTATGTATGTGTGTGTATGTATATGTATATGTGTGTGTATGTATGTGTGTGTGTATGTATGTGTATGTATGTATATGTGTGTGTATGTATGTGTGTGTAAACCAGCATTCAAATTGGAGAGCCTTGCTGTGAAACACAATCATCTCTGACAATGAATACAGAGAGATAATCCCTTATGGTTGATTCCCAACCTGCTAGAAATAGCAGAGAGGTTCGTTAGCATACCCAGGATGTATTTCTTCTTCTTTGATGTTATAAAATTAGAATCGATAAACCTTTCTGGGTATACCCTTGTTCTATTGATGTCAATGGTGAATTCTTCACTTGCAAAGATCAGTGTGAAGAATTGCTGTCCTGTTCCGCATATTGGTAAACCCTGAGGTGGCTGTAGAGGTCAATCTTGGACCCACAGGCTCTGTTACAGTGTGTACTTGGTCAGTTGGTGATTGGTGGACAGATTTCTTCTTTGATGTTTTGTCTTCAGCTGCCCTCTTCCTGCCCTCATCAAAGCTGTCTGAAGCTGTATTTATGGTCATTCTCCATTTCTCTCTGTCCTCTGCCAGGTGTTCCCATGCCCTGTGATCAATATTACCTTGCTGTACTTACTTTTCAGTTGTCAGTTCTCGTTATTGTGTGATGCTAAAGAAACCAACCAACAAACATCTCTCTTTTATAATATGTATATATTATATCTTTCGTTTATCATCATCGCTTAATGTCCACCTTCCACGCTAACGTGGGTTGGATGGGTTGTCCCATTTGAGGCAAGTTGGCTCAGGTGACCGTATCCTGCTCATACAGAACTGTTTCTGGCTAGATTTCTACAGCTGGTTACCCTTCCTAATGCCAACCACTTTACAGTGTGTGGTGGGTGCTTTTTGACATGACACATGACCAGTTTACAGTGTGGACTAGGTGCTTATATTATGTATATATTATATCTCTCTCCTCCGAAACAACATATTCTAGCCAGCCCTAACATAACGTGGAGGCAAATGGCCTAATGGTAAGGGTGTTGGACTTAAGATCATAATGTCGTGGGTTCTATTCCTGGGTTGTGTGTTGTGTTCTTGAGCAAAACACTTCACTCAACATTGCTCCAGTATACTCAGCTGAAAATGAGTACCAGTAATAGCTGGGGGTTTAACCCTGCAATGGACTAACGTCCTGTCCGGGGGAAAGTCTTGTACTCTCAGTCACTTCGCACCATGAAACCGGGATAAGTACCAGTAATAGCTGGGGGTTTAACCCTGCAATGGACTAACGTCCTGTCCAGGGGAAAGTCTTGTACTCTGAGTCACTTCATGCCATGAAACCGGGATAAGCACCAGCCAAATGAGCCTTCTGGCTTAAGACAGACTTTAAAACATAGCATAGCACATTCCTTCTCATCTCTTCCAGTCAAACAATATGGTGGTCCCTAGCCCTTACTCTTGTATTTCCTATCTATACACATATATCTTTCTCCCCCTAAACATCTGATAACCAATCCTAACAGTTTCAAACAGAGAAAGAATCCTTTCATTGCCTGAAATATGAGGAGTTCTTTAGTCTTTTATGTTATATACATTCCTCCATTCTACACCCATGACAGTATATTATAGGGTCCAGCTTTGGAAAGAACTAAATTAGGGTCCTGCTTAAATAACAAGGAAACCTC
>OZ024763.1:5166293-5183793 GCA_964016885.1 Eledone cirrhosa
AAATTTTTTTTTTGGTTCCTTAAAGCCGTGGTTCCCAAAGTGGGTTCTGCAAAGGAGTGTTTGGGGTTCCATGAAAAAGGTAGAGGAGTATATTTATATTACAACCATATAACAATATTAGACTTTGGGGTTCCCCAAAAGGTTTCTGAACAAAAAAGGGTTCCACATTTGAAAAAGTTTGAGAAACCCTTTCTTAGAAGAAGAGGGACCGTTCTAAGGAACCTTTACAGAGCCTCTTTGACTTGTATTCAGGGTTTATAAGAAGGATGTTTAGCTAGTATATTAGCATGGCACAAACTAGCTGCATCAGTTATTAGCTGTCGGGACACTGCTTCCTTCAAAACTTCCATACTGCCTGGATTCGCCAACACCACACCTGATATTCCCTTTTCATACACATGCACACATGTGTATGTGTCTATATGGATATCATGATTCATACACTGTTCACTTTCCTGACTTTTGTACATTATTCTATGTACTATGCATGCACCTTTGATGAGTTGTAGTGCACCTGAGCGCTGTACACAATAATTTTCATTATTATTATTGTTATATCAAGAGTCAAAAAAGCAAATGGAGGCTTTGTGAATATCTAATGCCTGCTCCTTGCTCCTAAAATCAAATCTGTCAGGTTTTTTTTAATTTTGAGAGGTGCTCCACCCCAACCCTGTGGAAGCGAAGGGGAAAGTAAGGGATATGAAAACAGTCATGCTCTGCCTTGCTAAATTGGCTCTCATTAGGCCTTACTTGGGTGTAATGAAATAAAACAGTACTTTCTAAAGTAATTCAGTGTTGTCTTACATAACTTGTGTTGTGGTTTGGAGGCAGGGAGGTCAGTAAATGAATACTAGAGGGGGTCAGTTAAATTGAACTACACCTCTTGCTTGATATTTGAAACTTTAGGACCAGGGCAGAACTAGCACCTGTTGAAGGCCTAATCTATACGAAATTTGATACACCTTTCTCTAAAAAAATATAATTTATATCTTTTATATTAATGTTAGTGATAAAGAATATATATATAGGGTGTGTGGCCCTACGTTATGGTTTATTTAGCTTATAGGTAAGTCCAGCACTGAGTACACTGAGGCCCGCCTGTAAAGTGGTCATATAGGTGTCACAAAAGAATAATACACAGTCCACATTGTATGGTGCCATGATAAAAGGTACCCAGCACACACTATAAAGGGGTCGTTTAGGTGTCAGGACAAAAAGACACCAGGTCCATGTGTGTATATATATGTGTGTGTGTAAATCTGTATGTATGTGTGTGTGTATGTATATATACATGTATGTATATATGTATGTGTGTCTGTCTGTCTAATACTGAACAACTTGTAAAATAAACTCTCCTTGTCAATCATTTTGCTGTAAAATCTTTCTTAAAACCTGGCACAGTAAACTGATAAAAAAATCCAACAAAACATAAAACATTTGAAAGTTAGTTGCTAGGAAATGTTGAAGGATTTGACAACATAAGCTCATGTATAATCTTTTTGATTACCAACTGTAAGGAGTACTCGATAGTTCCCTTAGTCTGTCATGGCTTACTAGCTCTATACGGACATTTAAATTTATTAAATACATAAATAGATATTGTTTGAATGTTGTGGAATTAATTTAAAGGGGTCTCTTAAAACATTCATGCAAAGTTCCCTGTAGAATCTAAAGTCTGTCTTAAGCCCGGAGTCTCATCACGCAGGTGTTTATCCTGGTTTCTGTGGCATAAAGCAGAAGTGACAGAGTACAATACTCCCCCTGGACAGGACGCCAGTCCGTCGCAGGGTTAAATCCCCAGTTATTGCTGGTAGTACTCCTTTTCAGCTGAATATACTGGGGAAACATGAAATGAGATGTTTTGCACAAGAACACAACACACAGCCCAGTCCGGGAATCGTACTCACAACCTTATGATAGTAAGTCCAACACACATACCACCTGGCAACACACCGCCACTCTTCTCCATTCTTTTTTCCTAAGACATTCTAACTAAATGTCTGTAATATCAGAACTGTGATCTCTCAAACCTGTCCAGTGATTCTTTCCTGAGACATTTTAACTAAATGCCATTAACAATTTTAAATAAAATAAAATTTTATTTATTTTACTTTTTTTTTCTATGAACTATACTACACTCTTAGGCTGGGTTGAAGTTAGGATGACAAAAAAAAAAAAAATAAAATAAATGGTTTAGCAGGTGCTCAGCATAAACTAGTGACATGAGCTACAAGTCAAGGACTTAGTTGGATGTTTTACAGAATCAACTGACTTGGCATATCAACACATCATCAGACCTTGAACTACAAACTTCAATTATTCTTCTGTTTTACTGTCTTATCATCATATATTTTATACACTACATAAGCCATTATTATATTGTATTGCTCTCACTTTGGCCGTCACCAACCCAGGTTTTTTTAAACCATAGCTTCTTCTTCTTCATGGTAAAAAAAATGTCTTTGGAAATTATTTATTTTCATGCATTTCCCCCCTCTTCATTCCCCCACTCCTCTCTGTGTAATTTTTCTGTGACATTGTCTCAGAATAGATAATTTTCTTTTTATTTGCCACCAGGGCATCAAAAAGTGGGACAAGTACAATGGGGGGGGGGGGAGTTTACATAACAAGGCGTCCTCAATAAGGAGGAGGCAATAACAAAATATAAAAATAAAATAAAATATAACAAGATAAAATTTATAACAAAATCCTCAATAGGGAGGAGGCGCCTTGGGGGGTCGCACACACCCCCGAAAAAAAGTGTGCAACCCTTCTCCTCAGGATCACAGAGAGGGGGTGCTCCCTTGGTCTTTCATCTTCCTCACCTATAGTCTGATGTAGAGTGAAGGCCCATTCACACGGGCCATTCTCGCCACTTTCCACCCATCTTTCATAAAAATGGCTGGGGTGCAGCACCTCTCTCTCCATCCTGATCCTTCTTCCGAAATGATATCGGAAGAAACGGACCAGTTGTTGGCCAGAGAGATCTCAGAATAGATAGATAGAGAGATGGATATCTAGATAGATAGGTAGGTAGGTAGGTAGGTAGGTAGGTAGGTAGGTAGACAGATAGACAGATATGGAAGAAGAGTAGAAATGAGAAGAGTGTAAGAGAGGTCTAATACTAATCACAATAGACAATAGTATTTGTATTGCTGTCTGACATGACTTCCTACTCCTCCATCAGCACCACCATACCACCACCACTACTACCAGTACTACCACCACCATCAACACCTCCATTACCACCACCACCACCTCCATCAGCACCACTACCAGCACTACCACCACCACCAACACCGCCATCACCACCACCATACCACTACCACTACCAGCACCACTATCAGCACCACCACCTCCCCCACCCCCATTACCACCACCATACCACCATACCACCACTACCAGTACTACCACCACCATCAACACCTCCATTATCACCACCACCACCACCACCACCTCCATCAGCACCACTACCACTACCACCACCACCACCACCAACACCTCCATCACCACCACCACCATACCACTACCACTACCAGCACCACTACCAGCACCACTACCAGCACCACCACCTCCCCCACCCCTATATCACCCCCACCCCCATTACCACCACTGCCACAACCACCAGGTGTTTGCTGCTTTTTTTTCTGTTTTTTTGTTTGTTTGTTATTGTCTTATTTTAGTAGATTCAAGTGGAACTTTATCCTGAAATACCATTCCTGAAATGAGGAATAAATAATTGGATAAACAAGTACCCCCCCCCCTCTCTCCATTCGCCATCAGCCACCCCTCCCCTTCCCAGTCACCCAACTCACCCCCTCCCATCATCAGTCCCCACCCACCCACCCCAATAAAACAATATCCAGCTTGGCTCTGTATAATTTAAAAATAATTTTAACTGAAGTAGCTTAAAATATTAATTTCAAGTATTGAAAAGGCGGTGAATTGGCAGTATCGGTAGAGGGTTGGACGCCATGCTTTCTAGCATAGTTACGTCCCTTTACATTCTGAGTTCAAATCCCGCCGAGGTTAACTTTGCCTTTCATCCTTACGGGGTCGATAAAATAAAGTACCAGTAATGTACTGGGTAATTGCTGGCCTTGTGCCTAAAGTAGAAACAATTAATTTCAAGTATTGAATTGTTTTAGTATTCGACATCTGTTTGTTGTCTGAAATGTAGAGAATTCAGTGGTAAACTGCCCCAGCCCCTCTCTCTCTCTCTCTCCCAATAACTTACCCCATTATTGAACGCCCTGGGGGTAGATATATTGTCTTTAAAGTGTTGAAATATCCGAGACCCCCAGGAGATAACTGACAAGGAAAACTCCCCCACACCCGTTCTTGCTTTCTTCTTTCTCTCATTTCATTTTTAAGCCTAAGTTAACTAGCAACTACACAGCCACCATATATATATATATATTTGTGTATATATATATATGTATGAGTGTATACATATATATATATATATATATATATATATATATTTGTGTATATATATGTATGAGTATATATATATATATATATATATTTGTGTATATATGTTTGAGTGTATATATATATATTTGTGTATATATGTTTGATGTATATATATATATTTGTGTATATATGTATGAGTGTATATATATATATATTTGTGTATATATGTATGAGTGTATATATATATTTGTGTATATATGTATGAGTGTATATATATATATATTTGTGTATATATGTATGAGTGTATATATATATATGTGTGTATATATGTATGAGTGTATATATATATATATATATATATATATATATATTTGTGTATATATGTATGAGTGTATATATATATATTTGTGTATATATGTATGAGTGTATATATATATATTTGTGTATATATGTATGAGTGTATATATATATATATTTGTGTATATATATATGAGTGTATATATATATATTTGTGTATATATGTATGAGTATATATATATATATATATGAGATGAGTTGTAGTGCCCCTAAGCACTGTACACAATATTTCATTATTATTATTATTATTATTATTATTATTATATATATATATATATATATATATATATAAATTTGTGTATATATATATATATATATATATATATATATATATATATAATTGGTGTTGGATGTTTAAAGCATCTGTATGCAGTAGACCATATGAGCACTCGATACCCTCACAGAAAAAAGAGAATCAGTGTTGAGACGAAAGGAATTTATTAGACATATTACAATTGTTTCTCGGGCGACCAGCTGGAGGTACGATCGATATGGTGATCAAACCTCCGAGAAGCAATTGTAAAATGTCCAATAAATTCCTTTCATCGCAGCACTGATTCTATTTTTTCTGTGATATATATATATGTAGGAGGTGAGTTTTATTGTAGTACAATAAAGCAATGCAGATATCGGATAAGAAGCACTCTACAGTTTGTAGGACTGGAGTATACATAATATATAAGAACAAAAGATGGTTAAAAGAGTTCTATGTATTTTATTATGCGCATTTCAAAAACAAACATCATCATGCAATAATATTTTCTGATGAAAACACAAATATTATTGCATGATGATATTTGTTTTTGAAATGCGCATAATAAAATACATGGAACTCTTTTAACCATCTTTTGTTCTTATATATTATGTATATATATATATATATATATATATATATATATAATGAAGGAAATGTGGTAAGGAACCAGGTGGACCATAACGCACCAAAGTACTCAATACTTAGGGTAGTAGAGTGGGTAATAAGTCCAGAATTAGCCGTCGAAACGGCTTGAGCTCAGCCGTCGGGGTCCCACTCGTTCCTATATATATATATATATATATATATATATATATAATGAAGGAAATGTGGTAAGGAACCAGGTGGACCATAACGCACCAAAGTACTCAATACTTAGGGTAGTAGAGTGGGTAATAGGTCCAGAATTAGCCGGCGAAATGGCTTGAGCTCAGCCGTCGGGGTCCTACTCGTTCCTATATATATATATATATATATATATATATATATTTCGTTTCTGAATTTGTTTAGCAAGATTCTTTATCTGAAAACGTGTGTTGAAACCGATATTGTTATACTTTGGGAGGGTCATGTTGCCAATAAGAAACACACGCACCAGTTGCTTTCACTTCAATTTATTATAAATTAAATTTATAAATTTAGGAATTTATAAATTTCCGGTTGGTTGGTTGATTCCACAACCAGATGATTGTTCATATATTGTTAAAGTTCTTTCGTCACACATTCTGTGACCTCTTCAGTGACTGGGGATTCTTTTCTTTGTTTTTGTGCCTCTCCTTTGTTCTGCCCTACGCCATCTTGTTTTTGTGTGTGTTGTGTGCTTAGTTTGCGCATGTGTTACATCCGGGTGTCTGCGTGTGTTTATATTTGTTTATTTATTTGTTTATTTACATGTTACTGGTTGGTTGTTTGTTCTATGTGTGTGTGTGTGTTTTCATTTTGTCCTTAATTGTAAGTTGTGATGTTGTTATATATCATCATCATCATCATCAGGTTTAGCGTCCGTGTTCCACGCTTGCATGGGTTTGGATGGGGGTTTTCCCACTTGAGGCAAGAGTGGTTGTCTTGCTCGCATAGGACTGTCTGGCGGGTTTTCTACAGTTGGATGCCCTTCCTAACACCAACCACATTTACAGTGTGGGGCTGGGAGGTTTTTACCGTGTTGCCTACACGGCCACATTACAGCATGGACTGTCTGGCGGGTTTTCTACAGCTGGATGCCCTTCCTAACACCAACCACATTTACAGTGTGGGGCTGGGAGGTTTTTACCGTGTTGCCT
Organism: Eledone cirrhosa; assembly: GCA_964016885.1. Classification (NCBI taxonomy): domain Eukaryota; kingdom Metazoa; phylum Mollusca; class Cephalopoda; order Octopoda; family Eledonidae; genus Eledone; species Eledone cirrhosa. The sequence continues at coordinate 5,173,101 of OZ024763.1, forward strand.
ACACGGCCACATTTACAGCGTGGACTGTGTGTTTTTTGTCGTGACACCTACACGATCTCATTTGTTTCGGCCTGGATGTTGTGGGACCAACATAACTTTACATAGAAGGGGGCGGTGTGGATGGGGTGGAGGTGGTGGGACGGGGGGGTGTTTTGATAGAGATGCCTACTGACTGTAGTAGGTTTTTACTTTGTATTTAGGTAAGGCGGGTCTTCTCTATTACTGAGTACCGCCAAAGGTCTCGGTCCAGTGACATTGTCTTGGAGAGGTGTAAGCGTGTGAGGTCGGAATTTATCAGCTTGTCCCATGTTTTTCTGGGTCTGCCTACTCCGTGGCTACCGTCTATCTTTATTGCCCTGCACTTTGTTATACAGCTGTCGTCTTTCATGCGCATCACGTGACCGTACCAACGTAGCCTTCTCTCGAGTAAACAACATCTGATCCCTCTTATTTCTAATTTTTTCCTTAGTTCGTTTATGCTTATATATATATATATATATATATATATATATATATATGAGTGAAAAAAGGGGGAGAAGAATACTGCAGGTTGCACATGGATAACATGTTATAAAATGAGTCCCTCATCAGTGATTTGCCAACGATCATAGATATTTCATTGCATTAATATATATATATATATATATATAGTCTGCCAGGAGTTTCAACCGGTGGATAGTATCAGCAATGGAGAGACCAATAGAAACATTGTTTCCTTGGTCTCATCTGACAACTTCCACCCCACTTGGTAAGCAAATGAGGTCTAGGATCTTGTCAATTCAAATCATTACTACTACTACTACTATCACTACTACTACTACTACTATCACTACTACCACTATCACTACTACCACTATCACTACTACTACTATCACTACTACTACTATCACTACTACCACTATCACTACTACTACTACTATCACTACTACTACTACTATCACTACTACTACTATCACTACTACCACTATCACTACTACTACTATCACTACTACTACTACTATCACTACTACTACTATCACTACTACCACTACTGCTGCTGCTGGAAGCTGGATGTTTTTCCTATCGCTGCAATAATTCTGTATACAGGGATCTCGAGTCCCTATTTCTACCTGACATTATATACCTGCCTCTAATAGACAATCATTCTGCACTACATGACATACATGCCCCCCCCCCCCCTACACCACCTACTTACTGCCTCTCACCTATAAAACACCCCCACATTGAGCCCCCTCCCACTAAAACCTCTCCCACATTGAGACCCCTCCCCACTAAAACCTCGCCTAAGGCTTATTTTGCACTTTTAGTTTTCATGAGATTTCTCTTGATCTTGATCAAAGCTTAAGATGTTAACACCTCCCCCCCTCTCACAACACTCACAGCTACAGAATCTCTGTAGTCATTCGAGCGGCTAGAAATAGCAGCTAAATCTCTCTCAAATCATACCTTAGTATCTTGACTAAAAAAATAAATATAAATAAATAAAAAAATTCAAAAATTCAAAAAAAAAATATGTACACATCCGATAATGCAATTTTTGATGTCTGGAAAGTAAAAAAAAAAAAAAATCGGTATAGGGTAGAAATAGCAGCTAAATCTCCCTCAAATCACACCTACTAGTTTGACTAAAAAAAAATTATTAAAAATCAAAATAAAAAAAAATAAAAAAATAAAAGAAGGGTATCCAGCAGCCTTAAAACTCTGGTAAAATAGGGTTCCATTATGTGTAAGGTACGGTGTGGCTATCTGGCCAGACCTGTCCCATAATAGTACTACCCTGGTCCACACTGTAAACATGGTTGGTAATAGGAAGGATATCCAGCAACTACAAAAATCTCATCCAAAATGTGGTCCTGCTATGAACAAGGCATGGTGTGGCTAACTTGCCAGACTCCCTCATAATGAGACCACCCAGCTCCCAAAATACAGTTTCACTACAAGCAAGGTTCAGTACAGTTATCTGGCCAAACCGGCCTCATAATGAGTCCACCCAGACATGTCCCATAATGGTACTACGCAGTTCCACACTGTAAACACGGTTGGTGTTACAAAGGGCATCCAGTTCGAGTTCCATTTGAGCGAGGTATGGTATGGCCAACTAGCCAGACTTGTCTCATAACGTGGATGACCTGTCTAATCCATACAAGTGTGGAAAAATGGACGTTAAATAGTGACGATATATATATCATCATCATCATCATCGTTTAACGTCCATCTTCCACGCTTGCATGGGTTTGGACGGGAATTTTCCCACTTGAGGCAAGAGTGGTTGTCTTGCTCAGGACTGTCTAGCGGGTTTTCTCATTTACAGTGAGTGCTGGGTGCTTTTTTGCCGTGGCACCTCCACGACCACTTTTGCAGTGGAATGATAGGGACCCCAGTCCCTATCATCTCATTTCTACAGCTGAGTAAACTGGAGCAATGTGAAATAAAGTGTCTTGCTCAAGGAAACAACACGTCACCCGGTCTGAGAATTGAACTCACAACCTTTCGATTGCAAGGCCAATGCTCTAACCACTAAGCCATGTGCCTCCACAATATATATATATATATATACACATCTGTGCATATATATATATATATATATATGATTGTATAGGAAATAACAAACCCCAAAATACGGAAATTGGTAATCAAAAGTAATGTTTCACATGTGTCTGTGGTTTGTATTGAGTAAAATACAAAGATCGTAGGGAGATTTGCTGTGTGTGTGTCTGTCTGTCTGTCACCCTGTCTGTGTGTGTATGTGTATGTATATGTGTCTGTCTCCCTGTCTGTGTGTGTATGTGTATGTATGTATATGTGTCTGTCTCCCTGTCTGTGTGTGTATGTATGTATATGTGTCTGTCTCCCTGTCTGTGTGTGTATGCATATGTGTCTGTCTGTGTGTGTGTGTGTATGTGTATATATGTATGTGTCTGTATGTGTATGTATGTATATGTGTCTATCTCCCTGTCTGTCTGTGTATGTATATGTGTCTGTGTGTATGTGTATGTATGTATATGTGTCTGTCTCCCTGTCTGTGTGTGTATGTATATGTGTCTGTCTGTGTGTGTGTGTGTGTGTATGTGTATATATGTATATGTGTCTGTCTCCCTGTCTGTGTGTGTGTGTGTGTGTGTATGTATGTATATGTGTCTGTCTCCCTGTCTGTGTGTGTGTATGTATGTATATGTATCTGTCTGTCTGCCTGTAAGTATGTATATCTATTTATGTTTATGTATGTATATGAATGTATATATATATATATATATATATATATCTGTGTGTATATATATATATATATATCTATGTATGTATATATGAATGTATGTAAAATATTTATGCATATACATGTGTGTGTGTATATATCTATATATCTATCTATATATATATCTATATATATATCTATATATATATCTATATATATATATATATATATATATATATCTATATATATATATATATATATATATATATGTCTATATATATATGTCTATATATGTATGTCATAAGGTATTTCTCTTTTGTTGAAAAGACATAATAGAATAATGAAACATGGATACGGAAGGAGTCAGTTAAGGGTGGTGGGTCGTAGGGCATGTTGTGTTTGTGGGGGTGGGGCATGTGGTGTGTGTGGTGTGGGTGGGGCTGGAAATACAGCCAAAACGAGGACACACAGACACATTCAAAATTATACGACCCTCAGTCGTCTTTATACAAGAATGTGACAAAAGAGAGTTGAAGGTTTCTTTTGAACAATGGATGTCGGAAATACGGAGAGGAAGCAAGAACTAATGATGATAATGATGATGATGATGATAATAATAATAATGAAAATAATGATGATTATGATGATGATGATGATGATGACAATGATGATGATGATAATTGTTGTTGGAATGTAGTAACGCTTGAGTGAACATACACTTCATATAAACACAGGTATATACACACACACGCACGCACACACACATTTTTATATACAAATACATACACGCACACAAACACAAATACACAAACACAAATAAATACACACACACACACACACATATTTTTATACACAGATATATCCACATTTATTTCAACATTTATTTCAACATGCCAGGAAACTGTCCCTTTTTTTTGTATTATATCATAATTGTATAGGTTATACAATATTACACTACATGACAACTGTAATTGTACCTTAGACAAAAATATAGTCTGTCTTACATATGTGTATATATATACATATATATATATATTATATATATATATCCTCATCATCACACTTAACGTCCATTTTCCACGCTAGCAAGGGTTAAACAGGTTGCCCGGTTGTGAGACAAGCCAGGTCTGATGACCGTGTCTTGCTCATACAAGATTGGTTATGGCTTGGTTTCTATGGCTGGATGCCCTTCCTAACATCAACCATATTTACAGTATGTGTTGGGTGCTTTTTGTTATGACACCTATATACATATAGACACATACATACATATATATATATATAATATTATTATTATTATTGTTAAAAGATCGGAGGCAATATTCAGTTGATTTATGTTTATTTAAAACCTTGTTATACATATTTCATTGAGGACTATCAATTATGATAGCCTGAGCTCTTCAGGTGACCTGTAAAATCTTGAAAACAGTGAAAGTACCTAAAAAAAATCTTTAAATTCAAAAGAATCCCAAAAGTTTCTTTTTCTTGATACGGGGTGGCTAGCCGAATGTGTGGATGTTATTTCTTTGACAGTCAGCATATATATATATACCTAGGGCAGGTAAAATTCCCGAGATCCATGGATGAGTTCTCTCCAGCAGTCTCTGTCCCTCAGCATCGCTGCCATGTCCTGCATCTCCAAGAGACCAGTGTCTGTCCTTAGGGCATCAACATATGTTAACCTTGGTCTTCCTCTTCCAGGATGTCCATATATATATATAGTAGTATAGTTAATACAAAGCATTTTGAGATATGTTAATAAATGACTGATACGTTTCAAAAAGCTGGTACAATGTGGTAGAAATATATAAAAGGTGAAAGGATGACAAAGTAATGTTTTACCCAGTATATTTCAGGGTTTAATATCCCTTTTTCAAATGTAAATAATATGGTTAATAAAGATGTGTGTGTGTGTGTGTGTGTATACACTACATATTTTAGATATACTCTCAGAATGGGGTGGAATGTCACCTGGAATAATCGTCCCCACCCCAACTCACTTAGTAATTTTTCAGATTTTTTCAAGCCCTACCCCTGCTCCTATTCTACTCCTCTCCCCGCTTATATTCCCTCTCCCCCATATTATTTGGGACCCAAGAGTAGATTTAAATGTTTTAGAAAGATTGACTGTGGCTGTCTGTTTCTATGAATGAATATATCTTGGTGGGAGATAAATATATTTTAAAACACACTCATACACACTCATACACAAGCTCATTCACACACACACTCATACACAAGCACATTCACACACACTCATACACAAGCACATTCACACACACTCATCCATGCACACACACACAAACATACAACTGAGAGGAATTCATTTTGACCCCCCCCCCCCCCATACACATACACCCCCTCACACACACACACACATATATATATATATACACATGTGAGATAAATACCTTTTAAAACACACATACACATATATATGCACCTGTGAGATAAATACATTATTAAACACACAAACACACTGATGCACCCCTCCCCTCACACATACATACCTGACAAGGTATTTCCCTGGCTGGCTGCTGACTTGGCTGTATACACACACACACACACACACACACACACACACACACACACACACACACACACACACACACACACTGACCTTCTGGTGTCAGACCTACTCTAGGGTTTCTCCTGTATACAATAGATTAGGCATGTTCTCCCTGTCTTCCCTTGTATGACAGACAGACAGACAGACGGGCGGGCGGGCAAATGGACGGACGGGCGGGCGGGCGGGCAAATGGACGGACGGGCGGGCGGGCAAATGGACGCACGGACAGCCTTCCCTGTTGTGTCTTCTACATTAATCATAAGTAATTCTTTCACTCTTTAAATATCAATTTTAAGGAAGTTGGTAGAATATTAAAAGATGTCTATTATGTTCAAAATAGATACATCGCCGCTAAATGATGGCTGACATATTTGTTGAATACTTTCTAAAGCAACTCTCTCTCTCTCTCTCTCTCTCTCTCTCTCTCTCTCTCTCTCTCTCTCTCTCTCTCTCTCTCTCTCTCTCTCTCTCTATATATATATATATAGGAACAAGTAAGACCCCACTTGTTCCTATTACCCACTCTACTACCCTAAGTATTGAGTACTTTGGTGCGTTATGGTCCACCTGGTTCCTTACCACATTTCCTTTGTTATATATATATATATATATATGTATATATATATATATATGTATATATATAGTATTAAGGATACTATTTATGGTTATGTATATACTAAAACCTTTTATAGTTATATATATTTTAAACCCTAAACAGTGAAAGACAGTCATTCATTACTACCTTATTACCAGTAAGATAAGTAGCTCAATGTAATAACATCAGTTGTTTTACAGAGCAGTTATATAGAAATTACATGAACCAAAGTTCTGTTTAAATCATATATATATATATATATATATATATATATTTAATACAATAACAGAGATAGCTTTAAGCTAAACTCCGACTGGTAACCATCTCACTCAACAAACATTAGGTTATACGTTAGTATAAACCCAATTTAAGTGTTTAGGGTGCTAACTATATGTATTTTGTGGAAAGCCAGTTGTATTATTTTATATGAGATAAAATTAAAATATATATATATATATATATATATTCTTTCTCAGTCTTTTTCTCTTCCTGTGTCTCGCTCTATCTCATTCTGTCTTTGTGTGTGTGTATTTGGTTGTGTTGTGTGTGTGTGTGTGTGCGAGCGTGCGTGTTTGGTTGTGTGTGTGTGTGTGTGTTTGGTTTGTGTGTATGTATGTATGTGTGTGTGTAACTCCTAATTAACTCCAATTTGCCTGAGGTAAACAGAACTCAACTGATGGAGTTTGAAATATTAAAACAACTTCTCACAAAATCCAGATTATGACATCTTCCAGTTGGTTTATTTCTCTGAACCTCATATAGTTTTATATCCGATGGTCAGCTAGAAGGTTCATAGGCTGACCAAGATATTCTCATGGAATGACCAAACGAGAGGGTTTATTTTTCAACATAGTCCTGGAAAAGAAACGATGCAGTTATCAAAAAGAAGTAAACATTAATGTATGCAATATTTCGTAGCTCTAGCATCATTCCATCACAGTCGAATTATAAACATTTCAGCCCAGTACCCTTGTAATCCAAGAAATTAAGGTTAATAATGCCCTCTAGCCCTTCAGAACTTTTTTACAGCTTAAATGAAAGGTTAAATTTAGTTGATTTCAACCCAACCCTCTCTGGGTTGATACTGGCTATAGGGAGGGGTGGCGGTGTTGACAGTTCTAGAGATGTTGTTGTTGTTGTTTGATCCTAGGTTAACCCTTTCATTACTGCATTTCTAATGATATACACTCTATTTTAATTAATTAATTGTTTCTACTATTGGCACAAGGCCAGAAATTATCCAGTACATTACTGGTACTTTATTTTATCGACCCCGAAAGGATGAAAGGCAAAGTTAACCTCGGCAGGATTTGAACTCTATTTTAATTAATTAATGAAGAATTTTGAGGGTTTTATTAAAATTTTTAATTATTTCATTACTAAGATATTAACTTAACTGTTTCTACTTTAGGCACAAGGCCAGCAATTACCCCAGTGCATTACTGGTACTTTATTTTATCGACCCCCGTTAACTTAATGTAAGGTTCTTTTATAAAATTAAGTTGGAGGATTTTAGTTTAAATTGGAGACCTTTAAAATGGGTGGTTTTATTTCCATAGAACCAGAGATGGCCTTTGCCGGGTTAGGGTTTTTGCCGGGCTGGTAACTAAAGAGTTAAACTTGAACAGACCTGGCCATATGTTTTTTGTTGTTTTTATTATTGTATTGGCAGGGATTGGTAGAGTGACAGGCAACAGGGTTTGTGACATATCGTTACTGTGCTTTAAGTTCTGAGTTCAAATCCCATTGAGGTTAGCTTTGCCTTTCATCCTTATGGGGAGGGGGGGGGTAGATAAAATAAAAGTACCAGTAATGCACTGGGGTCAATTTAATCGACTTTCCTCTCCCCTCAAAACTGTTGGCCTTGCAAATAAAAGTACCAGTAATGGACTGGGGTCAATTTAATCGACTTTCCTCTCCCCTCAAAACTGTTGGCCTTGCAAATAAAAGTACCAGTAATGCACTGGGGATCAATTTAATCGACTTTCCTCTCCCCTCAAAACTGTTGGCCTTGCAAATAAAAGTACCAGTAATGGACTGGGGTCAATTTAATCGACTTTCCTCTCCCCTCAAAACTGTTGGCCTTGCAAATAAAAGTACCAGTAATGCACTGGGGTCAATTTAATCGACTTTCCTCTCCCCTCAAAACTGTTGGCCTTGCAAATAAAAGTACCAGTAATGCACTGGGGATCAATTTAATCGACTTTCCCCTCCCCTCAAAACTGTTGGCCTTGCACCTAAATCAGAAATTGAACCCCTGAGATCAGGGACTGATCTGGGGCCAATTAACTCGCTGCACCTAGCAACCGGTTGCTAGAGAAACGTTACAAAAGCAGGGGTGGTGGGGGAGGAAAACATTTTTTTTTTTACCCATTCATTCCCCCCCCCAAACACACATGTGACAGATGGGTGGGAGTGATGGAGGGAGTGAAGTGACCCTTAGACTGGAGACCTGGTCACATTGCTGTGAACTGAGTAGGCTCCTCTAAACAAGGTCCAGCTGCTAGTAGGTGTATGTGTGGGGGAAGGGGGTTATGGTGGTAGTGGAGCTAGTGGTGGAGTTAGTGGTGGTGTAGGGGTTGTGAAGTGGTAGTGGAGTTGATGTGTGTGGGGGTAGTAGTGAGGTTAGTGGTGGTGTAGGGGTTGTGAGGAGGTAGTGGAGTTAGTGGTGGTGTAGGGGTTGTGAGGTGGTAGTGGAGTTAGTGGTGGTGTAGGGGTTGTGAGGTAGTAGTGGAGTTAGTGGTGGTGTAGGGGTTGTGAGGTGGTAGTGGAGTTAGTGGTGGTGTAGGGGTTGTGAGGTGGTAGTGGAGTTAGTGGTGGTGTAGGGGTTGTGAGGTGGTAGTGGAGTTAGTGGTGGTGCAGGGGTTGTGAGGTGGTAGTGGAGTTGATGTGTGTGGGGGTAGTAGTGGAGTTAGTGGTGGTGTAGGGGTTATGAGGAGGTAGTGGAGTTGATGTGTGTGGGGGTAGTAGTGGAGTTAGTGGTGGTGTAAGGGTTATGAGGGGGTAGTGGAGTTAGAGGTGGTGGTGATGTGTGTGGGGGTAGTAGTGTGGTGGTGTTTGTAGTAGTGAAGTTGGTGGTGGTGGCTGCTATTTCTAGCAGGTCAGAGAAGCATACCGAGATATCCTCCTTATAATAGCTAAGTTGGGTTCAGAGTTTCATCTAATGGAGTAATTAGGGTACCAAGATACGAAAGTGAACTGTGAAGTGTCTGTATCCTGTCACTGGTCACAGCTCTGTATTCATGGCTGCTCAGACACTCAACTCTCATTGGAACACCCCACTTAATTATAAATAGGCCTCATGAATATATTGTTGTTGTTGTTCTTTAGACCCCCCCTCCCTCCCACATACATCCCACCCTACCTCCTCCTTAAGTTGACCAATGACCAAAACCATTCCAGCCATGTCATCCTTCTTGTCCTTTATTTGTTCTTATTCTTCAGTTCAAAATGGAGGTGTGTGGCCTAGTGGTAAAGGTGTTGGACTTATGACCATAATGTTGTGGGTTTGATTCCTCGACTGGGTTGTGTGTTGTGTTCTTGAGCAAAACACTTCATTTCTTGTTGCTCCAGTATACACAGTTGAAAATGAGTACCAGTAATAGCTATGGGTTTAACTCTGTGATGGACTGGTGTCCTGTCCAGGTGGAGTCTTGTACTCTCAGTCGCTTCATATCACAGAAACCAGGATAAACACCAGCCTGATGAACCTCTGGTTTTGAGCCAGACTTCATACTTGAGTTTGAACCCTGCTGTGGCCTACATGAGTGGCAGGCTTAACCCATTGCCCAGTTTAACATCACCCACACCACCAATTTAGTGAATCCCACTTTGGGGTAAATGCTTCTGTGTTCCAGTTCCTGAAGCCATGAAAAAAGGGTAATGGGTGTTCCCTCATTCTCCTTTGACTAAGCAATTATACAGATACACACAGACACAGACACACACACACAGATGACACAATCCTCTTTATTATCTGTTCTACTAATAACTATAAAGTTAATTACTAATACTGACTCATAGTAACTCATAGCAACTAGTTTCCATTTAAAAAGTCGTCTTCTAATATTTTATCCTCTGTTTTATGCTTCATTGAAGGGGTACTTGAAATTTAGGGCAGAGATTTCAAGTCCTTTGCTTCCACTCGTAATGTTAACATTTACTCACCTCGTACACATACTCTATATAAACTTCTCAGCCATGCTACACATGTACAGTCCTTCCATTAACACATCATATCACAATTATATTTATAGCCAACATCACAAGAAGCTGTTGTTAAAATCACAAGCTGTTAACATCACAAGCTGTTGCTAACATCACAACAAGCTGTTGCTAA
>OZ024763.1:5188793-5191293 GCA_964016885.1 Eledone cirrhosa
TGTCTCAGACATTGTCATCTGTGTCTCAGACATTGTCTTCTGTGTCTCAGACATTGTCATCTGTGTCTCAGACATTGTCATCTGTGTCTCAGACATTGTCTTCTGTGTCTCAGACATTGTTATCTGTGTCTCAGACATTGTCATTTGTGTCTCAAGCACCATATCAGTCTCAATACTTCAATATATATATATATCATAAAGCTAATTTTCTTTAGTAAAAATACTGTGAAAGCTTCTATTTCTAGCTCCGTATCAAATTTCGCTCGCCATCTCCAAAAAGAACATACTTCCTATATATTTACATATATATATATCATCATCATCCTCATTATTGTTTAATGTCCATTTTTCCATGCTAGCATGTGTTAGATGAGTTATCTTGTTGTGGGCAATGCTAGGTCAGGTGACCATGTCTTGCTCATACAGAACCGATTATGGCCTAGTTTGAACAGCTGGATGCCCTTCCTAACCCCAACCTCATTTACAGTGAATACTGGGTGCTTTTTTGTCGTGACACCTACACGACCACTTTACAGTGTGGACTGGGTGCTTTATTGTCGTGACACCTACATGACCACTTTACAGTATGGACTGTAAATAAGGTTGGCACTAACTCACGGTTATGCTTGACTCCCGGTGGATTGGCAGTATCGGTAGAGGGTCGGACGCCATGTTTTCAGCATAGTTACGTCCCTTTACGATCTGAGTTCAAATCCCGCCGCGGTTGACTTTGCCTTTCATCCTTACGGGGTCGATAAAATAAAGTACCAGTAATGCACTGGGTAATTGCTGGCCTTGTGCCTAAAGTAGAAACAATTATTACACAAAACTGTGTAGAGATAAGATTTTCACAGTCTCTGAATATTGTCTATATAAATTTTTATTTTAGAATACTGTATCTATCCATCTCTCTCTCTTTCTCTGTTCCTTCCTATTTACACACACATACACACACACATACACACACACATATATATATACACACACATACATATATATATACACACACATACATATATATATACACACACATACATATATATACACACACAGATACATATATATATATATATATATATATATATATATATATATATAGTAATAATAATAAATGTGAAGACTAAAATCCAAAGAGGGCTCGATAAGGATAAATATATATCAAATATATAAATAATCGCTGCTTTCACCCTTAACGGGATCTTCAGAAGATCCCGTTAAGGGTGAAAGCAGCGATTATTTGCTTAAACTTTAATCTGTTATTTTAATAAATATTTGCTCTAGGGTTCTTATATATTTGATATATATTTATCCTTATCGAGCCCTCTTTGGATTTTAGTCTTCACATTTATTATTATTACTATATATATATATATATATATATATATATATGTATGTGTGTGTATATATATGTGTGTGCATGTGTGAATATTATATATATGTGTGTGTATGTGTGTGTAAATAGGAAGGAACAGAGAAAGAGAGAGAGATGGATAAATACAGTATTCTAAAATAAAAATTTATATATATATATATACAGAAACACATACATGCATATACACTCACATACACACACATACCTACACAACATTTTGGCTATTTGCCTTGAGAATCCACACTATATATATATAATTACAATATCCACAAGACCCTGACATTAGTTGGAAGTTTCTCAAGAAACAAGTATATTGTTATCAAACTTTATCTCAGAATGTATCGGCTGAAAAGTAAATAAGCTGATTATAAAGTCAAGGCTGCACCTTTACCATTTACATTACTCTATATTTAATATTGTATTTTTGTGGTAAAGGCTTTATCTTACATAATTATCTCACATAATATCGAATCTATGAGATTTTGATATTATTTATATTGAGGAGAATACCTTAACCCTTTAGCATTTAAACCAGCCATATGCGGCCAGAATTCTCTCACTTCTTTCAGTTTAAACCGGCCAAATCCGGCCAGAATTCACTCATCTCTTTCAGTTCAAACTAGCCATATCCAGCCAGAATTCTCTCACCTCTTTCTGTTCAAACTAGCCATATCTGGCCAGAATTCTCTCACCTCTTTCAGTTTAAACTGGTTATATCCGGCCAGAATTCTCTCACCTCTTTCAGTTTAAACTGGTTGTATCTGGCCAGAATTCTCTCACCTCTTTCTGTTCAAACTGGTTATATCCGGCCAGAATTCTCTCACCTCTTTCAGTTTAAACCGGCCAAATCCGGCCAGAATTCACTCACCTCTTTCAGTTCAAACCAGCCATATCCGGCCAGAATTCTCTCACCTCTTTCAGTTTAAACCGGCCAAATCCGGCCAGAATTCTCTCACCTCTTTCAGTTCAAACCGGCCATATGCGGCCAGAATTCTCTCACCTCTTTCAGTTTAAACCGGCCAAATCCGGCCAGAATTCACTCATCTCTTTCAGTTCAAACCAGCCATATCCGGCCAGAATTCTCTCACCTCTTTCTGTTCAAACCAGCCATATCCGGCCAGAATTCTC
>OZ024763.1:5196293-5201293 GCA_964016885.1 Eledone cirrhosa
CCCCAAGATTCCTGACCATAGGTAAGGGTTGGCATGAATACCAAATTGTTCCTGGTCAAACTTAGATACACATTGGTTGTGGGGTTAAAAAAGATTGTTTTGCATGCATTTGGTTGGTTTTAGAGTTCAATTTCAGACCACAGAAGCTGAGAAAAGAGTTAGTTTTTGTTTTTTTCTTCCACCATAAACTTAAATTTACCATTACATGTGAATGGATATTTTGTAGTTTGAAACTTGTGTCAAAAATTCTCATGAGTCTACATATGAATGTGTGTGTTGTATATTTATGGCCACTGCCTTTGGTTGTTTTTCTTGGTGTCACACTTTTTAACTGTTGTGTTTACTTTGGACGATAATGTATTAACTTTTCACTCCATTCAGTGCTTTGTGATTGCCTAAAAACAACTCGAATAGTACCTGCTATAGGGCAGCTACAACTTCGATTTATACATGATATATATATATATATATATATATATATATATAGTTAAATATTAGACAGGAACAAAAAAAACAGAGAGGCAGTACAAATGTTAGTTTATTAGGTTCACGCTTTTGAGGGTGGGGGTGGGGGTGGGACACACACACACACACACATATATATATATATATATATATATATATATATTTATTAAAATAACACATCAAAGTTTAAGCAAAGAATCGCTGCTTTCACCCTTAATGGGATCTGAAACTTTGATATATATTTGATATATATATTTATCCTTATCGAGCCTTCTTTGGATTTTAGTCTTCACATTTATTATTATTAATATTATTATTACTATATATATATATATATATATATATTAGAAAGTGAGGTTTTTTTTACAAAATGAAAAATAACCGAGGTGTCCTACATGAGTGAAAGTATAAAGAAAAAAAGATGAAATCGAAAATGCAACTGGAGTCTTATTTTTTTTTTTAAATATATATATTTATTTGGTTCCTTTACCGGTTTCGCAGTTCTTCTGCTTTTCAAAAGTAGAGTTGAGATGGAGGGTCTGTGGTTTTTCTCACAGACCCTCCATCAACTCTACTTTTGAAAAGCACAAGAACTGCGAAACCGGTAAAGGAACCAAATAAATATATATATTTTTTAAAAGAAATAAGACTCCAGTTGCATTTTCGATTTCATCTTTTTTTCTTTATATATATATATATATATATATATATATATATATATATATATAAGAATGATTTGTGTGAGGAAATATCAACCACAGTAATTATTAAACTATATATATAGTTTATCGATCCAATGTTAAATATTTTTATATATGAGACATAATCATAGAAATTATATATTGTACTTTTAGAAATAATTTGACTTGCCTCAATATTTATTGAATTGACACATCCTGTATATAAACATGTGTATATCAGTACAGATGTGTGTGGTATCAGCATATATAGTTGCATACTTATATCTGTACTTGAATGTATGTATATATAGACTTTGTTCCTGTAAGTGTATATATATATATATATATATACACATATATATATATGTATATATGTATATATATATATATATATATGTATATATGTATATATATATATATATATATGTATATATGTATATATATATGTATATATATATATATATATAATATATATATATATAAGTATGCACACATACACACATATATATATATATATACACACACATATATATGTATGAGATATGTAAACTCATCCAACCCTTGCTAGCAGGGAAAGTGGATGTTAAAATGAGGATATATATATATATATATATATGTATGTATATATGTATATATGTGTGTATAGTTAGTAACTAAATATTTTCGCATTTTTGTGTGTTTGTGACCGTATGTATGGTAGGTAATCTTATATATGTGTGTATATATATATATGTGTGTGCGTGTTTGTGTGTGGATATGTTGACAAATAGTGATTGACATAATGAAAGAAGAGGAAATATTCATCCCAAGATTTAAATTCAATGCACGTATGCATACATACACACACACACCCACACATACAATACAATCATAGCAATCTTTCCACACATATACATACACACACAGTCATATTAATCTTTCCACACATATACATACACACACACACAGTCATATTAATCTTTCAACACACATACATACACACACATAGTCATAGTAATCTTTCCACACACACACACACACACATAGTCATATCAATCTTTCCACACACACACACACATACATACACACACAGTCATATCAATCTTTCCACACACACACACACATATACAGTGATATCAATCTTTCCTCTAAACAAACGTGAATTTCCTGTTGGAATTAACCGGAAGAAAAGATGTGAATTTTATGGAAGACATTAGAAAACCACTCTGTACTAAATAAAACCCCGACATTAACCCGACATCAACCACAGTGCAAATAAAACCCCAACCTTAACCCAACATCAACCACAGTGCAAACAAAACTCCCACCATTAAAAATGTGATTTTATTTTATAGGTACAAACTTTCAGATAGAAAAAAAATACAGATATACATCTAAGGAAGAGGAAACACTGTGAATATATACTGATGTAGCAGGGGCTGTGGAACTGGGGATGCCATGGGACCCAGGCCAACACCCCCCCCCCCCCCTAATAATTATATTTTTCTCCCCAAACTACCAAAACACATCTATTTGTATATACGCCACAATTTATTTACATGTTATCTTTATCGCATGTCGAAGTTTTGTCTTATCTTATTTTTTTTTTTTTGGTTCTCAATTGTAAGAAGTACTAGATATTTCCCTGAGTATATCATGTCTTACTAGCTCTATACAGACGTTTAAATTGGTTAAATAATCTACTGCACCTTCTCCTCTTACCCTAATTTTATTGTGTAATTTTTTTATTATTTCTTTTATTGCAAATTATAAGTCAAATTTCAAAGTGATAAGACTGGAACATTTTGCTCTGAAGAAGGGTTTTTAAGTCCCTAAATATTAGGACGTAAAAAAATAAGATACAGGCAAAATTCCGTTATAACGAATACCATTATAACGAATTTTTCAGAATAACGACATTTTTTTCAATCCTTGAGGTAACAAACAAATGCTTGATTTGTTAGAGTCAATTTCGTTATAAAGAATTTTTTGTCACACAAATTTTTTTTTTATACCCTGTGAATTTCGTTGCCTTCATTTTACTGTCCATTACACATTGTCTTAGCCTTCTAAAACATCAATTTCTGCATTAAATATTATATAATTTCTTTGAAGTTTATGGATTAAAGGTTTTCATCCTTTGAAAAAGAAAATAATGAAATAACTTTGTTTAATTTTCTAATGGTTCTGTCAATCTCCCTAAAAGTTAAAGTTTAAGTTTGTTCTAAGTCTGGAAGCTCATAAGTCTGGTACTTATCCCCAGTTTCTTTGGCGTTAAGCAACTGATGGTACAAGACTCTCCCTGGACAAGATATGGGTCTATCACAAAGTTAAGGTATGTCTTGAATTTGGGGGCTCATCAGTCCAGTGCTTATCTTTAGTTTCATTGGCACTAAGCAACTGAGAGTGCACAACTCTCCCTGGATAGAATGCCAGTCTATCACAGAGTTAAAGTCTGTCTCGAGTCCATAGGCTCGTCAGACCAGTGCTTATCCCTGGTTTCATTGGTGCTAAGCAACTGAGAGTACAAGACTCTCCCTGGACAGGATGCTAGTTTATCATAGGATTAACTTCCAGATAGTGCTGCTGGTAATTACTCACAGCTGAGTATACTGTAACAGCCTGTCCAGGGATCAAACTCATGACATAATTGGATCATTCATGAAGCATCCTAAATATTAGGCTGTGCAGCTTCAGTTTCTTTAGGCCTTGAGACCCATTATTTCTACGATTGCATCACTGATATTTTTTATTCATTTAGGTCACATTCTTGGCAATAATGGATTAATTAAACCCCACGTAATTATCTCACATAATATTCGCCTCTAATTATCTCACATAACGAATTTATGAAATTTTGATATTATTTATTTTAAGAACAATACCTTAACATCAGTATGAGCAGTCGGTTATGGCTGGTTTTAACAGAAAGAGGTGAGAGAATTCTGGCCGGATATAGCCAGTTTAACTGCTAAAGGAAGCAACATGAAATAAAGTGTTTTGCTCAATCTACAGATCATATATACCTGAATTAAGCCGAGGAATATGTGACCAAAAAACCAATGGTAGAACGGTGGGGGACTTTTATATTTGGGGTCAATATTTTGACAATTTTCACTGACTTCAAATACTACAAAAGTAAGGTTTAGATTTTAGCCCATTTCTCAGGCATAAAATACAGGGTCGGGGAGGTCAGTGGGATCAACTTATATTGGTTTTGGCTTATATCCAAGTATATACACTAAGTAAGACATAATTTAGTTTATAGATTTTAGTTTATATTTCACTAGGGTCCTTCTCCTTAGGGGTTGCTGATAAAATAACTTCCTGTATTATTTACTCAAAGGATTGAAATATATATTTTTTATCCTGTCTCTTGGGTATTTCTTTTTTGTTTTTGTTTGTTTCTTCTTTAATTCTTCTGGGTAAATATGACATCTTTCTTAATTCGTTACATAACAAGAAATAAAGTGGCATAGCAAGTTTGTAGTACCCCAGGGGTGGGAGTAGATCTTTAATTCCTAAAACACTAACCCAGACCCCAACATACACACATACACACATATGACAAACGGATTTTCCAATGCAGTAGACCAAAAATGGCACCTCCAGGGTATTACCCCCCCCCATTCCTCCCCAAGCCCATTATAAGGTAGGGGAAGAGGGCATTGGATGGAACTGCCCCCTCCCACCCTCTGTTTTTTCATTTGTGCACCCTCAAAGTCAGAAAACAGTCCATTGCAGGGTTAAACCCCCAGATATTACTGGTACCCATTTTCAGCTGAGTACTGGAGCAAAGTGAAGTTTCACTCAAGACACAACATAAAACCCAGTCCAGGAATCGAACCCCTGGCATTATGATTGTAAATCCAACAA
>OZ024763.1:5208793-5211293 GCA_964016885.1 Eledone cirrhosa
CTTTGATATAATCAACTTCCTCCCCCCAAAATTGACTGGCCCTGTTCCTAAAAGCAGAAATCATTAGGGTGAAGGAAAATATGGGCTTTCATTAGAGTAAAAATATTATCTCTATGAAATTTCTGCTGTTTCTTTTGGGGGATGGGGGAAGGGGGGGGTCTATAGTATTTTTGGAGGGTTGGGGAATTATAGTTTTGGGTTTTGGGGGTTTTTTTATAGCCCAGGATAATTCTACCATATGTTGGTCCTTACAATAAATGTTAGTTTGTTTTGTTTAAATAGATTACAAAAGCTCTGTATATTTTATGGGGGAGGGGAACATATGGTAAGGATAATACTGCTGCATTTCTCAAGGGCTTAAGGAAAGTGAAATAAATCCCTTTTACTTCAAACCAGGAATCATAACTAAGTGAAGAATTGGTTTGCCAAGAACTCACATTTTATTTGACAATAATTAATTAGAGAAAATCAAAATCAAAATCCAGGTCTGGATTAAAAATATGTTATGGGCCAAAACATTCACTTGAGGTAAGGGTTTTATCTTCTTTGAAGACCTTCTGCTGTCCAGCTCCCCTGAGAGTTTCTTACCACTGTATATGATGGGAGAGTCTATCATATATATATATATATGGAGGCACATGGCTTTGTGGTTAGAGCATTGGCCTTGCAATCAAAAGGTTGTGAGTTCAATTCTCAGACCGGGTGATGTGTTGTTTCCTTGAGCAAGACACTTTATTTCACATTGCTCCAGTTTACTCAGCTGTAGAAATGAGATGATAGGGACTGGGGTCCATATCATTCCACTGAAAAGTGGTCGTGGAGGTGCCACGGCAAAAAAAGCACCCAGCACTCACTGTAAATAAGGTTGGTGTTAGGAAGGGCATCCAGCTGTAGAAATCAAGCCAGAATCAGTTCCCATCCCACCCTTGCAAGCAGGGAAAAGTGGACGTAAAATGAAATGATGAAATGATGATATATATATATATAGTTTGTTTGCTTTTTACGTGAACTTGAAGTATACAAATTCACTTTAACGCCTCTTGAAAAAATATTATTAAATATTCAATTTGCGTGAATAATGTGGTATAGCACTATGGTTATTTATTTTTTTATTTATCAGAAAATTAGACTTGAATTACACAAATTTGCTTTACACATGAACGCATCTTCGCATAAGAAGTGAACAGACTGTGTGTGTGTGAGTATATATATATATATATATATATATATATATATAAATTAATAAAAATAATGAATAAACAAAGAAACAGTTCCTTATATTAAAAAATTAATCATTTTACGATCGTTTCTAGGATATATATGTTAGTGTTGGTATGTATATAATATAGATCTATGTAAAATTTTTACAAACTATCAGAAGGAATATACATACCTACACATATATATGCTGTCTTCAGAAATAATAAATATATATATTTATTAAAATAACAGATTAAAGTTTAAGCAAAGAATAAATATTTGCTCTACGGTTCTTATATATTTGATATATATTTATCCTTATCGAGCCCTCTTTGGATTTTAGTCTTCAAATTTATTATTATTACTATATATATATATATATATATATATATATATAGTATGGCTTGCTAATTTGTTGTAGAACTAACTTTATACATATATATATATATACACACACATATATACACACACACACACACACACACATATATATATAAGGTGGGAAACACCAGCTTGAGGAAGGAGGGGTTTCTTCTCTGAAGACCTTCTGCTGTCTATGTCTCTCCTCAGAGTTTTCTTACCACTTTACAAGTAGACCAGAGAAGACAATAGTGATCTAAGGAAGGAAATAATTATAAAACAATGAAATTAAGTCTTGGAGTAGATATTTCCAATGTAATATTAGACAGAAACTTTAACTTATAAACTTATATCTCTTAGATATAATATAACCCAAAATAATTTCTCGAAATATAACTTGATATACTGAAGGAAATAATTAAAGCATCTGTATTTGAAAAGGTTTCTAAGTCTGGTATCTTTAGAAAATTTCTATTATTTATTTATATAGACAATTATTTTCTTTTCGTTCCACTGGTATTTTTTCCTTTTATTATATTTTGTTTGTATTATATTTTGTTTGTAAGGGCGGTGGATTGGCAGTATCGGTAGAGGGTCGGACGCCATGCTTTCCAGCATAGTTGTCTCTTTACGATCTGAGTTCAAATCCCGCCGAGGTTGACTTTGCCTTTCATCCTTACGGGGTCGATAAAATAAAGTACCAGTAATGTACTGGGTAATTGCTGGCCTTGTGCCAAAAGTAGAAACAATTATATTTTGTTTGTATTAATTGCTGAGTCATCGAGAGTAACGACTGCAACCTTTGAACTTTTTCAATGCCTCCAAGATTTTCGAGTGGAGATAAATTATATCATTATAGCAGATGTGGCAATTACAATTAATATTTCTTCCTTACAATTCAACAGCAGCAACAAGTGTTTTAAGATTAGTAAGATTAGTT
>OZ024763.1:5221293-5223793 GCA_964016885.1 Eledone cirrhosa
TGAAATCTTGTTACAACAAATTATTTTTTATACTCTGAATTTCGTTATAAGGAAAGATTCTTTGTTACAAGATCAACCGAAACAAATCGAGTGTTTGTTTATTACCTGAAAAAAGTTTTGTTATACTGAAAAATTTGTTATAACAGTTTTCTTTATAATGGAATTTTACCTGTGTGTATACATATATATATATATATATACACACACACATATATATATCATCATCATCATAATAATAATGAAATGATTGTGTAAAGTGCTCAGGTGCACTACAACTCGTCAAAGGTGTATGTATAGTACATAGAATAATACACAAATGTCAGGGAAGTACATGTTTGTATGTGTTAGCTGTAGTGTTGGCGGATCTCGGGAAGCATGGAGGCCTTAAAGGATGCAGTGTCTCGACAGCCAACAACTGATGCAGGTAGTTTGTTCCATGCTTCAGTAACTCTGAGCGTAAAAAAATGTTTCCGAAAGTCATGGGAACTGTGCTGTTTTCTTACTTTGTGGGCATGTCCACGTGTGTTAGATTAATGTCCATCTTCCATGCTAGCATGGGTTAGACAGGTCCTATTTAGGAGCAAGTTGGGTCAGGTGACTGTCTCTTGCTCATATAGGGGTGTATCTGGCTGGTTTTCTATGGCTGGATGCCCTTACTAGCGCCAACTACATTGACAGTGTGTGCTGTGTGCTTTTTGCCATGTCTTTTACATGTCCACTTTACATATTATATGCTCTTTATTAATTATTTTTGTTTCACCTTTGTTTTCCAGGACAAAGACTTTGAATTTGACGACAATGATGTGTTATTAATGAAAGATGCCCGGTCGAGGACTTTTGTTGATGACGAAGATGATGTTGATGGCTCTGGGGAGGGTAGTGGTACCCATGTAAGTGAATTCTATCCAGGTAAGATGTAATTCATTTATTCAATGGAATACAGAATGGTTTTGGTGAAGGTACATGGCTTAGTGGTAAGAGAACTGGATTCACACCCGTGAGGTTGTGAGTTTGATTCCTGGACCGGGCTATGCGTTATGTCTTTGAGCAAGACCTGAGTGGTAAACTTATTAAAATAAGCCCCATGTTTTGAATAATTTCGTTTTTTACTTTTACTAATTACTTAACATATTACACATAACTGTACCACATGTGGAATGTCATTAGTTAATTATAATTATTACTTATTAATTATTTGTGAGGACATGTTTACTCAGCTGTAGAAATGAGATGATAGGGACTGGGTTCCCTATCATTCCACTGCAAAGTGGTCGTGGAGGTACCACGGCAAAAAAGCACCCAGCACTCACTGTAAATGAGGTTGGTGTTAGGAAGGGCATCCAGCTGTAAAACTCAAGCCAGAATCAGTTCCCGTCCCACCCTTGCAAGCAGGGAAAAGCGGACGTAAAATGAAATGATGATGATGATGATGATGTGGGTGGCTTAATGATTAAAGAACTGGATTCACAATTGTGAGGTTGTGGGTTCGATTCCCAGACCAGGCCATGTGTTATGTCCTTAAGCAAGAAAGACACTTTATTTCATGTTGTTCTTTCTACCAGTTATGACCTGTAGATAGTATCAGTAATGGAATGACTAGTGGAAACATTGTTTCCTTGGTCCAATTCATTAAGTGAACGAGGCCTGGGATGTTGTTGATTGTTCAAACAAAAAAGGGTCTTCCTCTTATTTCTCTATAAGTGTTTCATGGGGGTTTGATTAGATATGTGTTTATATGTATGTAGGTATGTTATTATTGGGTGCATTGAGGGTTAGGACCCGTCAGTCGTGTCATGGACCCGATAACCTCCCTAATGTTGATGATCTACATGATACAAGCACCCCGTACACTCTGTAAAGTGGTTGGTCATAGGAAGAGCATGCAGCCATAGAAAGCTTTCCAAATTGAGGGCTAGGAGGACTCCTCAGTTGCGTCAAGGACCTGACAGCTCCCCCTAGTGTTGGTAATCTACATAATGAATGCACCCAGCACATGCTGGTGATAGGAAGGGCATCCAGCCATAGAAAGCTTTCCAAATTGAGGGCTAGGTGGACTCCTCAGTTGCGTCAAGGACCTGACAGCTCCCCTTAGTGTTGGTAATCTACATAATGAATGCACCCAGCACATGCTGGTGATAGGAAGGGCATCCAGCCATAGAAAGCTTTCCAAATTCAGGGCTAGGAGGACTCCTCAGTTGTGTCAAGGACCTGACAGCTCCCCTTAGTGTTGGTAATCTACATAATGAATGCACCCAGCACATGCTGGTGATAGGAAGGGCATCCAGCCATAGAAAGCTTTCCAAATTCAGGGCTAGGAGGACTCCTCAGTTGTGTCAAGGACCTGACAGCTCCCCTTAGTGTTGGTAATCTACATAATGAATGCACCCAGCACATGCTGGTGATAGGAAGGGCATCCAGCCATAGAAAGCTTTCCAAATTCAGGGCTAGGAGGACTCCTCAGTTGTGTCAAGGACCTGACAGCTCCCCTTAGTGTTGGTAA
>OZ024763.1:5228793-5231293 GCA_964016885.1 Eledone cirrhosa
CCCTCTTCCAGTGTATCCATGTAGGGGCTCCCACAAGAGCACTGAGTGTAGTGTCAACTCTGGATGTCAGTGAGCATGTCCAGCTAATCTCAGTCTCCTCTGTCACTTTTGAGGTGACTTTTGGGAGGCTCCCATACAGCTCTGAGTTCTTAATCCTCAGTATATATACATACATATATATATATATATATATATATATATATATATATATATATATATATATACGCATATATGTATTTATAGTTTACAAAAGATCGTTTTCGAACAGCTAAACACTTAGGTGAAGATATTATTACAGCTGATAATATGAGATTTATTACAGTAAACTATTCAGAAGATTACATACAATTGTGTTTGAGTTGTATGAAATCCTTATTTGAAGGTGTTTAAGTAAACTCATAGAGCAAATATTTCCTTTTGGTCTTATTTATCATTGTTATATACACACACACACACACATATATATATATATATATATATATATATATATATATACGATATTAAATAAATGGAAACTATATTTATAAAACCATATTTATTTCATTATATATATTTCAGGGATATCATATTAACAATATGTTATGCCTTCCTCAGACAAAATACAATATAGACAGTTTTATAGATAAATAGATTTGACATACCGTTCAACATCGACTTGTAGTTTCCATTTATTTAATATCGTAAATATACTCCAAATACTTGTTGAGTGCTTTTATATCAGTTATAAATATTTACTAGTTGTAACCCAACAATTTAAATATAACCCTCCATGTATATATATATATATATATATATAGTAATAATAATAAATTTGAAGACTAAAATCCAAAGAGGGCTCGATAAGGATAAATATATATCAAATATATAAGAACCGTAGAGCAAATATTTATTAAGATCCCGTTAAGGGTGAAAGCAGCGATTCTTTACTTAAACTTTAATCTGTTATTTTAATAAATATATATATATATATATATATAAAGAAAATGATAAAGCAAAGGTACAAAAAGTCTTATTAGTTTCACACTTTATATGGAAAAGGGGAAAGAAAGTTTGACGTGTTGGGCTTTAGTCCTTCTTCAGGAGTACGAAAAAAGAGACAGGATCATTAAGGATAGATACAGAAAATAAAAAAGTAGTCAAAATAAAAAACAAAAACAAAAACTTCTTTTTCTGTCTTTAAGTGTCTTCACCCTATTTTATAAATTATTTTATAACATGTCCCATCAGGAGCACTCCGATCTGAGTGAGTGTCACTGATGAATGATTAATAAAGCTTGAAACAACACTGTCTGACATACTCAAAATATATTGGCAACTCGGTGATATATTCATAGAAAAAATAAAACTCTTTACATTTTGTTTAATTTCATTTTATTATGAGACAACGAAGCTACCCAAAAGTTTATTGTATATAAACAAATTATACATGTTTTCATATATATATATATATATATATATATTCACATACACACACACGATGGATGATTTACATAACGTTGAGTGCTTTAATTCATTGCATCATCGTTTACTAACCAGAATCACCTGTTCTACACATTGGTAAACAATATAACATAAATGGTATATATATATATATACACACACACACATATAAGTACTTGATATTACTGTGGTGCTCTCAAGAATAATCCAATATCCTTTAACAACACTTATATATCCCCCACCACCTCCCACTTCCAATAATTCCAATAATTCCTGAGTGGTAAACTTATTAAAATAAGCACCATCTTTTGCATAGTTTCACTTTTTCACTTGTACTAATTACTTAACATATTACACTTAACTGTAGCATATGTGGAATGCCTGTGTGTCATTAGTTAATTATAATTATTATTTATTAATTATTTGTGAGGTTATGTGGGTGGCTTAGTGGTTAGAGAATTGCATTCGCAATTGTGAGGTTGTGGGTTCGATTCCCAGACCAGGCTATGTGTAATGTCTTTAAGCATGACAGTCTAAAAGATAATATTTTAGTAAAGATCTTCAAATTTATGTGGAATGTCTGTGCGTCATTCCTTAATTATAATTATGACTTATTAATTATTAGTGAGGTAATGTGGGTGGCTTAATGGTTAGAGAACTGGATTTGCAATCGTGAGGTTGTGGGTTTGAACCCCAGACCTGGCAAGACACAGTCCAAGAGATGATATTTTACTAAAGACCTTTAAAATTAATCAAGCATATAAAGAGGGGTTGACCCCGAGCAAGATGGTTGGATAACATCCATGAGCTTGGCTGCTTGTGCTTGAGGATCCAGCCTGATCAGTTGGTAATCATTGCTTCTGAAAAGAAGGCATAACTGGAGGACTCTGCTCACCAGCAGGAGACCCAGGGGTAGACCCCGAGCAAGATAGTTTAAAAAACATCCATGAACTTCGCTGGTTGCACTTGAGGATCCAGCTCGATCTTTTGGGGACAATTGCTTCTGTCAGGACCTGCTGGAAGGAGTGTTTGAAGAAGAAGATAAACTTTGTATTTCATC
>OZ024763.1:5238793-5246293 GCA_964016885.1 Eledone cirrhosa
TATTTAAAGACGGCCATTTTGAGGATAGAGGGATTTTTATTTACTGAGGTGAAATGTGTGCCCAGAAACGACAGGCTCTTTTGCTAGTATAGAATAATGTAAATGTTAAAGGGTTAAATAGTAAAAGGTTAATAATATAGACATTGTAGACAGAAGTAAGGGTGTAAGTCAGAACAAGAATGCCTGAAATAATTACTGATCAAAAGTTTAATCAAAGTAGCTATTAAGAGCAAACGGTAATTACAGTATCACTTGTTAATGTTATTACTACTCAGTAATTAAATTGTTTAAGTGTCAGTATAGGTTTAAATCTCTGTAGACCTTCCTTGCTCCTGGCTAAATATATACTGTGTCTTGTATTGTATTGTGTATGGTCCTGTATCTCCCGAGGGAGTTTGTGGGGGGTGCTGTATTGACATACAGCATTTCTATGGAAACCTGGCAGAGCCCATCTCGTCTCCAGGTCTGAATATAGCAGATTTATTCCATATATATACACATATATATATAGTAATAAATATTTTAATAAATATATATATATTTATTTATATATATATATATATTTAATACATTAACAGAGAAAGCTTTAAGCAATACTCCGACCGGCTTCCGTCTCACTCAACAAACATTAGGATATACCTTAGTATAATCCCAATTATACGTTTGGGGTGCTAACTATACGTATTTTGCGGATAGCCAGTTGTATTATTTTATATGAGACATAATTAAATACACACACACACATATATATATATATAACTGTAGTTACACAACTAACACACACACACACACACACATATATATAAATATAAAGATACCTGATTTCTTCCAGAAAAGGTTATATATATATGTGTGTGTGAGGGAGGGAATGGAAGTGAGAAAGAAATACAGAAGAAGAATCGACCCCAGTACTTGACTGGTTGTTTTTTTTATCAACCTTGAAATAGATAAAAGACAAAGTTGACCTGTACTGCGTAGAGTAGGATTCAATTTTTAATTCTTAGTTTTATTTAACTTCAGCTCGGTTTCATTAAGTTATGTAAGACATAAACAAATGTCACATGATCTCGTTATTGTCTTGGATAAATATGAAATATTGTGTTTAATTAAGGAATCAATTTATAGCAACATATTGTTTGACGAATTTACCATACATTTGTGTAATTATGCACATTGTTAATTGTTTAATTAACTCTTCAGATACATAAAAAAATAATTGCCCGGAACCACACCTGATACAATAAGCCACAGTAGCGTATATTTTCATCATTATATCATAACACTTCCCAGTACGGTATATTTTCATTGTTATATCATAACACTCCACAGTACGGTATATTTTCATTGTTATATCATAACACTTCCCAGTACGGTATATTTTCATCATTATATCATAACACTTCCCAGTACGGTATATTTTCATTGTTATATCATAACACTCCACAGTACGGTATATTTTCATTGTTATATCATAACACTCCACAGTACGGTATATTTTCATTGTTATATCATAACACTTCCCAGTACGGTATATTTTCATTGTTATATCATAACACTTCCCAGTACGGTATATTTTCATTGTTATATCATAACACTTCCCAGTACGGTATATTTTCATTGTTATATCATAACACTTCCCAGTACGGTATATTTTCATCATTATATCATAACACTCCTCAGTACCATATATTTTCATTGTTATATCATAACACTTCCCAGTACGGTATATTTTCATCATTATATCATAACACTCCTCAGTACCATATATTTTCATTGTTATATCATAACACTCCGCAGTACGGTATATTTTCATTGTTATATCATAACACTCCGCAGTACGGTATATTTTCATCATTATATAACGTTTATATTTCTGTCACTAATCTCATTTTCTCCTTTTTCGTTTTCATAACATTTCACTGTAATGCCATTTATATATAATATCTTTTTAAATGTATCATGGATTACTTTACTGATTACGGAAGAAAGTGTAACAGTCTTTGTTCAATTTCTGTGGATATTGTCAATTTACTTTTCAATTTACGTATCATATCTACATGCACTCTACACATGCTAGCAGAAAACCGCTCGGAAGGCAGTTTTCTGCTAGTAAATAATAATAATAATAATAATTGATTTATTGCAATCTACTTATAATGTATTTTACTTGTATCACAGTTTGGCACTATTGCACATCTGTTGTATCTGTTTACATCTGTTGTATCTGGCTCTTTAATACATCACAAATTCAACCTTTTGTGACTGACCCCCACATAGCTTCTGTCGGTTGCAGTTCTTCTTTGGTTTTCTGTGAATTCAACACAGCTCGAACTAACTGGACTATTAATAATAATAATAATGATAATAATAATGTGTCATTCCAATACACTTTTTCTATCAATTGGCCTCTGGCATGGCTAAACAGTTCAACGGTTTTTTTGTGATTTTTTTATTTTTTTTATTTTTGGTTTCACTCACTGATTAGTTTTTTCTTTTTTTCCTTATTAGCTTTCTGATTCTACCTGTATTAAATGTTACACTAACTTAACTATTGTTTTTTCATGCAGATGGCATCGGAGAGTAATTTATACCTCAGTTCATTATGTCTTTCTATAAGGCAGTGAATTGGCAGAGTCATTAGAATGTCAGATAGAAAGCTTTGTGGTATTCAGTTCGACTTTCTGCTGCCCTCTGAGTTTACAAAACATCGAGGTCAACTTTGCCTTACATCCCTAGAAATATATTCTTCTTTGCTCATTTTATTCCTGAGAGGGTGTGGGGTCAGAGACCCATGGGTAGACCCTGAGCAAATTGGCTGGATAACAACCATGAGCTTGGCTGGTCTCACTTGGAGATCCAGCTGGATCAGTTGGAGATGATTGCTTCTGACAGGACCCACTGGAAGTAGTGTTTGAGGTCTCTACGTCAGCGACCCTCTCAGGAATAAATGGGAGAAGTAGGAGTTCACTTTACATTTGGCATTTATTTCTTTGGGAGTCAAAATCTTTTGAGTTTCTGTGGAATTGTGTGATATCCAGGTATTTTCTTGAATTGTGATCATTGTGGGTGTATCTTCAGTCAGAATATCTTTTATATGATCTTTTGGAAGCTATCCTCATTTTCACCTGTTTATAATCTTTGGGTGTGTTTGTAAATCATTTTCTCGGTGTACTTTTTGAGTGGGTGAGTGGGGGTAAAAAATAATTTTCCTCAAGATATTTTCAAAGCTGAAGATGTCTAGAATTTCTGTTTAGAATTTCTCCTCTCTAAGCAAGCTTTAGATGTGTTTTTTAATCTTATCTATAAGTAACTTTTGGATCATTTCCAAGAATTTCATCTCAATTTCGATGTTTAGGACTTAACAAATAGGAATATTTTTTTTATGACTATCAAAAAAAAAAAAAATCAAGAAAAACACATCAGCTAATACATATGGTTATCAAAAAAAAAAAGAAGAAAAATCAATTATTTATAAAGATTATCAAAAGATTGTGTCATAGATTAGGATTATCTCAAGTTCTTCATACTTCTATGAGTGTAAATATTTGGCTACTAGAGGTCACTGGGGCATTTTACAAGATAGCGCAGTTTAGAGTTGTCTATATCTCAACATTACCTTGATTTAACTTATTGAATCATATATATATAAATTATATATTTTTGATCCTATCAAAATTTCAAGTGAAAATTATATAAATTGCTCTTTACAGGCAAATATATATTTTAAAACACCATTGATGGTCAAAATATATTTATTTCTATATACCCAGAATATATTTCTACCTACCCAGAATATATTTCTATATACCCAGAATATATTTCTATATACCCAGAATATATTTCTACCTACCCAGAATATATTTCTACCTACCCAGAATATATTTCTACCTACCCAGAATATATTTCTACCTACCCAGAATATATTTCTACCTACCCAGAATATATTTCTATATACCCAGAATATATTTCTATATACCCAGAATATATTTCTATATACCCAGAATATATTTCTATATACCCAGAATATATTTCTACCTACCCAGAATATATTTCTATATACCCAGAATATATTTCTATATACCCAGAATATATTTCTACCTACCCAGAATATATTTCTACCTACCCAGAATATATTTCTACCTACCCAGAATATATTTCTACCTACCCAGAATATATTTCTATATACCCAGAATATATTTCTACCTACCCAGAATATATTTCTACCTACCCAGAATATATTTCTATATACCCAGAATATATTTCTACCTACCCAGAATATATTTCTATATACCCAGAATATATTTCTATATACCCAGAATATATTTATATATACCCAGAATATATTCATCTTATCAGTCATTATTACAATTTCATCATTTTCCGCACCCCCCCCTCTCTCTCTCTCTCTCCCCCTCTCTCTCACAGTATGAGTGTGTGTGTGTGTTTGTGTATAATTTTCTCTCTCTTTCTCCCACTCTGTTTGTGTGTGTGTGTGTTTCTGTGAGTTTGTGATTCTGTGTGTAATCCTCTCTCTCTTTTCCTTTCTGTTTATATATATGTGTGTGTATGTGTGTGCATACATTTGCATGTGTGTATATATATATATATATATATATATATATATATATATATGTTTGTGTGTTTCTGTGTGTGTCTCTCTCTTTCATTGTTGGAGATATCAATAAATATTGCAATCATTTATTTTGTGACATATAAAGCAAAGGTTCTTTTGGCCAAATGTGGCTACATGATCACCCACATGTAGCTACAGAATTGACTCCCATGTGGTTAATAAGGGTCGGCCACATGCGGCTACAGGATCGACCACATGTGGCTACAGGATCAGTCACATGTGGCCACAGGGTTGGCTCGAGCGCCACATGTGAATGTAAAGAGAAGCCATGTATGTTCTCGACTACATTAACATTTAAGCTAAAACAACATCATGCAGGCCCTATGATAAGCTTCTCCATTTTTCTATTTTTCCCTATTGGCTGCTTCTACCCTCTCACCAAAACCCCAAGGCTCTTATTACATTCCCAATCATTTTTTTTTTCAAGCTATGATCTCTTTCTTGGTCTTCCGCTTCATCTACTTCGTTCCACATCCATCACTCCTCTCACTGACACATTGCTTTCCTTTCCTTTCCTTTCAATTTTTCATTTTCATTAGAATTATTAATAAATATTGTTACTATTTATATTGTGACATATAATGTATAAACAATTTAAACAAATTAAAAAGGCCCTTTATCATGTTCAACCCTTTTGATACCAGCCTGGTCAAACCTGGTCTAAAATGGCTCTATAAAATAAATCCACTCATTTTAAAAAGTTCCTATTTAAATTGAAATCTTCCAACATAATTTTGTATTAAAAAAATCATATATTGAAAAAAAAAATCAAATTATTGAAGCACTATATTGATCCTATACATATGTAAGATTATATATATTAGATATGTGTATATATTTATATACACGTCAGTGCAGTCTTGGTTACTCACTCTGTATTTATAGAGATATAATATTATTATATAATATCATACATTAGATATGTGTATATATTTATATACACACCAGTGCAGTCTTGGTTACCCACTCTGTATTTATAGAGATATAATATTATTATATAATATCATACATTAGATATGTGTATATATTTATATACACACCAGTGCAGTCTTGGTTACCCACTCTGTATTTATAGAGATATAATATTATTATATAATATCATACATTAGATAAGTGTATATATTTATACACACACCGGTGCAGTCTCTGTTACCCACTCTGTATATATAGAGATATAACTTTGTTATAGATTTATTATATATAAAACCTCATTATCTCATTGAAGGAGTTATCAATAAACGTTCCAATCCAATCCAGGGCCTTCTCACTCTTGTTGAAGGAATTCCCACCTGATTGACCTCCACCATTTTGTTTGGTTTTGGTCATGTCTTCAGGGGTGTAGCTATACTCACCATGATTGGCCAATTGCGGGTTGATGAGGCTTTGCTTTTTATCCTTACAGGGTGGATAAAATAAAGTACCAGTAATCATCTTTCCCCTCCCCTAAAATTGTTGGTCATGTGCCTAAATCAGAAACCATTATTATTACATCCCTTGGATGTAATAATAATGCAAAGGCGGTGGATTGGCAGTATTGCTTTGATGCATAGAGTTACGGCCCTTGCCATTCTGAGTTCAAATCCCGCCGAGGTTTACTTTGCCTTTCATCCTTACGGGGTCGATAAAATAAAGTACCAGTAATGTACTGAGTAATTGCTGGCCTTCTGCCAAAAGTAGAAACAATTATTATTACATCCCTTTACATTCCGAGTTCAAATCCCACTGAGGTTCGCTTTACCTTTCATCCTTACGGGGTCGATAAAATAAAGTACCAGTAATGCACTGGGGTCGATTTAATCGACTTTCCTCCTTCAACCCAAAATTGTTGGCTTTGTGCCTAAATTAGAAACTTCATATATGACCTTACTGACATTGCTTTCTCATTCCAATCTCACTCACCAAGGCCCCGATGTGCCAGATTCTGTGACCTGCGCTCCCGATGAATTCAGGTGTCGTAGTGGTGTTTGTATTCAACAAAGGTATTATTGTGATCATGAAATCGACTGTTCTGATGGATCCGATGAAGAAGACTGTCGTAAGTAATCTAAATATTATGTCATCTTTCTCTTGAATTGTGTGTGTGTGTGTGTGTGTGTGTGTGTGTGTGTGTGTGTGTGTGTGTGTGTGTGGCATAGGGTTTATGGTGTTGGTCCAAGCAATGTCATGTAGTCTTCTATCATTCTTTCTCCTGAATTGTGTGCAGAGAAAATCCACATAGTACATAGACATTGCAGACATATATTCTCCAGTATCATTTCTCAGTCACTCTTTTAATCTTGAGAACACTGTCAATGGATGTAATGCACGGTTCCAGCTATTGCTGTAAAGTATTAGCAGAGAAAATTCACATATATGACAGGACATAAACAATGCAGAAATATTCATCATATTCACAGGAGTCATTCACAATCATTCTTTCAATCATAAGAATTCCTCAAGAATAAAAGAATGAATTATATTATTACGATCTGAGTTCAAATCCCGCCGAGGTTGACTTTGCCTTTCATCCTTGCGGGGTCGATAAAATAAAGTACCAGTAATGTACTGGGTAATTGCTGGCCTTGTGCCAAAGGTAGAAACAATTATATTATATTATATTATATTATATTATATTATATTATATTATATTATATTATATTATATTATATTATATATTATATTATATTATATTATTGTTTCTAGTTTTGGCACAAGGTCAGCAATTACCCAGTACATTACTGGTACTTTATTTTATCGACCCCGTAAGGATGAAAGGCAAAGTTGACCTCTCACCCTTATGAGGTCGATAAATATTATAATATAATATAGTATATTATATTATAATATATTAATACCAGTATTATAATATATTAAGTACCAGTAATGCA
>OZ024763.1:5251293-5263793 GCA_964016885.1 Eledone cirrhosa
TTCTTATTTACGTCTTTCATATATATATATATATATATATATATATATATACACACACACATGGTGAAACACCAATACAGTTATTTTCGAAAAGTCGGTATAATTCAGTAGAAAAATATGAAGGACAAATGGTGACAAATGAAACAAAACAAAACAAAATAATCTTTTATTCAGTGTATTTTGCCCTAATATTTCAGGACTAATACCCTCTTTTAAAATGTGAAACTGAAACAGTCCTAGACTATATGTATGTATATATATATATATGAAGTATTTCCGTAGAAAGGGTAAGGGAAGGGAGAGTGCTCTATGTATGTTCTGATGAACGATTTCAGACGTTTCAAGTTGAGCTCGCCTGTCTTCATGAAACCTTTGGTAAATGGAATAATTGTATTGTGTTATTTATTACATAATCATATATATATATATATATAGAGAGAGAGAGATTACAGTAATCAAAGTTCAGTTTAAGTCATTTATTTGCTTACAATTGTTTCCTCCAAACCGAGGTTTGGATTCTTCGTGATTATAGTGTAGTACTTTACTGTTTTATTTGATAAGATGCGAGAAGCTCAATGCACATTACAGTCCTTTGATTCTCAGGAGTACAAAGTGCAATTTAATATAGAAATGGCTTCTACGGAACTAGAAATGTTTCATGCAAAGGGGGAAATCATCAGGGCTTTCCTGATCATTTCCTTTGAATGAAACAGTTTTAGTCCTGTAGAAGCCATTTCTATATTAAATGTTGTTGTATACACTCTACTAATGTATTGAGTACCTTACTTACTGTGGTTACCTCCGATTGAACCTGGGACTCACATTATATATATATATATATATATATATATATATATATATATTATATATTGCGCGACGGTATTGGGGCTCGCCCTGCGGTCAAGACCATAAAAGCATTTCTGCGGACAATGGCGAACGACACTTACTGAAAGATCCAACCTCGCTTTGTAGGGTTCCTTCCTCAGATGGGTCACTGATGTTCCAAAGTTGCAGAGGAGCTCAGCAGGCAGTACAGGGTCTGAGTATGACCCAAGGTTTTGATGGGAACCGGTGCGAAGAGGAAGCAGCTGGACAACCCCTGGCATTTGTTTGGCTCCCTTTTCTTTGCATTGTGGGCCGGGGTACCAGGATTTGTGGCTAAAGTGACTAAGATGTTTTTTTTCTTATTAACGATATCTTCAATATCTTTTTTTACTTCATTTTAGTCCTTCTTATTTTCCATTTTAGTCCTTCTTTTTTGTGAAGGCGTGTGGCTGAGTGGTTAGAGAATTGGATTCGCAATCGTAAGGTTGTGAGTTCGATTCCTGGACAGGGCGATGCGTTATGTCCTTGAGCAAGACACTTTATTTCACGTTGCTCCTTCTACCTGGAGTTGCTCCTTCTACCTAGATAGTATTTGCAATTGGAAAGACCAACGGAAACATTGTTTCGTCGGCCCGATTTGATGAAAGTCGATCGTTCCTTTGTATTTTCCAATGACACAATATATTTGTTTACCTTCCCAGCGACTACCTGCGGTGCTCACGAGTTCAAGTGTAACGATGGATCTTGTATCAAAATCTCACAAAGGTGCAACAGAAAAACTGAGTGTTCCGATGGATCAGATGAAGCTGGATGCAGTATGTATTTTTACATTAAATCTCCTTCCTTTCTTTCATCTCTCTCCCTCTTTCCCCCCCCCCCCTCTCTCTCTCTCTCTCTCTCTCTATATATACACACACACACATATATGTATATATATATATATATATATATATATATACACACACACATATATGTATATATATATAATTATATATATACACACACATATATGTATATATATATAATTATATATATATACATATGTATATATATATAATTATATATTTACATACATATGTATATATATATATAATTATATATATACACACATGTATATATATATAATTATATATACACACATGTATGTATATATATATAATTATATATACACACATGTATGTATATATATATAATTATATATATACACACATATGTATATATATATAATTATATATACACACATGTATGTATATATATATAATTATATATACACACATGTATGTATATATATATAATTATATATATACACACATATGTATATATATATAATTATATATACACACATGTATGTATATATATATAATTATATATACACACATGTATGTATATATATATAATTATATATACACACACATGTATATATATATAATTATATATACACACACATGTATATATATATAATTATATATACACACACATGTATATATATATATAATTATATATACACACATGTATGTATATATATATAATTATATATACACACACATATGTATATATATATATAATTATATATACACACATGTATGTATATATATATAATTATATATACACACACATGTATATATATATAATTATATATACACACACATGTATATATATATAATTATATATACACACACATGTATGTATATATATATATAATTATATATACACACACATATGTATATATATATATATAATTTTATATACACACACATATATGTATATATATGTAGATATATGTATATACATACATATATGTTTATCTATATATATATATATATATTCATTCATACATACAGACAAAGAGAGAGATCTGTTTTTTTATTTGTTTTTCTTTGTCTTTTTCATGTAGCCACTCTTACACACACAACCAGACATACTTACACCCCCCCCCCCACACACACACATTCACTCAAGTACTTGTTTTGGTATCACCATCAGTAATTCCCTGAAGTACTTACACTATATATATATATAACGAAGGAAGCCTGGTAAGGAACCAGATGGACCATAACGCACCAGAGTACTCAATACTTTGGGTAGTAGAGAGGCTAAATATATATATATATATATAGTGTAAATAAGCTAAAACTGGTTGACATCACAGTTGAGATTTTATGTATCTCTATACCCACTCTACATTTCTCCATGTATTGAGTACTCCTAAGATTAGTGGTCTCCTTGGCCCAAAACAAACAAACACACACAAACAAACAAGCAAAAAAACAAAAACAAAATTGATAAATAAAAAATAAATAATTAAGTTTCTTTTCTTTCTAGGAATTTATTAATTCTTTTACAATCTTTATTTCAGTCTCGGAATTTATTATTTAAAAAAATATTTTATGTTTTTATTTGTGACATTTTTTGGTTCCTTTTTTTTTTTATTTGTCTCTCATTTAATTAACATATTAATTAATTATATCACTGTATCAGTAACGAACAGTGTCAACATATATTGTAAGAGATAAATATTTCAGCAAAGAATCTGTAAGGATTTGGTTTCAGTTCATCAGTCAAAATGGTCCAAGACAGAGTTCCCATCCTTCCTACACTCGACAAAGTCATAGTTGTCTCTTCTGCTTAGAATTTGCATTTCGGTACATTTACACACACATATATATATATATATAATAAATATAATCGAATATTAATAATAACATTCGATTCGTTTGCAATTATGCAAACAAGCCTCAATTTTATAGCCATGTCAGTAGAATAAACCCTTCATTCTTGCTCTTCTGTTGGCATGCGAACAGAACTGCAGACACTAATGTTTCTGGGCACCACTCTTCATCAGTACAGCTCACTGTTCACCTGCCAAACTGTCAGAGTTAGTGAAAATATATGCTATTTTCAAAAATACACAGTGACTGATCGGCCTGATTTCCATGTTAGCAGACTGGCTGATCAGTCAGATTTGCATATCAGCAGAATGTTATTATCGAATGTTGTTAAAAACTCAGATTACATTTATTGTATTCAGCCATGTAGAGCAAAATTTTCTTTATATATATATATATATATATTTATTGAAATAACAGATTAAAGTTTAAGCAAAGAATCACTGCTTTCACTCTTAACGGGATCTTCTGAAACTATATATATATAATATATATATATCATTTAATTATTATTATTATTAGAGTCTCAGTCATTGATGTTATTTAACTGGAAAGTTTGTTCGAATGAACATCAAGCCACTTCCTGCAGCCTCAGATATTCAGGACGTATCGGAGGGTTCTTGCTGTTCCCAGCAAGCATTCCTTTTGAAGTGTTCCAAAAAGGGGGCTAGACTTTAACCATCCTTGAAAACTTATTATATATGTATCGATATATAATGCAATAGCATTTTATTTATTTATTTAGTATTTTTTTGTCAAATTTTAGGGGGTTTTTTTTTCAAATTTTAATTTTAATTTATTTATTTATTTAAATTTAAATTTTTATTTATTTATTTATTTATTAGTATTTTTTGTCAATTTTTTTAAATTATTTATTTCTTTAAAAAAATTTTATTTTTTCAAATTTTATTTAAGAAAAAAAATTTTTTTTTCCAATTTTTATTTTTATATATTTAAAAAAAAAATATTACTCACTGTTGTTGTTGTTATTGCCAAACCTTGTAGCATCCACTCCTTGTCGTGCTGATCAGTTTAGATGTGAAGAGGGTCACTGCATAGCTGGCCACTTTCGCTGTGATGGAATCAACCATTGTCCTCTCAAAACTGATGAACTTGATTGTCGTAAGTGATATAACCCCCTCTGCCAACAAAACCCCCAAAGAAAAAGTGTTTAAGGGTTACTAACGAGTAACAAAAAAAAATATATATATATATTGATTTTATATTTTTAAAAATCACAGAAGTTTAATCCTTAAATCCTTAATCTAGAATTCTCTTCAATCCCTTCCTCTCTACCCCTTTTTTTCTGCTGATGCTGATGATGATGATGATGATGCTACTCTCACTGCTCCTGATTGTGGTTTGTTTGTTGCTGTTGTTGTTGTGGTGGTTGCTGTTCTCGATGTTGATGTTATTATTATTGTCATCGTTATTATTATTATTATTACACCAATCCTCTTGTTTTTCTGGCTGCCTTTGTCAATGTTGTGATATGAACTTTACCCTAAATGACCCCTTCTTTTATTTTGTTATTTTCTGCCTCTGTTTGTGTGTGCACACCTTATATCCACCTGTTTCACCACCACCACCACCACCACCACACTTGTTATCCACCACCACCACCACCACACTTGTTATCCACCACCACCAACACCACCACCACCACATTTGTTATCCACCACCAACACCATCACCTATTTTTTCCATCCTTTACTCTTGTTTTACCTTCCACCTTTGTTTTGCTTGCCACCACCTCCACTGTTTTATGCTGTTACACCACTATTTCACCCTTTGGTATGTCTATTCAATGTTCCACTAGTTTTATTTCAGCCACTGTATTACCCCCACCCACCCACCCAACCACCCACCTTCCTCTCTGAGAGGTCAGTTAACACATTCATTAGGGTATCAATTTATCTATCATCATCATCATCATAACCGTTTTACGTCCATTCTTCCACGCTAGCATGGGTTAGACGGGTTGTCCTGTTGTGGGCAGTGTCTGGTCGGCTGACCATGCCTTGCTCATACAGGAACTTATTCTGGCTTGATTTCTACAGCTGGATGCCCTTCCTAACACCAACCTCATTTACAGTGAGTGCTGGGTGTGCTTTTTCGTGGCGCCTACACATCCACTTTACAGTGTGGGCTGGGTGCTTTTTTGCCGTGGCACCTCCACGACCACCTTGCGGTGTGGGGGGGGGGGCATATTGTCTATTATCTATTATCTATACATCTATCTATCTGTCTGTCTATTGTTTTTGCTCGATGGGGGGTCTGGGTGTCATCCTGGTCAGGCATCCCAGAGGCATCATTGTGCCAACCAGGTCCACCAGTGCCTTCCATTGATGGCCGTCTTGTGCAGTCCTTCAGCATCCTCCAATGTGACGGTGAGCCTCTGGAAATCTTCCTCAATCACATCCAACCATCTGGTGTGAGACCTGTTGTGGGGACCTCAGGCCTCTTCCAGCCCACCTCTGCTGCGTCAAATGAGAGTGAGGGAATTGGAGGATTAAATACTTTGCAGAATCTGATCTCCAGCCTTCTGTGCTCTGACTTTAGATTGTGCTGAGGTCAACTCTAACTTTCATAATTTCAAGGGTTATTAAATAAAACATCAGTCCAGAGGCAGTAAATAGGCACGGTTGCTTGAATGTTGGACACGATACCTTGCAGTGTCTCTTTCCCTCCTTCGTGTCCTGAACTCACCTGTAATATCACTGGTGCCAAGTTGTATCAGTCTTATTTATTTCCCCTTGGACAATGTTGGAGGCATGGGAGAGGGTAAATTAAATACACGGGTGCCTGCAATACTATATAAAAAAACAACCTTAGTTTGGCCTGTACCTTGGAGGAAACCTTTCCAGGTGTAGCTCTATGATTTAATAAGGATAATGAAAATTGTGTACAGTGCTCAGGTGCCCTTCAACTCATCAAAGGTGCATTTATAGTACATAGAATAATGTACAAAAGTCTGTAAAGTGAACAGTGTTGAGTCATGACATACACACAGACATACACTCATGCATGTGTGTGTGTGTGGAGAGGGAATATCAGGTGTAGCGTTGGCAAATTTTCACAATATCTACAGAAGCCCTAAAATAATCTTTCTTCGTACACCTCTACTTTACCATCATTCTCTCTCTCAATATTCTCTTCTACTGTGTTGATACCATCTGCCACCCCTACTTTACCCTTCCCTTCCATCCTCTCCATTTTACCTTGATTTGTCTTTCCTTTCACACTCCATATTGTTCAAAACTTTACATCTATCCATCTTCTGTTTTACTATCCCTCATCTCTGTGTTACCCTCCACTACTTCTACACTCCATATTGTTCAAAACTTTACATCTATCCATCTTCTGTTTACTATCCCTCATCTCTGTGTTACCCTCCACTATTTCTGGATTTTTTTTGTTGTTGCTTTTTATATTTGCTTTTTTCCTTCCCTTTGTCTTTTCTTCTTAATTTCTCTTCACATTCTCTATGTGACTTTCCAGTTCCTCTACCTTCCCCCCACTACCTTGTTTCAATTCTCTAACCCACCATTAGATACACCAATCCTATATTCTCAATGTTACCCTTCGTACACTACCACCAATCTATGGCTAGGTAACTCTGGCTCTTCTCTAATGCAGAGATATTTGTTGAAAACTACTGTTTCGTTGTAACAGATGCTTCACCATGAACAACATGAAGGATGTGATGACAGGAAATATATATATATTCATACAAATATTAAAATTGAGAAAAACTCTAATTATAGGAGTACAAACAAGATAGACAAAAAAAGTGTTCTTTCTAGCCTTACATAATCAATATATATATATATATATATATATATATATATATATATATACATATACACACACTAAAGATCTAAACGGCCATCATAAGTGAGGTTTAGCAAACTTTCATGAGAAATCATAGACAACAACAAATTTTCAAATAATAATGACTCTATCTTATTAATGTCCTATGCTTGTTTTCTGTCACCATTTCAAAGATTTTCAGCACTCTGCACATTCTTTGGACCGTACATAATCGTCTCTCTCTCTCTCTCTCTCTCTCTCTCTCTCTCTCTCTCTCTCTCTCTCTCTCTTTCTCTCTTACCAAGTTTCATGAAAATTATTTCAGCACTTTGCACTCGATTTGGGCCACAACTTCCTGTTACCAATTTGTATTTTAAATTTTATTATTTTTAAAAATATCACCACCATCATCATCACCATTATTTAACATCCGTGCTAGCAGTGGAAACAAAATAGAAATTAAATGATTGATAATGATGGTGATATTTTTTAAAATCTTCACTTTGCACCTGTTTTTGTTTAAATATTTTCTTCCTTCCTTTTTTTAATTTTTTTGTTTTTAAAGAATTTTAAAATATATTTCTTTTTATTTTAATTTCACACTTTTTTTCCTAATTTCTGAATTTCTGGACCTTTTGTTGAAGATTTATTTGTTTGTTTTTATTATTTTTTTTATTAATTTGTTTTGTTAAAACAAAAACAAAACAAAACATTCTTTGCATGTTTATTTTTTGTTGTTGCTGTTGTTTTTTGTCTGATTATTCTACTGTCTCACTTCACACACACTTAACTATTGTTCTCATTGTTCCTGTATATTTTTTTCTTTTTCTTTCCCAACAACACCTCACCTCAAAGGAACAGCCAACCTCTGTATTTCTAGACACTTTTGAATTCATTTCTGCACCCTTATTTATCAGCTTTAGCAACCCACATTTCACATCAAGCCAAGACTTTTTATCAGCTTCTAAAAGCCTAAATTTCACATCTAGCCAAGGCTTATTATCAGCTTTTAGAGGGCCTAAATTTCACATAAGCCAAGACTTTTTATCAGCTTCTAAAAGCCTAAATTTCACATCTAGCCAAGACTTTTTATCAGCTTCTAAAAGCCTAAATTTCACATCTAGCCAAGGCCTATTATCAGCTTTTAGAGGGCCTAAATTTCACATAAGCCAAGACTTTTTATCAGCTTCTAAAGGGCCTAAATTTCACATCAAACCGAAGCCTATTATCTGGCCCTAGCTTATATATTTTAACAACCTACATTTCACATTTGGCCAAGGCCTACTATCAGCATTAGTGGTTCTACATTTCATACCAGGCTCTGGCTTATTACCTGTTTTAGCAACCTACATTTCACAACTGGCCATGGCCTATTATCAGCTTTAGCAACCTACATTTCATATCTGACTGAGGCCTAACACCTGTTTTAGCAATCCACATTTCACATTTGTCCAAGGACTATTATTAGATTTAGATGGCCTACATTTCACATCTGCCCTGGGCCTATTACAAGCTTGATGGGATGGAGGGTGGGGGGGGGGGGGCTGGATGTATTACCAGCTTCGCATAGACCTGTATATACAAACACTTTTGGGACAGACAGATAGACAGATAGACAGATAGATAGATACATAGACAAATAAATAGATAGACAGATAGACAGACTGGTAGACAGACAGATAATAGACAGGTAGGCAGATAGACAGATAGATGTGTGTTTTGTCAGAAATTTATCTTTTCTAAACCTAAAGGAAATATTTTTACCTGTTCTATTTGTTTTCACCTGTAATTTGTTTCTTTGTTTTTTTTTTTTTATAATTCTGCATGTGTTGGATTCAACTTGCTTCACTGCATTCTACTGCACTTCACTGCAGGGGTTCACTATCAGGACCTGTTTTCTAATCTCTATCTCTTTCACATCTAATGCCATGCTGCTTTTCAAAGGTTGCTCTAATATTGTGGTTTCCAAACTGTTTACCGCTAAGATGGCTAATTACTCTGCAAACTTATATGTACATATACACACACATACACATATATATACATATGGACTCGATAAAGGTTGTATATATATTTATATATAGGGTAAAGTACCCCTTCGGTCACAAATGACCATGAGGTTTGCATCTAGAAAGTTGCCTTCCGAGGAACAAGTTTGGGCAAGGTTGTTTGTGGAAGACCAGTAGTTGCCCATGCATACCAGCCTCCCCTCTCCACGCCACCGATGTTGTCCAAGGGAAAGACAAAGGCCGATACAGCTTGGTACCAGTGACGTCGCAACTCATTTCTAGAGATGGATGAACTGGAGCAGCATGAAATAAAGTGTCTTGCTCAAGGATACAGCACAAAGCCTGGTCTGAGAATCAAACTCACAACGTCACGATTGTAAGCCCGACGCTCTTAATAAGCCATGAGCCTTTATATATATATATAAATAAAGTTTAGCTCTACACCTCGCCACTGATGTGAACCTAAACATCGAGTGCTCACCTGGGTGAATCTACAGTAACTTCATGTTATACTCCCTGATATATATATATATATATATATATATATATATATATATATATATATATATAGTAATAATGATAAATTTGAAGACTAAAATCCAAAGAGGGCTCGATAAGGATAAATATATATCAAATATATAAGAACTGTAGAGCAAATATTTATTAAAATAACAGATTAAAGTTTAAGCAAAGATTCGCTGCTTTCACCCTTAACGGGATCTTCTGAAACTAACAAAGTCAATCTGTGAACGCAGAAGTGAATATTTCAAAAAACGTTGCAACCGAAGGAAGACAGGAAGACGATACTTTGGTTCGTGGAAACGTTCCCTGGCAAAGAACGGGGAAAAAACTATTTGCTCTACGGTTCTTATATATTTGATATATATTTATCCTTATCAAGCCCTCTTTGGATTTTAGTCTTCTAATTTATTATTATTACTATATATATATAGTAATAATAATAAATTTGAATCCGTTAAGGGTGAAAGCAGCGATTCTTTGCTTAAACTTTAATCTGTTATTTTAATAAATATATATATATATATATATATATAAACCCGTAGAGCAAATATATATTATTAGCACAGATTAAAAGTTTAAGCAAGCAATTTCTGCTTTCACTCTAAAGCCGGATCTTTTTATATATATACATATATATATATATAAACACATACACATATATTAGTTTAGTTTACTGCAAGCTGTCTGTTTAATTTTAAAGATACTGCTATAAACATTTGCAGTCTTTTTTTTAAAAAAAAGGTGTTTTCTTTTATATTTT
The DNA here is from genome assembly GCA_964016885.1 of Eledone cirrhosa. Taxonomy (NCBI): domain Eukaryota; kingdom Metazoa; phylum Mollusca; class Cephalopoda; order Octopoda; family Eledonidae; genus Eledone; species Eledone cirrhosa. Next base: position 5,261,889 of record OZ024763.1, read on the forward strand.
CTGCTGAAATGTTAAGAGTTAATAAATTTTAAAATTTCTGGACAGAGTGAACCAAAATAATTTTATTTTCTCTAAATTTTTCCACCGGTAACAAAACGTCTGGGGACCACTGCTTTGGTATTTCTAATACTGTTTTGTTTTGCATATATATTCATGTCTCTCAATGTTACTAATTCAAAACAGTGATGGATTGATAGACAGAATCGGTAGAGTGTCAGTTAAAATGCCATTGTGGTATTTAATCTGATTCTTTACATTCTTAATTCAAATCCTTCCGAGCTTAACTTTGCCTTTCATCCTTCCGAGGTCGATAAAATATAGTACCAGTAATACACTGGGGTTGATTTAATCAATTTTGCCCTTTCTCCAAATTTATTATTATTTCTATTGTAAATGTATATTTTTTAATATTGTAAAATTTAATTTGTCTGTGAATATTAGAATATACAGAGTATGCCAAAAGTCACAAAGGGGGACAGTATATTGTGATCTGTGGGTGTAGTAAATTCTTTAGTGACCCCAGCTGTAGTATCAACTACATTTTATATGGAAACATATTCAAGGTTTTAAGAATACACCAAAGTGACGATATCCAAGTAACTCCAGCCTGTCTTGATCTCCTTTGATGTGCTCGAGTTAGGGTCTTTGATCCTCGCTGGGTCAAAATTATTCAACCATGGTTTTGACAGTTAAATTTCACAATTCTTAATTACTCTTTCATCGTAATTTTTTTCGTGGTTAATTCTCAAGATTGCTTTTTCCAAATTCTGTAAAAAAAATACAAAAAATGTAATTATAATTAAAACAATTTTATTAAGATTTAAAGCCTCTTCGAGACTTTTGGCCCACCCTGTAGTAGGTATACTTGCTACTGTTCATCTGTGTAGTTAATTAAAGTCATTTGATAAATTCAGATAATTTAAAGGAATTTAGTAGAATTTAAGGATGAATTGTAATAATTATAAGCAGGGTTGTGTAGTTAAGAAACTTGCTTAACAAACCTTCTAGTTTGGGGTTTGGTTCTAAAGTGTGGCATCCTAGCCAACAGTCTTTTGTTATAGCCTTGGGATGACCAATGGTGCCTTGTGAATTAAATTTGGTAGATGGAATATGTGTGGAAGCCTGTCGCGCGCACGTGTGTGTGTCTGTGTGTCTACACTGCTTAACAACTGAGATAAACATCATCCTGATGAGCCACTGGGTTTGAGACAGACTTTAGATATAAAAACCTTGAACTCCCGATGAAGTCATAGTGACACCATAGTAACATACATCCATTTCTTGGTCATTTTAACCCTGGCAGAGCCCACCTCCTCTCCAGATCTGAACATAACCAATTCCTTCTTGAGTGATAGAGAGAGAAGAAATAAGAAAGAGAAGTAGAGGAAGAATGAATATTTTATTTTTATTTGATTGAACATACAGAAAAAGAAAGCAGCATTAGAAAGAACTATAAATACCATAAATGAGAGGAAAAGGAGGAGAAAAAGCAAGGATTAGTAGACAAAGGAAGAAAGAAAGGGAGAAGGGGGGGGGGAAGTGACAGCTTCTACACCTAGGTCAGAGTGGTGTTTCACCTGTGCCCCATGGAAAAAATACCAAAAGCATTTCTGCAGACAATGGCCAGCAACACATGCTGCAACAGCCACCCCCACTTCATGGGCTCCTTCCTCAGATGGGCTGCTATTGATCCGATCTTACAAAGGAAGAATTGACCCTAGTATTAGACTGGTACTGTCTTTTTATTAACATTGAAAATATAAAATGTAAAAAGCAAAGTTAACCTCGGCAGGTTTTGAACTCAGAGAGGGCAAAGATCTGGTAGAAACAGCAGAGAACATTCTATTCTGATGTTCTAACAACTCTCCCAATTTGCTGCCCCTTTAATCAGTTTATTTACTGAGT